>JAPMOQ010016722.1:901143-947162 GCA_026543055.1 Argiope trifasciata
GGGGGGGGGCACATCTTGAAATGTTAAAGATATCCAATTAAGTTCGCAGGTAAATTTTTCATAAATAAATAAAAAATATTTATACAAATTTTTTGTTACTAGCATAAGATGACGGATAAAAGTGAAAATATTTAAATTCATATGTAACTTCTGAAGGAAAACATATTTTGATGTAAATTTAGTATTTATTTACAAAAGATATGATTATTCTAAAAAACTTTTTTTCACAATATTTCTTTTTTCTTTGTAACAAACGTGTGTAGCATATCTGAGAGTGTCATTGATTATTATTTAATAATTATATTCAAAATAAATTTTAATCTTCATTTGTGCTCGTTATTTTAATTTTTTCAGCCCTAATTATAAACTAAATAAGAGCAATTCTCTAGAATTGCATTTATTTAAAAGGTGCACATCAAAAAAAAATCTTTAAAAATTCAAATCAATAAAATTTTACAGATGTTGTTAAAAAAAGAAACAAAATCAGTGAAACAATTCAACATTATATTTCATTCATTATTTACTTGAAGTGTTTTGGGGAAATCACAAAAAGATCGTCACAGTTACATCCCATTGCTGACTGAGTTTTTTTGCGATTTCTAATATTTTTGTTGCAAATAAAATTCAGATTATTTGTAATAGGTTGTTAGATTATTTACAATACACTTAATAAAGATTATTTGCTCTTTATCAAATACGAAATAATATTTAAAATTTTAATTTCCCTGTAATAGTAATATATCTTAACACATTAAAGGCGGGGGATCTTGGCGAAAGTATGCTAGGTAATGCGGATCAAATCGTAGAAATACGACTCCCGCCTTTAATGTGTTAAGATATGAAATTATTTATGAAATTTTTTCAATAATGTTTACATTAAACATTCATAAATCCAATTCTGTAGCATTCAACGTCAAATCCATAATCCATTACATTCTGTATAACATGATGAAGAATAATTACAAATACCATTAAGATGTCTTGATTATTTTTTGAGATGTGACGATACTCTGGCAGTAGAATTATAAAAGAACTGGTTCTATAGAAAATGCATTTAAAGTTTTTAATTGCTTTTAAATAAGTATCACTTACATGCTTATTTTTTCTATAGCAGAAATAGTAGAGACAAAATTAAATATCGCTGAAAATAGAAGTATACCTATTTTTTGAAACATAAGAAAAATGCTAATTTTCACCCACCAAGTCGGATAGTTTAAATTAGTCTTATTTAATCTATTACTGAATTTACAATTCAGAAAAGTTAAGATGTAGCAAAGTATAACAAATTTTAGGCACAAAATTCTTCTAATCAGGAAAATACTTTCTGCTAATTCAGCATGATAAGCATTTTCAATTTAATTGTTTTAAATCAATCAAAACTCTGCATTCTACATTGCAAATTTCTATTATTCTATTATATGTTTTACTTCTATGACATTCAAATAAGAATTTAAGCAAGCAGTTGTCTTATTTTTATACTTAGGCGAATATTGCTGTCTGTTTGAAGAAAATGACTAGAAAGGGGATAATCAATTTTGATACATGCTAATCTAAATTAAAATTGATTGAAAATAAATGTAAGACTTATTAGCCATTATAACTTTTTTACAATTTTTTGATGGTATTTATATATTTCCTTCTGTGAAATATCACACTACTTTTCTAGCCATGAAAACATAACTATTTCTTGTTATTATCTCTGCTATTAATGAATGAATAAATGTGTGTGTGAGATGGTCACTGTAGACCAGACCATTTGATCAAAGCCTATCATATTTGACATATAGCTTTGAGGGTGAGAATGTGTACTTCGGAACGACTTTTTTTTTAACTGAAATTAATTAGAATTTTAATTGATTAAAAATTAATTTGAATTTTGACATTTTTCGACCAAAAGTTCTGAAGACATCATTGTACAAAAATGAATTTTATACCATCTCAAAACCAAAACTTTTTAATGTTATCAATTTATTAAATGCTCCTGAATTTCGGAAGTTTTTTTAAAAACATTTCTTTTGCATAATTTTCATCAATTTATTACGTTGTTTTCTTGAAATGAAAACCATTTCCATCGTTTCATTAAATATTTAATCACGTGATTTTATTCTATTGTTGAAAATTGAAATTCCGTTTAATGTTTGATTTGTATACAAAACGAATAAAAAATCGAGTTACAATACTGCAAAATTCAGAAGACAGATAAACACATGTGTATGTATTTTTAGCACTATATTTTATTTATATTTTTAATAGCACTATGATGTTATACGACTATATTCATAGGAAAAATCTACAAACAAAATGTATGTAAAATAATTAAAATAACACAGCTTTAATACCTAACAATCTGCTGGAATCACGCAAGTTATATCTAAACGATTTAACAGATATTAAATGTAGGCAATATTCCTGGTGAAACAGTTGGTTGCCAAAGACGACTAGTTTTTAACACTAGAAATACGGAGGCTTAGTGTATACCTAAGCCTCCGTATTTCTAGTGTTATTTCTAGTTTCTAGTATTGCCC
Source organism: Argiope trifasciata (assembly GCA_026543055.1). Lineage (NCBI taxonomy): Eukaryota > Metazoa > Arthropoda > Arachnida > Araneae > Araneidae > Argiope > Argiope trifasciata. The sequence goes on from JAPMOQ010016722.1 coordinate 903,669, forward strand.
AAAAGTAGTCAAAATGACTGCATTGTGAAAGAATAGCTAATGTGTAAAAAAATTTGTTTAAAATTAATTTTTAATATTTTGTACACTATTTTCTATATAGAAAGTTATTAGTAAGTATTAACAATAAAAAAGTTTACTTCATTTGGAACAAAAAATAATTTATTCATAATTTGTACATTTTAAGCAAATGTAAATTGAAATCTTTTTATGTGTTCATCTTCCGCAAACATACTTTTGACATTTTTCACATATGCTATTTGTCACAAAGTCGTACTTGACAAAATTTTCGTTTGTTAGAGTTTGTTGTATTTGATTTAATGGGTCCTCATTTTCTGATGACTTTCTGATGGCAGGCCTGGCATAAAGATTCGAATGACAAATAACGTACAAGTAACGGTAATCAAAAAATATATAAACTGTTATACGAAATCGGAGCCGATCTGATTTCATATAATCAGATTCGCTCCAATTTCATATAAGAAATTTACTCAATTGAATAATAAAAGTCATTTTATTATTTAAAATTTTCCCAAGTAGTAAAAATGACTGCTTTTAGGCAATACAGATATAAAACATATATATACCGGAAATGGAAAAGGGGGAAGGCAATTATAATGATCAATAAACGCATTTATATGTTGTGCAAAAAGTCACAAAATTCTAAGGAGCTGCGTCATTGTATACACAATTGTTTTTCTAACTGAAATCGAAAAGCAGTCAAAATGACTGCCTTAGGCAATCTAGTGTTAAAACACACAGGCTAATTGAAACTAAACAAGATAGCTAAATATTCTTCATAAGGCAAATTTCGAGGGAATGTATAAGAGAAGAAGGACGAAATTGTAGTTTATAAATTCCCACAGAATGTTAGTCAAACCATGAAAAACTGATTTCGATTGTATCTACAATTACTTAAGTATTAACACAGTCAACTTGTACAGATATGTCAAAATACAGCACGCTACAGTTCTTTTTGCACTATATACAACGAAAAACTGTAGATTTTATTCATCATGAATTAATTAAGCATAGCAACTGTTGCCTTAGATCAGTGTTTCTTAACCTTTTCAGTATAATGAACCACTTTAAAAATTTTTAATATATCACGGACCCCTCTGATTGCTTAAACATCATTTATTCCAAAATATATTCTGTTTTATTATTTAATTATTTTAATAATTTTATTTCAATAATATAAAAAATTTGAAGAAATTAAAATTTTTAATGTGAAGGCTGTTGCTGCTTTTCCTTGATTAACAGATTGAATTGAGGGATGGTTTTCGACAAAGCAACACGTATATCATGTTCGACATTAAGTAGATTTCGATGTTTTTGTTTTTATTGTGACAAGTGAGGAAAATCCCGCTTCGCAAAGATATACTGTTGCAAACGGAATAATGGCTGCCATAGCTCGTTTTACAAGCAATGGATAAGCTTCTCTTAAAGAAGACCAAAACTTTCGCATTATTTTACAAACATTTTACAAATTAGGAGCAGTTGGCGAACCTCCAAAATATGACTCATGGACCCCCAAAGGGTCCATGAACCACAGGTTAAGAAACCCTGCCTTAGATGTATTAAAACACATCGTTGGAAGCCATAGTCTACATCATAGGTTCCCAACGTGGGCGATAACGCCCCCTTGTAGGCTTTTAAATCTTTCAGGGGGACGGTAAAAGACCCAGAGAAAATGAGGGAGAGTTGATATGGCACGAAGAGGTGTTAGAAGATTTGCCAAATATAGTGTACAATAATTTCAAGGAAGGATTCCAAGGTAATTTAAATATGGAATACCAGACTGGGTTTTGGATCTTTTTTCCAATATCAACACAGGAGTATCTCCTCAGAACTAATAGAACTGACGACAAATGAGGATCTAAAAATTAAATTAAAGAATGGCTACCAAGAATTGCGGCGGCAGAAGTCAATTTCGCAACAAAACAACTTACGATTGTTTTTAAGTGAAATAGAGCCTGATATTAACAATCTCCTTAAAATGCATTAAATTCAGCCTTCTCATTAGTTAAGTCAGAAATTCGATGTCTTTAAATTTTAATAAAAATACTTTTTAATATAATTAAGTTTGCGTTTTGATTGGTCTCTGAAACTATCAATTTATTTATTTAGAAAACAATAGTTTATTATGAATTAATTCGTATCGTCAAAATCCCTGCCTGTCCTTGTTACAGGTAAGCTAAAAATTTTATTCACCTTTTTTAAAAAAATATATAGAAGAAATTTAGTAACCTTTCAATTCCAACAATATTCCATCTAGTGGATTTTTTTTTAAATTCTTCTTTCCACCATGCTTTATGTATGCTATAATTTATCTGGAGTGGGAGGGGGGTGATATTGAAATATTCACTAGAAAAGGGGGCGCCAGTTCAAAAAAGGCTGGGAACCTCTGGTCTACATATTACGAAAATCCATTTTCTCCACATATTACATCTCTCCTGATATTGCGCCGATTGTTTACAATTCTAAAATTGCAAGTTATCTATGTGCTGTGATTTATGTTCTCGGAAGTAGACGCACGTTAATTCTTGCGATCGAATCAGTAATATCGAACCACTCTTCGATGCTTATCTATCTCATAAAATTCACAGGAAGTTTTCTCTGATTTGGAAACCAATAATATTTAGAAATGTAGGGCGAAATTAATCTATTTTCCTTAAAAATATCTTAGCAATCGATTTCAAGACCTTTAGATACTGTAGTATTTCGAAAATATAATCTAACATGTAATCTGATTTATTACTTATTTTCAAAACTCTCTAATTATGGACTATTGTTAAAGGCCTCAGTCATCATAGTTGAAAAACCTGTATTAATGCTCTCTTCATAACTTTATTGCATTCACTGTAATAAATTTATCATGCCAGAGAATGCCTTACGCTACATTAGCACGTAAGAGTTACGAAATATTAACTTTTTTTCGTTAATTTAGCATTTTTACCGAATCTATCTTGCCATCCTTGACGAATCATTTAGCTAGTAATTCTTGCATGCGATAATAGATCCAAAAATTGATTTTTTTCTTTTCGTTTTAAACATTTTTTTCCAACTAATTGAAACAAAAATTTGACACAAAACTGCAATTGTAGTCACATAATCCCATGCCAAAATTGATATATTTGTCATTGGATTTTTGAGCTATCACGTTTGCGTGGTTCTGAAAGTACAGACCACCCATTGTTGGATTTGGATCAAAATTTAATAGGTGTCTACTCCATAGATATTAAATCTGCAAACTGTAATTTTATTTGTCTAGCTTTCTTCGCTTTGTAATTATCGTGCTAAATTATATTCAAACAGTTGAACAGATTGATTTCTGTGAACAAATTTTACTCAAAATTTGATGGAAATCCGTAATTTGGTGTAAAAATAGTATACCTAATTTCAATCATCTAGCTCAAAATGTTTTTGAGTTATCAGAGAGACTTTCCAAAAATTTTCCAATTTTTCTAATTCTAGAAAATCTAAAACATGGAGATTCTTAAAAATCGCGAGTTTGAATTTAATGATAATTACGGTACTTTCTCTATACCACAAAATAAAAAAGTAATTACTCCACTAAAATTAAATTAATTTTTGCTCGCACGATACACATACATTGAAATTTGAGTTCCTTTGTGCATTATAAAAGATTAAAAGTAACGTGTTGTATTACCATACAACATAAGATAGGTTGTAATGACTTTAGTCATAGGACAATAACATCACTTGGATTTATTCCAATGTTTTGTCAAATATTCTTTAAAATCATTTCATTAAACACTAAAAAAAAAATTTCTTTCAAGAAATTTTATTCTTATTTTTACTACAGTAAATAAAACCATTGAAATATTAGAAAAGATTTTTTGATTAAATTTTCTTTACAAACTTATTAAAATATTCTTGATATTTCTTAGTTTCCAGTCAGTTGTTAAAAGAAAAATTCAGTTATTAGAAAAAAAAAATTATAAGGAGCAGATTTGAGAAAGAAGCAAATGATATAAATGATAAAAATAATATAAAAAGGGGGGGGGTGAGAAGCTTATTTGAATAGCTAATTTTTTTTTTTTTTACTTATATCATGGTAAATTATAGTTTACAGTTTTTTAAGTTCATTATTAAACTTCCAAAATTATCTAAGATCTCTTATCTATCTTTCTAATTTAATTATCTATCAAATCTATCTTTGTTTTGATCTAATTATCGATCCTACCTATCTAGTTTCTGATCTAATATCTAATATACTTGTTCTAATTTAATTATTCTACTTTTATCTCCTCTATCTACCGTATATATTTAATGTTAAATTATCTATGGTTTGTTAAACTAATTTATTATTATTTTTTAACTCAGAATCGTTCGTACTGTAAAAAAAAAGAAGAGTCCTTGATTCAGAATTACAACAGACATGATTTTTTTTAACATTTAAATTGAGAAAATATTTATTTTTGTAAATTAATTAATTCCGAAAGTAGCAAATTTAGCTTTTTAATTTCAAGTAAGAAATTAAAACCGTTAAAATTCTTCATTCAAAAATCTATTTAATTTTCTTAATTTCTTCTTTTAGATATATATGACGAAGATAAGGAAAAATAAAAATATTGAACGAAAACCTGAAAGGTCTTTCTTAGTGTGAAAATCCTAAATCAATAATTCCAGACTGCGTCATCTATTGATCGGGGAAACCCATGGTTCAAATTTCTGTTTTTGGTACCTTATAAAAACTGTTTATCTTCGTAGAAATGATTCATTCAATCTATAGAGAAAAAAAAATCAAAAACTGCATTCAGATATTATATATACAGAGAAGAATTTTAATCCATGGGCAAATCAAACTTTTGTGAGGATTCTTATTATTCTTATTATTATTAGTCTGATAACTATTACAGTTTGAAATAAAACGGATATTGTTTTGAGAGAAAATTAGTAGGTTTGGATCTTGATCAGATGACTCAAATGGTATTTTTTTATATATATTTCACTTGACATCAATAAGAGGACTCAGAATTTGGGGAAGTTACAATAAAATTTGTCAAGCAAACTGTTTAAATTTGCGATCTTAGCAAAATCAGAAAAGTTGATTTCGTAATAGAACTTTACGAAAATCAAATCAGTATGTACCTGCATTACTGTAAAAACTGATTCGGGAAATTTTTTCAAATTATAGAAAATAAAAATATTAAAAAATATGTGATATTAAATATTAGGTGCTTGCATGTACTTTAATTAGCGACATCTATTGGTAAACACGCGAAGTGTCTTTATAAACAACAATGGTTTTGAGTTTTACCCATTTACTTTATTGTTACTATTTTGTAAGTTTCCCGTTTAGTATTATTGAGTTCTTCATTGTATAAAAAACCCAATCATGTGGCGCTACAAATTGCATTTTCGGCATTCATTGCTTTTTTTTTGTTTGTTTAATTTGAAGAAATATGCAGTCGAAACCCATCAAACACTTTTAAAAGCTTATGTTGATGCTACTCCATTATATCCCAATTGTTGGTTCTTGGTTGTTCAACGATTTAAGGGTGGTGGTCAATGATAAAAAAAAAGACTTGGAGGACCAAAACAATTCGAAGATAATTCTTAACAAAACCTATTAGACGAAAATGGGAAAAAGCTGTAGAAAACGATTGAAAATAATTTCATTGATATATATTGCACTAATTTTTCTCAATAAATGACTTTTTAAAGTGAAAATGGACCAAAACACGTGCAAACACCTAATAAATTCAATGAATTAAAAAAATTTGTCACTCATATACAAAAAATACAGAGAAAATTAACTGTAATCACCAAAAAATTCAACTTCGAATTATCCATGAATGTCTATGTTTCAAAACCTCTATCCATCAGAATATTAAAAACACATCGTTAGTGTTGTATCTGTCTCTCGGTTTCTTAGTAGGATAGCTCAAAAGATGCAACTCTCTACTAGAATGAAATTTGATATGTGGTCTTTCCCTTGAAATTGCGGCAGTTAGTAGTAATAGATCTGTTAGTCCTTTCACGAACATGTGAACAGGTCAATTCAAAAATGTAGATAATTAAACAAGCACTTTCATCATTAAAGTAGTATTTCTCTATTAAATTCTGCATCTGACAAAAGATTGGTCTTTTGCTTTTTTAAACAATAGCGAATTTCCCATCAAGCAGATTAGGTAGACCATTTAACTGAGAAGAAATTGCAGGTTCGTTCAATTAAAATAAATTTCTAAGTTAATTGCCAAATTACCAAGTTTGTTAAAAATGTATATTGTAAATATAAAACATAAAATATTAGTTTACCATTAGAATTTAATAAAATGTAATTTATTAGGAATCTATATGTTTTATTAAGTTCATGTAATTGGAATGATACTAGTCATCCTAAGCAACCCGCTGGTTTGGCAGGAATATTGGTTATATTTATTTTTAAATAAGTCGTTTAGATATAACTTCAAGTTTGTGATTCTACCGAATTGTCCGCCATTAAAACCTGTCATTTTAATTTACTTAAACTCTCTGCACAGGAATCTTTTAAATGGCATAAGTCCCATGAAAAACATAATTGTGTGGTTCGTCTGTTTTCTAAATTTCACAAACATAATAATTTCATTTTTTTTATCCATCTTGGAACTTTCAAAAATAGTAAAAAACTTTCTTATTTCAACAATGAAAGAAAATAACACGATTAAATACTTGGTGAAAAAATGAAAATTATTTGAATTTCGGGGCAACAAAGTATTCTATCTCTAGAAATTAAGAAATTAATTGTAGTATTTTTTAAAAGTTATGGTGGAAAGTCAGCTAAATTTTTCATTAATTAAAATTCTGATTAAAACTTTTTTAAAAAGATCACTCTTAAGTACATATTCTCCACCTCTAAAATATATATGCTCCACGTTTGGCACTAAATCAAACGATCTGGTTAGAGAACGATAACACGCATTCATCTTAATTATTAGTAACGAAATAATATTTTTATGTACAAAGATAGAGAAGTAGACAGGCAATATAATCTTCGAAAGATGTAGTATGAAATTTAATTAAGATCTTAATTTTTAGAACAGATCGCTAGAAAAGTACATACATGTAATACATTACGTTTTGTAACTATAATATACATACGGGCACCTTTTGAAAGATTTCAGGCAAAATATGATATAAACCTACAATTTGGTACAAAAGCTATGCGAAACTTCCTATATCAAACTTATTTCTTAACACCTGCAATGAACAAAGGTTAAGAGCCTTGAGTTCAAGTTCTCCATGTTAAAATCAACAAATCAATGGGAATATATGCAACAAAGGCTATATTGCGTATATAAACCTTACAATGGAAAGGTTTATATACGCAACGAAGAAGACAGTTAAAATATTACGACTATAATACTTGATTATTTCGCCAGATCATGAAGTTGCGTCTATATGATTCACATAAAATTGAATACACCTCTTATTCCCGTTGAATCAGCCGGTTGCTAAAGGCGACTACTGTGAATAAAATTTATATTTTGGAATTGTTAATCCCCTTGTGCTATACGATATTTATAATGTTCTTAAATACATAACTATTTTTTTTATTAAATCAAAATTTTAAAAGACTACAAAAATACGAAAGGATTGCACAAAAACTGATATAATTTAGAAATCCATCCTTTTATTTATCAGCATCTCGATAGAAACAGAAATTTAGAATAATAATCCACATCCATGGAAAGGCCGCGGTAGCCTGATGACAAGTCGTCGGCTGTGGAACCGGAGGGTTTCAGGTTCGAAACCCAATTTCGCCGAAGAATAGTCGTGTAAGCGGGCCTGGTGCAAGTTAAATTCGTCGGTTTCCAGACGTCCTCTCTCTGATGTGTTGGTATCAGCTCTGGTACCATCCTCGTCATATGACCACGATTCAAAAAACGAGGTCCATGCTAAAATAGCCCTAGCGTCGCTTTAAAATGGAATTTTAATATAACTACTCTAAACTAAACCAGGTCCATACAATTACATTCATTCATGGTAAAGAATGAAAATATAATTTAAAAAAAATAAACAGCAGGAAATAAAAATTAGCGCTGAATAAAGTTGACTCTTTTCATTAAATAACATTATTACTGTGCATTTTGACGTTGAGTGCGAGTATCATTATAAAATACGTAACGATAACCACATATCAGTTACAAATTCTCACATTTTATTTTATTTCACAAACTTCCTCTTACATATTCGCTTAAATAAGAAGGGGAAAAAATCTAGAGGTAAACGAGATAAACTTTTATTGTACAGCTCAGTGCTAAGTTCTTAATATATTCAATAATAATTGTATAAAGAGTTCCTGTAAAACGTGAATTCGTGTAAAAAACGATTAAAAAATAAGGTCCATTTCATATGCAAAGCAATAAATATCTGGTATCAATCGAAAAATAAATTTAACATTTTTATATAGTCATTGATTTTTTTTTGTTCAGCATGCATTTATTCCTTATATGCATATAAACAATTTAGCAAATTGCGTAAGAAGATATAACAGTTTATAAAAAATTATAAGACTTCAAACATTAATAATGCATTTAAGGACGCAAAGGAAAATAATTTTTTAAATAAAAGCTTGCTTCATACATATTTAAAATAAATCTATACTTATAATAAAGCTCAATGTGTGTGTGTGTGTGCGTGTGTGTGTGTGTGTGTGTTGGCGCTCTACAGGCCAGACCGTTGGACCTACAGCTACCAAATTTGGTACATGTATACTTTGGAGGTCGGGAATGTGCACCTCGGAGCCCTTTTTTCGAATTTTTAATTCGAATTTGAATTAATTAAAATTTAAGCGAAATTTCGACGTTTTTCCGTTATAACTTCCGAAAATATCATTGGACAAACATGATTTTTACATCAATTTAAAGATAAAAAAATTAGCTTTCTAACGATATCAGTTTTTTTAATTTATAACGTAAGCTTCTATTTTTAACGAATTTTTAAAGAAATATTTTAACCATGTTTTTATCACGTGACTGGATAAAATAAAAGAATGCCGGAAATTCAAATAAAAAAAAATTATCATCGCAAAATAAATCTACAGAAATGCAACTGTCAGCACGTGACAGGATAAAATGAAATAAATATAAAATGTGATATTTTCATTAAAAAATAAATGCAAATGATTCTATGATCTTTTGCAATATCTGTATCATTAATTCCATAAATTATCTTTATTTACAGTAAACCTGATTGAATTTAGACAGGATATGCATTGAAATCGCGACTTAATGGCATATTTATGTAATCGTTTGCAATATCTGTATCATTAATTCAATACTTTTTTCCCTTTCTCGCTTTCTTTGAAAAAAAAAAAAAAAAAACATATTTCTTATTTTGGCAACATTATCGAAAAAAACATTTTTAATATTTTGGAAGCATAACCGATAGTTAAAACTGATTGATTTATAAAATTAAAGAATATTATTAGGAAAAGGTGTTCTTTTAGGACTTTTCGTCCATCATCTTAAAGAAAATATTGCTTTCAGGCCAATCAATTCCCGGAATTACTTCTAGGCTAATGAAAATGTGATTTAATTGAAAATTTTAGAAAGCATTACTCATGGCGAACCAGCTGGTCGCCAAAGGCGGCTAGTTAGTAATAATTATATTAATTAATACTCGACAATGAAGAATATTTTGTAGAATTCACATATTTCCTATATTGACTACAATGTCGGATTTAGAAATTATATAAATATTAATTAATACAAATACTATATAATACAAATATTAATTAATTAATTACATTTTTCTAAAAATCTCTATTTGGTAGCCAACCCAAATAAAATTTTTCTTTGTTGCGCTAAGTAGGAAATTTGCAGTATTTCTTACAAACTTATTTATTTGGCAACTCAGAAAGTAGATTTTTTTAAATCGGCATGCTTGAAGTACTACACAAGTGCAAGCTGTCCCTGATCAACTAGCATTTCATCTTTACTAACATAAATAAAGTGGAATATGCTTGTGTTGGTGTTTCACATACTAGACCACTTTATATAAAGTCTGTATAACTTAAAACATCTTTGAGTTATTTCATTCACAGATAGACAATAATAATAAAAAAAAGTGTTTTTTACTCGGTGAAAGCTGAAACATGGTGATTCTTCCATATTTTGAATTCGAATTCTTTGGCAATTACATTATTTTCTTCTCTCTCTATGTATATGTATTTCGTATACAAGATAAGAAAAATGTATCGATTTTATTCCATCTAATATCGGATATTTAAGAACTATTAAATTAAAATTATTAAAACAGATTATAAAGCGTACAGTAAAAATATGGAAACAATTTATAAAAAAGGAAATACAAAACGCGCAGTTAAGACATGCTCAAGTGTCAAATTGTTTCTGCATGCTGAAAATACTGACATCTTTTCTAAATTAATTATGAGTGCTTGTGGATGAAACGATGTTCAACGAGGATAAAAAACGAGGATGTGTAGGATAAAAAAACTATTTATTCTAATGAAATCAAGCATCAATCAGACAGAATTATAGATATTCTGTAAAATCGATGAATAAAATTGGTAAACATTATGAGAAAGTTCTAAAAAAATCACTAGAATGGGAATATGAAAAAGAGATTTTTCTTTTTTGTATTTTAGAAATTCAATTTTAGTATTCCAATTATACAATGATGAATATAAGTAGAAAAAATATACAAAATAACATATAACAAAGTATTAATTTAATTTTATTGATTGAAATGAAAGTATTCTATTTTTTATTGAGCTGCATGTATTTTAAAATTAAAATATTTAATGGAAGTATTTGGCAAATAGAAATTCTTAAACTGAAAAAATTACGTAGCGTAATTAATTAAATATCTAATGCATGCTTTAAATATTGTTTTCCTTAAGTAGCTCAAAAAAGAAGTTCGGAGTTTTTACCGTAATAAAGCTGCCATATTCACAATGTTGAATATTAAGTTTTGATTCTGTCGTGTAATTTAATTTCCTGCCAAACAAATAAAAATACTAATTTATTTTATTCTTTGCTTGTTAAAAAAGATACTTTTTACTGCAATGCATAAATCAAAAATAATATCGTGAACTTGGGTCAGAATATTTAAAAATGATTCAAACAATCATTCGATTCTCAGAATAATCTTCGTAGTAATATAACAATCTAATTTGAAAATCGCTAATGGCAATGCAAACGAAATGACCCCAAAACTGATCGTAACGTGATGTCCATCACAGCTAAAGACAACAATCCACGAAAACGATGGAGAGTTCTTCAAAATTTTAATCTTAAGTCTTGCGGCATTGCAATAAAAGATGTTCTAATTTTCCTGAGAAACTAGCTAACTGGTGGAGAAATCAAAACCCCACTTGCTACTTGCGTTTCACCTGTTGCTTTTTTTTCTGCCAAGCTTGGCGATAAAACAGCGCTATCTGTTCCAGCAACCCTTAGCAGCCTGGTCATAGTAACGAATATCCGGAGAAGATACGACTACTTCCACGCGCCTTCACACTTCACGTAGGACATTCCCAAACACGTAACTTCCTACCTCAGAAATCGCCTGTCTCTGACAGAAGACAGAGGTGGATTTAGAGCTAGGGTCCTTCCGGCGAAGATTCTGCCGACGATTTTTTATGTTTGCAATGGGATAAGCTATCGTTTGCAAAAAAGGAACAGTTATCGAATATTACCGCCGAAAAAGTTTCGAATATATATCGCAACGTGGATTTAAATATGTGAATCCTGCATTTAAATTAATATTTATTGCTCCGGATTGTTATTATTTATTAGTTATAGAATTGTTGCATTTTTTGTTTTGATATTTTTATTCCATGGCACCAGGAGTGCCACAGAATTCGCTTATGACGAACGATTTCCCTTCTTCAAAACTTTACATCGCAGACGGAGGCATGCACCTTGCAAATGAGCCTGTCTCTTCAGACGAAACAAACCTGACTTCCCGAAACTACGCGGGACTAGGAAACATGAGTTTGCCTCTGAAGAAATCCGTCGAAGTGATCGGTGTTATTCTAGCAGACGACCGAGCGATTGGTAAAAACTTTGTAAACACCGCAGAAAGCGGAGCAGTAGTGCTGGGAACGATATGCATCGAAAATCTTAAAATTAGTCTAGATGAACTGCGTCGATTTATGTGCGCTGAATTGCCATACTTACCTGCTGCTTTTAATTTTCTCTCTAAAGATGGGTAAGTTATCTTCTCTGCATTCTTGCGTAGCAATGTATCTGATCTAAATATTGTTTTCTGTGCTTTGCTCTGCGTAACACGATATGTTTATGTAATATATTTTCTTATAAAAAAAATAAAACATTGTAGAACTTGAAATTTTGGAATCGAAAATTTTACCAGTTCTTTTATAAAATTATGAAATAAATATATTATGAAATATTTACTTTAAAAGTTGAATTTAATGAATTTATTTTTCCAATGAAATTATATACTTGAAAATATATGTGCATGAAATTTGTGAAATCCTAGAAATGGAAATTCTTTAAAAAATCTCTAATTTTCTTAATGTATATAAAACAAATATGAACGGCGAAGTTTAAATTGTCAGCAATTAATATCTTAAACGCATGTCAATTTATCAACTGATTCCCTGTTTCTCATGAACTTAAGTCAGAGAAAAGTGACAGTGACTTACTTTCCGAAAAATAATTGTAAAGGTGAACCTGTACTAATTTTAGTATATTGTATGTGGTGATTGTATGATTGATCATTATGGATTAATAAAGAATATTAGATTTGAAATGAAATATGAGAAATAATTTTGGGTAGGAAATTTCATTGGTAATTTAATATAGTGTTAAGAAAATGTATACTACTTTCACTTTTTTAAAAATAAAGGGAAGGATCATATTTGTTCAGAAAAGTGTTCGTTTTTCTAAAGCCATTTTAAATATTTAATCTGAAATGCTATTTTTAAGCAATTGATATGTGGAAATAAAATTCCTTTAATTCAAATATATCTTTCTTGTCATGCAGTTGTTTCAAATTTTACTATGTTAATTTCTAAACACATATGTACTATAAACTTTTTAACATTTACATATATAAATATTTCAATTTGTTAGCTCAAAATTTCTAATTTTAAAGGTGATTTGTGATTGTCATTTATTTGATATTCCTAATTTAAAATTACTTTCCTGTTTATTCTTCATTCTTAAAATATCTAGTGTAAAACTATAATATAAAAATCATTTTTGAATTTTTTTTCATTAATGTCCGATTTTCTATAAGTACAATATTTTTTTCGAGAATTATTGAATAAAAATTTATTTTTGTGACTTTATTAAGAGTTGAAAATAATCAAATATTTTCTTGTAAATAAGGGCAAAAGTTTTAAGTGTTTACATAATTGGGAAAATTAGTATAATTTAAAAATTCCAATCTCCTTTTTGACTAAATGTCAATGTTCAGTTTTCAGAAAAATTCAAAGATACCTACTTATTTTTTGATGATCACTTGCCTCATTTTTAAAAATGAAAATTGTAACTTTCAATTTTGAGTTGGTGTAAGGAAGAAGTGTGCTCTTGCGTCAAATGCTTATTTCACCAAAGTAATATTAAATAAATATATTTAGATCCCTTCTTACAAAAAGAAATTTAAATACTCAGTTATTTATTTTTTAGCTATTTCAGGTACATAATTAATATAGCACTTATATAACAGTGTCAATTTTAAAATTATACTAAAATTAATGAAGTGTGTAAGAGAAAGTCTTTAAATTTTTGATTTATGAGCTATTTTTTTCCATTGTACTGTTTATTACCAGATATATATTTAAACATGAATTACTCTGAGGTATATTACATTTGGTGCTGTATTTTACTATATTTAATTCTAAAGAATGTAGTAACTGTACCAGTATTCATTTTGTTTTTAGATGAATATTATAATGTGTTATTTTTGCTCTTGAAACAAATTCAGATTCTAGGTAAAGTTATGAAAATTGTGTTTAAATTAAATTTAGGAAAGCATTGAGTTAATAGAAATGTCATATTTTTAGCTACACTATAAAACAGTAGATCATAATATCAAAATAACTATACTTTTATTTAAAAAGTAAATTTTTGCATCTATTTTTTAGTAAAAGTATATTTTTGATTTATAATGCTTGCCCTCTGCATGAAAAAAATTGCATATACTGTTGGTATATTTTTGAAGAAAAAAAATATTTTTATTTTCAGCTGGCCTATTCTTAAGATGCAGGAACATAAAATAAACACTAGTCATGTAATCAGAGAAAACAATTGCATCTGTATCAAAAAAGAATTTGGTAAGTTTATATGCTGACAAATCTATTGAAATTTACAGTAGATGATAATATAAAATGAGAACTAATAAGATTGTTGTAGTATATTTTTTAAAGGCTATTATATATTTAAAATGTAATTTCTCTTGTTTTATTTTATTTGATAAATTTGCTTTTAATAAGATTGTTACTCATAAAAAATTCTTGTAGATTTTATTTCAGTACTTGAATTCTAATCATATTAGTGAAAGTTATCAAATTTTTAATGTTTTTTTAAATTTTTATTAATTAACACATTTTGTAATAAATTTGCTTTATAGTAGTTTTATAAAATATCGGTTAAATTTAATGTGACTTCCATAAATCAGCATTAAAAAAATATTTCTATATCTTTAAATAGTTTGTAAAAACAAAATAAATCATATGATTTAAATTACTTTCAACTTTATATTATAAATTATTTAAATTCTGTAATTATTCTTTTAAATTCTTCTATATCTGGAGCAATTTTGTTTAAAAGATATATTTTTCAAGTAATCTGGAATTATATATTCCTTTTAATATATATTTTATATAGTCATGTTTATTTTTAGTGGCATGATAAAATGCTATGTTAATTCTTTGAAACAAATGATGATTTATTTTATTAATTTTCTTTCAGAAAAACCTCGTGTGGGTATTGTCACATCAGGTGGAGATCCTGTGGGATTTGTGTTTACAGATCTGAATATAAATATAAAACAACTTAGAGAAACAATAGAACAACAGGTAAACCATAATTTTTTTTTTTCAATTTTTCATGACTGGTACCAAACAATAAATATATGAAATACTTTTTTCCATTTGACTAAATCTACTTCTTGAATAACTTTTTATTTTTCATTTCAGTTGAAAATCAGTCAGCAATTAAGGCTGGAATATAGGTTCCTAGAAAGAAATGGTTGGCCTATCATGGCGAATCAAGAGTCCATTTTATCACTGTTAGATATAATGTTAGGACAAATTGTGAGGATACAAAATGGCGATAGAAATTATATTCCTACAGAAAATGCAAGACCTACATCTTTAATGTTGAATAATACTAACAACCCTATTGACAATCGTCTTCCATCTCCTATGCAAGAGACTACAGACCATGAACAAGTTAAGAGAAAAAAGTCTCTCAAATTCAGTAGGTAAGCTGATTTCATAAGTTCATTCAATTATTTATTGCAGAATAAAAAGAATAAAATTCTTGGAATAGTAGAAAAAATTACTGTTGAAGGATAAAAGGAAAAATTAAGAATATTTCATATATTAAGATAATTAAAGGTGATAAGGATAAGTTGATAATGTTTAATTAATACAATATTTCTTGTAGAAAAGGTATTGCTAATTTTATTAAACATAATATGTCATTTCTATATTCTGCTCAAACTTTCTATATTTGTAACTCTATACTATCTATATACTTTTATTATATTTTATGTTCATATATTGGCCTTCTATGCCTTTATGGTGAACTCTGTCTTAGTTAAAATTATTCTGTTATATCCTAACATATAAATTTGTTTGAGAAAATCTTAATGCTAACATTTTTTATAATTAATTACAAGATTAACATTATTTATTTTATATTTATGCTAGTGATAACTGTATAAAGAGATATATTTTACAATGTGCATTACAAATATGCAGTTTTTTTTTAAATGCTGCCTAAAACTTGCAGTTTATGATAATTAAATATTTCCTTGTTGCTATAATTTTTATTTAACTGGGGAGGAAAATAAAATTCCAAAGTCATTTAATCCATATTCATATTTGATTTCTATCATGTAGATAGTATTTGTTTGATTCATAAAATAGCTTTCTTTAACATATGTACTTCAGTCATTTTTTTTTTATTGATCATAAGCCATTCACAAAACAACTTTGGATGGATTATTAATTTTTATAAATAAGTATATGTTATACTTAACTTATTGAAGTTAATTTTGTTTCTTTTGAAATTATCAGAGATTCACAGTCATCAATGAAAGTGAGGAAGGAGAGTGAGAAAAGATCACGATCAGGCAAAGAGATCAAACCCATTCTGATCAGTTATGTCAGAGCAGAGGCAGCTCAGTATGCTCTTGACCTTAAAAGTGAACTAGTTGCAATGGGATTCAGGGTTTATTTGGTAAGTGCTCTTTACTTTTTAATTTACTATCTGAATAGAAAGATCAATCATTATTTCCTGAATGCATTTTTATTTTTAAACTTTTATTTATATTAGGATGTCCATGAAATCAAAACTGGTTCAGATTGGCAAGATGCTTTAAATTATGCTGTCACTACTTGTTTCCTATTTGTACCTCTTATAACACCAATGTATGGAAAGACTCAATGGACAAACAGAGAGGTAACTTATTTTTAAAAGAATATATTGTTTGTAATTGAAATAAGTTTAATCATTTCTATCACTGGAAAATGTAATTGGTCCTTTAAATCTCAATTAATTTATGAGAAACCTTTTAATTTTATTTTTACACCATTAGAAAGCTTTTTTAGGGAAAGAAAAATATTTTTAACTTAATAAAAGTAATTTTTTGCTTTCAACTAATATCGACTGCTGAAACTACATTTTGTGCATGTGTGTGTACCATCAAAAAACACATTTTTTTTAATTAGGATACAAACATGATTGTTATTTTTGTGTGTGTATATTGGAATATAAAAGATTAAATAACATATTAGGATATTTATATTTCATTTAGTCTTTTAAATATTCATAATGACTAAGTATTTTTAGTCATTTTCTAATTTGCAAATGTATGGAAAATTTTGTTAAATAAATTATATTTGGTAATGGTTTAATTTTTGTTTAATTATTAAATCAGCAAAAACGAAATAACTTCTTTTAATATTTTAAAGAATTTTAATTACTTTTGTTATCTAAATGTATCTTATGTTTCAAGGGGATGAATCAAACCATTCCCATGCAATTTACTGGAAACTGATAAGTTTGAATTTAGATTTCAATTCGAATATTTTAGGAAGCATTGGTATTCTGAATATTGAAATTGTTTATTATCTTAATAGTAACTTATTTATTTGCTTTACAGGTGAAGTTAGCTGATGTATTAGGGAAAAAAATAATCCCTGTAAATTTTATGGAACATTGGCCACCAGCCTGTTTAGCAATTCAATTTGCTTCAACACAATACATTCCATGGAAGCTCCAAGAAAGTGATCATGGTAATATTCTATAATTTTTAAATAAATATTTGAGGATTTCATTAAATTCACAAGTGACTGCTATTTATAAATTTGTAATGCTAAATATTAATAAAATAAATTGCATGTAACTAAGTCCCTTATTAGTATTTATAATTTGATTAAATTTTATTTATAAATTTACAATTGATGATCACTGAGTTCTTTTGGTAGTGGTAAATGGCTAAATGTATTAAAGTATCAAGTTTATTCTACGTATCATTGACAGTTTCATGCGTAAAATCTTTTTTCTTCTGAAAGTGTAATTAGCTTTTTTTTCCATACTGCAATAAGTGTATTTGTTTAAATGTACATATGTACCTGTATAAATAATGTACCTGCAAACTATATCTATAGTCCCTTTTAATTTGTATCAATTTTTAGTATATTCAGATAATATTAGTTTAATTCCTTGTGATAAATACTATTATGTATGGTGATTAAAAAAAAGCATAAGTTTCAGTTTTATCTCTGGAAATTCACTAAAGTAACTCATATTAATCCTCATATTATTTACAATATAAAAAAATTTCAAAGGACATAATATTTGTTATTGCTGCTGTTTTTTTTATATTTGTATTTTATTGATCAAAATATGGCTTATTAACTAAGAGGGGGGATTGGGGAAGGTAAAACTTCTTGGCATTTACATAAGAAAATTAAATTTAATCATACAACCATTCTTTAATTTTGTTTTTTAAACAAATGTAGAAATGTTTTATTTTTTAAAGTATAATTTATTTCAACATTTTCTCCCCTTTCTCTAATCATAGTTAAAGAGCCAGAAAAACCATCTGATTCTAAACACTGGGATCCTATTTGTGTGAAAAGGGTTGCAAGACAAATAGCTGATGGTTACAATTATTTAAGGATGCCCAAAAGAAGTATTTCCATTAAGGAAATGAAGGTAAGTAACCTTTCCAATGCATTTCTGTTACTTAATATTCTTCAGTTTTTGTTATTAAGTTTGATGATTCAAAATGCATTATTTTGCAATGGATAATTTTTTCAATACATTTCTTTTTTTATTATTATTAGAGAAGTAGAATTTTATTGTTTATTTGGTTCACATATTATTTAAACACAGTATAGCAACCAGATACAAATTCACAATTCAGGTTCACTTTTGCATCCTGGATCTACAGTGTATTTGCTGCAGAAATTGGACTTAGTTACACTTCTTATTCTACAGATTACCCTAATATTGAATTTGTACTATTTATTCTTAATTTTAATAGAGAAAATTATTATCTGGACATATTTATAGGGCATCATTCGCTTACAAAAGTATGAAAATTAATTTTAATTCAAAAATGTGCATAGACTTCATATAATATATTGTTAGTATTCTCTGCTCCTGGAATAATGAAAACAGAGTAACAGAAATAAAAATTATCGATGGATATGAATGTTGGAACAATTTAAATTACCTGCATAGTGGCAAAATGGGTCATCTTGTAAATAGATTATTTTGTAAAATAAAAAAGCATTTAACACTGAGACTCTAGCAGAGATAATTATCATACATTAGAAAGAAGAGGAAGGGAAACACAACAAGGAATCATTATTATTGATTTTTGATGATGAGCTCTTGATAAGATGAAAGATATAATTGATCTTTAAAATGAAGTTTTGAACATTAAGAAGTCAATTTTGAGGTTTTTTTGTGATAATTAAATATGTAGTATTAAATTTATATGGGATAATATTTTGTGTTTTTCCCCCATAGATTGCTGAGCTTGCAAGTGAATATTATTCATGCACACCTATGAGAGAGGACATTAATATGGAAGATAGCAGCAAGCAAAAGATTGTAATCAGTGCCCATCCGAGGCAACGATATTTGGTAAGGAGCAAAAATTTTAATATTTAATTTGTTTTTATAATGAGATACATTATTTTTCTTATAAAATGTTTCGAATACAGTTGTTTGTCTACTCATGAATAACTCCAATGTAATATATATTCTTAGCAGGTTATTTATTACTTTTAAATTTTTTTCATTTGGGGATTCGAAAGGAATTATATATTTTTATGTTGTACTTAAATACAAATTGAACAAAATTAAATATACTGATAAATAATAAAAAGACTTCAGTATTGAAAGCAAAATGTAAAGTTAATTCATTTTTCTCGTTAGGAAAAATTAGATTTAAAATAATTCTTGATGAAATTTGTATTATTGACCCAATATTAGATATAATAAATAAAAGCTAAAGAAAATTAAGTTGACAGATTAAAATAGTTATCTACAGCTTTTTATAAGCATTAAAATAGTAACTGAAATTTAAAATTCCTTATCATGAAACTAAAAATAGTTTATTTCTTTTTTATGAATTTAATTTAATCAAGAATATAAATATTTTTATTCTCTAATTCCATAAATTCATTTAAAATGTTTTCAATATAGTACTTAATTATTGCATGGAAAAATATTAATTGTCAGATTTTGTTGCCTTAGGCTGAAGATTTAAAATCGATGTTTGAGAAAAGTGGGCATGAAGTGTGGTGCTCAGTTGATCTGTTGGATTTTCAAATGAATCTTGGTTCTGAAGACATTACCAACATAGACCCTACCACTCCTCGAAACCTCCCCACGATTCAAGAAGGGGATGTTTTTTTCAGTCAAAATGATGGAGAAGTCATCTATAGTTCCTTTGGAGATAAAAAATCCTTAACTTCTATGAAAGAACAAGAAACATTTGGTAAGTTCTTGTTTAATTATTTTTATGTAATCAAAGAAGTTTTACTTCTTTATTTTAATATGAATCGATTTATTTCTAATAATTGCAGATTATTTTAAACTGCTCTACTTGTGTTTTATGTTTCGTTGATAGAAAGTAACTTTTCTTTTATAGGGAGGCGACCTCTGTCCAGGTTAATGTCTCAGTTTAGCGACATAAGTCAGCCATCAACTTTGAGTCGTGAAAAATTAGATCACCTCAAAACTTTTCAGAAAAAAGTCGATGAAGCATCTGTCATCATAGTTCTAGTATCAGAGGCCTATACAAAATCAACTTTTTCTCACCAGCAGGTAATTGTCAAATGTTTGATGTATGACTAAAGTATTGTATAGCTTTTACTGAAGATTATGAATCCCATAATTATATTTTTTAAAAATAATTATGGGAATATTTTAATTTTTTTGTATTGAGCAAATCCTTTATTGTTTATGATCTTAAAAAAAGACATAAAATAAGATATATGCTAGTATACAATTTATATAAAATTGTTCTGAACAGATTTACACATGAGCGTTTACTACTTGCAGAATAGTTATCAGTACAGTACAATAGTTATCTATTCTTTATAGTTCAATAGAATATTTATAATTTTCTTTGTATGTGCTATTTCAAATAAGTTCATTAAATCTCCCATTACATTAAGTAGATTCATTGAATCATATTTTTTCATGCATTCTACTTTGTAAAAAAAATCAGTAATTTCCTATTTTAAATCTACTTTTGTTTTGTATATGATTTTTTTTTCTTACTACCTTCACTATTTGATCGTTTTACATATCTTGAAAAATAGAATATTAATGTAAAATTATTTTAACCAAATAAATGTAAGTCTTACAGGGTATGATATTTTAAAAACGGCTTTTGTGCATTAAGGCACAAATCAATAAAAATCAGTGAACCTTTTTTTTTTTTTTTTAGACATCAGATTTGTTAGCAGACTTTTATGCTTTAAAAATAATTGCATTATTTTAAAAGTTGATTTTGTAATTTAATTTCCATATTTCCACACAGGTATTCTACTGTGAGCACAGAAAACGAGTTGTTTTGGTCAAATGTGATGCTGCACCCATTCCTAAGTGGTTTCGATTGCTCATGGGAAATGACATGATACCTGTAAGTTGGATTTGTTGCTTTTAAACTATTTTTTCTTTACTGCAAAATTATTATTTGGAATTATTGATCTGTTGTTAGCATAGAATAATAGTGGATGCCATATTAAATTTTGATAAAAATTATTTTTTAAAAAAAAGTTTTTGAAATATTTGCTTATGCATTTTTCTTTTTCTTAATGTAGTTATGAAAGTTTATTAAATATATTCTTAAATATATAACTTGCTTTCCTGGGTTCTGCACAATATTTGATATCAGTTAATGTAACAAATAATTTTTTAACTGTGATTAAAAGTTTGATAAGATATAAATATATTTCTTGTATATATATATTTATAAATCCATACCTGTTTGAATCATATCTTAGATTATTCTTTTAAACTTTTGGTATTACTTATTCCAAAATTGAAATTGTGTTTTTAAAATTTATTTCCAATCTATTGAGTTATATTTATATTCTGTTTTAAAATTTATTTTTAAATATTAAAACGTTAAATGATATTTTCATGGTCTTCATTATCATTATTTAGCTGTATTTTTCTTAATATTAGTAGCTAACTTATTTTTAAATCAAAATTATTTTGATTTTCAGAAATACAACAATCCTCAATTCGAATGTGTTTTAAAAGCACGAGTGAAAAGAGCAATAAATCCATGCTCATCTGAAACTCCTAAAGATGCAACATCAGAAGCAAAAGTGAATTACTTGGTGAGTTATTAGTTTATATACTGAAGATATTTTTATATCCTCTGAAAAAGTCTTTTGATTCTTCTTTTTTTCTATTTGAACAAACAATAAAACTTATTTTTTTTATTACAGGTTAACTTTCTTAAACGAAACTTACCTCTCCAAGATATGTGTGTATATATAACTGGCAGTAGCAAGCTCCAAACACAAAGGGCCGAAGAAATTTGCAGGTATGAATTTTTATTTTTTAATGTCATTTAAATATAGTAATACAATTTAAGCAGAGTATTTGAAGTATAAGATTTTTTAAAAAACATCGTAGAAAATTATAACTCTCCATATATAAAACGTTAATTCTATCTAAGTAGTTATTGCACATCAGATAAAAGTGAGCTCCATTTTACATCGTGAACTATAACATTTTTAGATGCAGTTTGTCATAGTGAAGCTGAAATTCTTAAAATGGTGCTAATTTTTTATTGAATAACAGAATCTAATTGTTTTAATTGAAAAAAGTTTAATCTATTGTGATATTAAAACAAATTTAATTTAATCTATTGAGACATGAAAATTAATTTAATACAGTCTGATATATAATTTCTCAAAATAGCATGTATTCATTTTTGTGTTAAGTGTATATCATAAAAAGTATTAATTTTTTAAAAATTTCAATGGATGTACTAAAAGGTATAATCACACATTATTCTTAAGTTTATATATGTATGATTTTTTTTTTTATAATTACAGAGCCATTGGAAGGGAGCTTGCAAAGGTAGAAAAAATTTCCCTGGTCACAGGTGGATTTTATGGTGCAGCTGATATCACTGCTAAAACATTCAATGAGTATCGTGAAAACAATGCTCCATTTAGTTCAGAGGAATCTGCTGTTGTTCATATCCTTCCAATCCATGATCCTGAGGTAAATATTTTATTTCAATTTGCAGGATTAAAAAAAATACTTATTGAAATATCCACTGATATAAATATTAATAGTCTTTTTTTGTAAACATAGGATTTAACAGCCAAAGCTCGTCAAAACCCCGATGGTAGTTTTGAAGCTGTACCATATGGAAAAACTATGTTTTTAGGAGATTCCGTCAAGGAACGAGAGACAGTGGTAGCTCGACTGTTAGACACATGCATAGTTGTTGAAGGTAAAAGAAACAGCTGTTTTCCTTCATTTTTAAAAATTTATAAATTAGATATTAATTTTAAGTATTTGTATTGATAAAAGTATGCTTTATTATTCTGCGTAAGTTGAAAGATTTGTATATGTTCTAATTATTATTTCCTTATTTACAGGAGGCCCTGGTGTTGTGCATGAAGTGGAAGAGTTCATATGGAATGATCATTTTGTCATTCCTATCATGTCTACAGGTGGGGCTGCTGGGGGTCAATATGGAGTTCCTGTGAAAATATTTGAGGTATGTATTGAATATGATATTCCATTATGTATATTAATTAGATATACCTACAAGTTAAACGGCTTGATATTCAAGAAAATAATGTGTAGCAGTTAATTGTTCTTTCAAAATTGAAATTAAAAAAAAATCATAAAACCTTAGATATTTATAATAGTGAACTCAAAACTAATAAATAAATAAATGTTTTTTAAAATATCTTATATATTTTCTTTACTATTTTTTTATATTTTGTTAATAGCATTTTGGTTGAATGAGATAACTGATGGTCAACTTTTTAACTACTGTAGTTTGTAATAACATTTTAACATGAATAAAGTTAATTTTGAATGAAAATGATGAAATTTCACTTTTGTTGATTATATTTTGCTATTTAATTAATCAAATGAGTTTTTCAATACCTATTAAATACAATACTAGGAGTAATATTAATGTTGTATTTAAAAGCAACTAAGATTAACAGTATAAAGTTATTGCAATTCTCTTTTGAATATCCATTAAAGCATTCAAAATCTAGAGAGCCCCCCAAAATTTTAATAGTATAACATTTTTCTAAATGTGATTTTAATTGTACGTAGATATCAAGAAAATAAAGGGGCATTTAACTGATGTAAAGAAAAAATGCGTTTATTTGTAAAATTAAATGATTCTAAATTGAAGTAATTTATTGAATTATCTTTGTTTAGTAACTATTTTTAATTTCAAAGAAGCTCTTAATATATACAGTAAAAGCTCCTTATTCGCGCTTCCTTCATTCGCGTTTTCACTATTCGTGGATTTAAAAAAATGCGACCCAATTCCTATATTTGCGGCTGAAAGGCTTATTCGAAGATCTAATAAGAACAAACATAAGAATAAAAAGTATCCAACCCAGTATTCTTTGTAAATGCCGTCGATTGAACTAATGAAAAAAGTAAAATTGATCTTGTTACAACTTTTCCTAAAGTATGTTGTTTAATGATATCCCCGACGTATTTGACATAAGCCGCCTTCGCCGCGATCGGTTTTTTTCGAGAATGTAAACAAACAGAATGAAAGCAACCTTATTATTCAATGAATAAAGTATATTTGTAGAATTAACGACTAAGGTAGCACTAATGATTAAGAAATGAAAATTTACTCACCTCATTCCGAAGATTAATTTGAATCTGACGCAAAGAAGGCAAAGACTATTTTATCCATTTTAATGTAACGATTAAAGACTGGAGCGAATTATACGAATACAGAATGGACGACTCAATTGAATGCAATAATCCACCGGAAACATGAATAAGAAAAATGAATAGACAGGAAATAATTATTTATTTTAATTTTTGTCACTTAAGAACGTATCCCCTGTAATCCCATATAAATGACCATTCCGTATTCACGGTTTCTGAATTCGCGGCATATTTATGGAACATATACCCCCTGAATAAAGAGCTTTTACTGTATTAACATTGATGTAGTATTCATATTTTAGCACCATTTTAAATCAGAATCCATAATTTAAAGAACTGTATTTTCAATAATTCTATGCCCATTGTATGTTTGTGCATATATATGAATATGATAATTATTTTATCAGGTGCCTCCAGGTGTTGACGACACTGATTGGTCAGTCTTATCCGAAAAAGAGGCAACACCAGAAGACGTTGCTAAGGCTGTTGTAAATATTATGATCAGCTTGAAGAAAGCTCTAGCGTCACCTCCAAACACTCTCAAAAAGTCCACTGCAATCTTGAAACGCAAATCTCGAAGGAAGCTTCTATCCCGAAGACAAGACTTACAAGAAATTGAACTTGTGCCAGTTCCTAATAAAATTCCTCTCTCCGCCATGAGGAATGTGTACGAGATCAGAGAATCTTCTGAAGTGTCACAATGCAGCAGTGACGAACCCAGTTCCATAGTTAAAGTGAAAAGAAGCTGGTGGCGTAGGTTCCTAAATGCTCTCAAACATAAGAATTGACAGACTTTAAAATCACTAGAACTCAATCAATACATTTTTTTATTTTATTTAAATCATTACTAAATTTTACATATCATGTACGAGTATTCTCTTATACTAGGTCAGCAAGACGTAGCATTGTTATAATGCTGAGCATTATTAATTTATTTCACTGTCCTTATTTATTGTTATTATTTGCTTAAATTTTTAGCTGAATATTATTCTTATCCAAAAAATCAATTTAGTGGGAAATTAAGTTTTAAATTTGCTTTTTTATAGCTTTTATTATTAAATAATTGAAGATAATCTAATATTCAATATGGATATTAGAATAGACTCGGTTATCAAAATATGCAACAGTTTACATCCACATTGCAATTATTTCAGACATTATTTGCATGCAATTTGTTTCCCAGGCTTTCAAAGCATTCATTGTGAGATTGTTGTGAAGTGTGGCTTATGCATTGAACATCAAAATATCTTGGACTTCAAAACATAAAACTGTGATATTTTTTTACAATGCAAAATATAGTTGTGTACTTAAAATGACATATCACAGAATAACTTTCATTATTATTATTAATTCATGTTCTGCATGAATGTTTGGCATTTCCCTTTCCATCATGTAAATGCACTTTCATTTTTTTTGTTATCCAAAATAATTTATAAGATTGTTGTATATAGTTAATAAATAATGTGAAAAATAAAGAACTTGTTTAATAATTTGTGTTGAATCAATCTTTTTGATGTTGGTATGGTAAAAAAAAAATGACATCAAATTTATTGCAGCATTTATTTTTATGAAGACACTTTATATGTATTAGCAATAAAATCAAGTGATTATTCTAACATTCACGTGATTTTTTTTTTAAAAATAAGGATTTTCAAAACTTAAATCCCCTAATGTATATATATAATATACATATTTTTCTTTCTGCATGTCTGTTTTTACTTTGATCATGAAAACTTAAATGGTAATTTGTTAATTTATTTACAATAAGTATAGTATATTTTTATACATTATAGAGTTAATAAATGCTATGAAATGGGGTATCAGTGAAAACTGTGGTAGAATCACGATTATATCGAAGATATCCAGTACCATAAAAATGGAGCTGCATTTCCATTTTTTTTAAATGTCAAATTTTTAAAGGGGGTACCATTTGTTAACACTTAAATAGTAATGCGATTTTTATGGAGTGTTTATGAAAAAAAAAAAAAATGGCAATGTTAATGTGCCAAATAGTTTCACATTGCTGAGAGATAAATGTGTGAATTGTGAACTTATAAAGATCAGTAAATTTTACTAATCTTTATATCAGAATTAATTTTTTTTAAAGTGAATTGATAGTTTTAAGACTTTAATTCTAAAATAAAAATTTGGTAACCAACTTTATAATTTCAAACAAACAATTTTTGAAAATCTTGTTGAAACAATTTTTTTTCTTTATTAATTCAGTTTATGTTTATGTGAAGTCACTATGGCCCAATCGAGGTTTTACTCTATGTGCGAACAGAAATTAAGACCCTGCTATTTCGCAAAACATAAAGTTATGCTAGCATTTTTCCTTATTACCAAACCGTTTTTTGCTTCTCTTCATGGTGGCTGATTTAAATACGAACACTTCATTTTTGATTCATACAATTATATTATAGAGTTTGAATTACAATCTGAATATGGCAAGAATGAATGATATATCTGTAATATATTCCATATTAGATCAATACTACCGGTTTATTGAAAGTGTATCTGAATTGGTTGAAATTCAATAGAAAGGAGAGAGGGAATATATTTTAATAGAACTCGATATTATATGATTATTAAATATTATATGAAATTAAATACATTATACAATTTAAAAATCAACAGTATAAATGTGCAATAACTAGTCCCCTTTTTAACATTTTTTTATTATTTTGTTAAATCATTGACTAAGCTTTTTGGATTAAAAAATTACCAAGAAAAATATATTTCTTTTTGTACTAATAATATTTCATGCATTTGGGACATACTTCTCCACTACATATATATCAGCTGAAGTACATAGGGGTTATAACTATCGACTGATTCTGCTCATATATATGTAGATTATACTTTGATATATACATGTTAAATCGCCATTAAAGAATTCCATTATTAATCCTTTAATCGTCGCGTTCGTGCATCATTTAGATATATTTATTGCTTCTGTAATCCGAAGTAAAAATTATATTTAATCTGCATATATTTTGTGGAACTTTAATGGAATCAGTAAGATTGCATAAATAATTTTCCAATGGGAAATATACTTTAAAAAATAGCTTTTCGGAACTGGCAATTTTATTTCCATATAAATTATGATTAATTTTTCAAACTTCACATCTGTTTAGGCAATAGATTCTTACAGTGAAACTTCCATCGAAATATTAAGTAAACTATTTTATATGGCAGTTGGCTTTTACTATATATTAAAACAAATTATATTCCCAAATATTTAATTTTCCTAGATTTGCATAAATTTTTTTTCAATTTAATAAAAGTACTCGTATTTTTTTAATTATTATTTTGGTATAATTTTATGAATTGGTGTATTTGATTTAGAAACATTAGTATAATGAACATCTAACATAACATTATCATACCACGGTATTTCGGACTTGAGGAGCGATTTTCCCCCCTTTGTTTCAATCAGGAATATAGTTTAGAAGTCCAGGGATATCCTGCTTGGTAGGGCATTAGACTCGCACCCTTAGATTGTGCATTCGAACCCCGCTGACCTAAGAAATCTGTGTGTGGGGAGACTGGCGCACGTATAAATCTATTGTGGTCACAAAGTCCTCTATGTCGAGAGTAATATCACTTGGGGCACTAAATTACGATATGTAGATGAGTGAATGAAGTCCACTTCATTAAAAAGGTTGTGACGCGTAAAGGCCTTATCACACGGCGAAATATCGTCAGCAGTTTTCCGTTTCTACCCTCAAGAACCAGTCAAGCAAGTTTTTCGTAATCGACAACTTCTTCTAACCAGCTTATAAATGTCGACGATAGAGACGGAAATGTTGTCTGCAAACGAAATTCAACCAATCATGTGAAACTTTGAAGTGAGGTCACGCAAGTGACGTCACTTTCGTTCTCTTTGCTGACGGAAAGGGCCGACGATATTTCGCCGTGTAATAAGGCCTTAAGTTGCTAAGTCTTACTCTTGACCCTAGCTGGCGCTACTGAAAGAACAAGAGACTCTTACTCGACTGAAATCGCAGACATAACTGTCAGTGGCTTGTAAAGTACCGTAAGTCATAACATAACAATAACAGTTTAGCATAAAAACTCACAAGACCTTCAAATGACATTTATTATATTAAATTCAAGTTCTTCGGAGTGTAATGTTAACGCTCAAAGTAGGTGTTTACTGTATCAATAACACACAATTTATAAAAATGGAAAAATAATCTTCTACTTTTATCTTCAATTCATTGTTTCTGATAATTAATGAAATATCAGATAAAATATTATCGGAATCAATAGTTTTATCTCTTTGATGTAGAGTTTGAAGAGAATCATCCTAAGTATAATACTATTATTTAAGAAGTTACTCAACAAATATTTTTAAAAATCATCCTGGTTTTCTACTAAGAAACTTTTATTGTACATACACACAAAATTCCACAAAATAAAATTTTCTTAAAAATAAATACAGACTTGAATTATTGTGGTAGCTTTTCTTGAAGAATAAAATTTTGTAAACTTCTAATATTGATTATAGGAATATGGGCTTAATTTTGGTGTTGGTGTCCGTCTGCTGTAAGAGAAATAAAAAATTATCAACAAAGATTAATTTTTTTAAAAAAATTAAGATAACTTCTCAAATAATAAATCAATGAAAAATTTTCTTTTAAAGTTTTCAGTAAGAAAATAAATACACCTATCCCCCGATTTACACGATTTCACTTTTACACGGTTTTTAAATTTGCACCGACCCGGAACGCACCTCCGGATTTGCACCATACCAATCAGGAATAAAAGATTGAGAGTCTACGAAAGTGATAACAGTAACTAAATTTCTGATTAAATTTTTTAATTTATATTTATCGTTTCTATATGTAAAATAAATTACATAAATATACCTTATATTTTTGTTATTTTATAAATAGACAGTTATTTTTATGTTTTTAAGATATATTTAGTTTTATTTTACGTTGAAATAAATGACTGAATTATGCACATTTTAGTTTGTTTTCGATTTACACGGTTTTACGTATAAGAATCAACGATTTCGATTTACACGGTTTTCTAAGGAACCTATCTTCAGTGTAAATCGGGGGATAGGTGTATTAGTTTTATCAAATTTCTAATAAAAGTATTTATAAGCATTATCAGTTTTGTTTTTCAATTCTTAATATTATTTCACACTCTTCCAATATTTATTTATTTATATATCTTGTTCAAATTTTCAGTCGTTCATAAAATACTTTTTAGTCATCCACTCAAGTTCAAATATTTTTTTTAACTTGTGAATATCACTTGATGTTAAAACAGGTTTTTTTATTTAAATATTAAATTAATTAAAATTTTCAAGTAATTTCTATTTGGTTGCCAAATACGTCGCCAAGCTCTGAGACTACTGACTCCACACCCAATCATATATAATATAAAATATGTATAAATAATATAAGAAGATAAGTAGGAATTGAATTAATTTTTTTATATTACTTGCTTAAAATTATTATTGGCTGCTAGCCATGGGAAGACTATCTTAAATAGTATTCATAATTATGGATTAAAGATGCTGAAATCAACGGTTAATCTACTGATTTACCGTCACGAGAAAAACCCTAGTAACCCTAAAAGTAGGAAACAGTCGGCTTGGATACAGGATATTCTATAACATTATGAGGGTAAAGGTAAGGGACGTATTTTTTTGGCGCCAAAAGAACCGGTTAGGAACCGGATATTTGCATTAGCAGAAGCGAAATGAATTTCTCGCAGTTTGAAGAACGCTTAGTTAGCCAAATGCTGTGGTCTGTTTTAATGCCTACTTCCATCTTTATTTAAACTCGCCTACTTGAGGCAATCACGTTCAGGGTTTTTCTCGTGACGGTAGGACTGTAGTAACACAATAACTTCAACAAACTTCTATACCATACTAACTTCAAGGCTACCATTTGACTCCAAATTCCATATTAAAAGAGCCAGATTCGTATAAATTGCGACTCGAATACTATCAGTTTTAGATCAGGTATTATATATATATCATCATGCAAAATATGAACTGAAAAAAAAAATTCAAAGTCTAATAGGGACGATTCATATGACGTGAAAGTCGCGTATTAGGTATTTCTGCGCATAGCATTTAAATCTTTATCCTCAAAAGCTTTAGTAGACGAGTCTCATTAACGTTATCCGCCTAATATGAAGCGGATATTTTCTTTACATTTGAAGTTATAATTTTGATATAAATATATATAAAAATTAAAAATATATGCCTGATATCTGGTGCTCGGTATCATATCGTCAGTGCATTTCAATTTTACTTCATTATATTATTTATTTTGGTTTTCAGCACTTGACTGAGCATTAGCAATGCCAGGGATATCAAATTTTTGGTGTCTTTAAATTCAAAATTCAAATGGCTTTGAAAAAAAGGGGGAATTTCTGGCATATGAATTTGCCACTAACGATATAAACAAACTTTATTATTATAAAGAGAATTTCAGGATGCGTTTAATCAATATATTTAATAAAGTAAAGAAATGTTTGCAAAATTTACTTTTAAAAAAATAGGGTTTAGTTGGATTTTAAACTCAGTTTTCCTCTCACAACTGATTTCAAGAATGTATATTCTTTTCGGAAGATATCTCATTTGTTATGAAAGTTACTTTCACAAAGAAATTGACGAGAAAAACATTCATAAATAAAAAATGCATTTAATAAATCTTTGAAATTGTTTCACTTTCCACAATTTAATGTTTCCACCTTATTTTTGTGGTGGGAGGAGAATTCAAAATTTATTAGATAGCTTAAAAACAGTGACTATGGAAGGAATATGAACTCATTCGTGTTTATTTCCCTTCCCATGTTTTAAAACCATGGGAAGAGAAATTTTAGTTTTGGCTAAGAAGAAGATCGGTACGGGAGTAGCGAGAAATCGCCAAATGTATAAGTCCTTACTGTTTGTCATTCGCTTCGCTTGGCGACTTGGTTCGCGTTTGGTTCACATTGGTGACGTTAGGGCCTTCTTGTCGTGTCCGTGTTTTCACGGAAAGGGGGTGCAGTAGCTTCTGAGGGTAAAGACCCCTGAGCACCCAGAGGGCAGAAGTCTGACTTGTAGCTCACACACACGACACAACCCTTTTTACGGGGTGGTCGAACTCATTCATACATTCATTTATCCATCCGCAAGTCAGAATTTAGATCCAAATCAGAGACCGACTCATCCCTGATTCAGTACCCCCAGAGGTATCGTTTTGTTATGGGAACTTGGAGGACTTTGCAGTCTCGACATATTTAACGTGCCCCAACTGAAATTAGCCAACACGGTGGTCTTTGGCCGAGACGAGGACAGAACCCGCGACCTTTCGGTTACGAGACTGACGCTCTACCAACCAGGCTACCGCGGCCTCTACGTTAGGGCCTAGATAACGGAAAAGAACCTGAAGATCCTTAACACAGTTCTGTGATTTCATATTGTCAAACTCGGATAAGGATTTCAAAGAGTTAACGGTTGAAATATACTTTCATGTTCCCTTGAATTTGTCGCCAATATGGTCATTTAAACAGGCATGCAGAATAGTTTGTTTAGCAACTCTTTTCAAAGTATAGTATATCTTATCACATCGCGATTTTTGACTTTGGCAGCTTGGCATACTTGACAATGTAGGGATTTATTAAAATGGATGTCAACTTGATTAACCCCACAAAAGTAATTTGTTACTTACTATTAGTGTGAACATCAGAGTCTGTGTATATGGAATGTGCAGTCCTGGTTACTTGATTTACAACATTGTCTATGACTTCTATGTTCTTCTGGAAAAATGGGCGAATGACGTAACCGTAGATGATATCGGCTCCATTTTTTTGCATGGGAGCATAGCACCAGAACAAGAACAGACACTGCAACAGATTAAGAACACAAGCTTGATTAATTACTAAAATATTTCACATTAAAAACAGCGAGAAATTCTCCACTACTCTATCTCATTTTCTAACACTATATGGAGCGTTTTGTCCCACTGTTATTGTGCGATAATTCTAATATTATTCAACATTTGAAGACATGCAATATTTGGAATATATCATTAGGGTATTGCAAAACATTTTCAGGAATGTCCCATAATACAGAGAAGGAAAGTGAAAATATATTTTTTGCCTTTTTATTGTTTCAGAAACGGCAGCAAGATTAGCAGGGGGGAATTAACGAATATGATAATTTAAAAATCATCTTAAAGTTAATATCTTGTGAGCAACTGAAACATAATAGTAAGTATTTAAATCGACAGAGCGACTTCATTTGGCAAAATAGTCGACAGGATGACAAACCATTAGGAATTGCATTTTTCCAATAATTTTCGGTCGATATCGACTTAGAAATTGATGAGATATATGTCGATGATGTTAAGTCCACAAATTTTGTAGAAAACTAATTCAAATGTTATATCTTCAATTTCCATTTATTGCACATGATGTAATTAATATCTCTTCGATGTGTAATTCAAAGATAAAAGATGTCGCATTTCTTGGTTTTTCAGTTAAGATATATTTTATGATAAATTAAATTTTTAGTTTCATCCATTATTCGATCACCTATCAGTGGAATTTAAGGAAAATTGAAGAATCTACATTACTGGTTAGTGGTTAAAATAAATTTAATAAATTATAGGCAATTATTGTCGACACTATTTTTGCACAGTGTTTGCTACGAAGAATTACTTTGTTTCTATAGCCAAATTATGTTATTTCATTATGAATAAAATTATATAATTGTAAGTTTGGTTTATTCAGCAATAAAATGTCTTTTTTTTTTTACAATCTTATTTTTTAGGTTACAATTATTCCATCAAAGAAATGTTATTGACTGCAATTGACGAAAAAGAAAAATCATTTAAATTTACTATTAATCACTAATTAACATAGATGTGATTTAGGTGACTTTTTAATTATATGAAATATAAATAATTATACTATATAGCTTATCCAAGTATCCCCTGAAATTATATAATATAAATTAGTCCTAAATTTTTATGATTCTGCATTCAGTATTAGATTTAAGGTGCGTTTACACTCAGAAAGTTACAAGATCCCAATAAGGTAATGTATGCGTAGAAAGAGGATTGCGTATGCGCTAAAAAGGCGAATAATAATCGTATGAACAGGACAAGTACTTGTCAGTTTACAGTTTTTTTTAAGACTAACATTTTGATTTTGAGCTTTGTTTCGTTAATGAAGAAGAAACCTGTTTCTACAGTCACCTATTTCATTCTTCCGAATCATAAAAACCAAGAGAATGTTTTATTCTTGGTAGATTTTTCGTACACTAGAGACATCTATTCGATGCAATTTCTGTAGAATCAAATATCGAATCTCAAAATTGAGATTCTGTCACGAACCCCAGAAGTGGTTAAAAACAAACTAACGTCAATTTACTCTCCAAAAAAAGAACGACTGCTTGCACATTCTAAAATAAAATGTTATCTCCTCTTCTGTTTTAAAATGTGAATCCTGGACAACGCCCCAACAGGTTAGATTTTTATTTTTAAATCCTATTTATAAGAGTTGTTTGTTTCATAATATGGTATTGATATTTGTGTATTGATATTACAAAATAATGTGCTGATACCAATCTTTGGCGTTAATCTATCGAGAGTATAGTTTGCGATTTTCGGTAATTGCTGATAATATGCAATTACGAAAAAATCGGATATGCCATTCAAACAACTTTTCTCCTATCAAAACTCAACGAAGAATCTCATTTTAAGTCATAAGATCATGTACCTAAATCTCATATATTTAATTATTGCAATTTTGAATTATTGTGTTCATACAAATGGAAACATAAAGCCGGCAAAACAATCAGACAGATTGACAGATTTGATTCAAAATTTTTATAAATTTACATTTTTTATGCTAAAACTCGGAAGGTAATAAAATTGCTTGAAGGCAAGTGAAATAAATCTCATTACCTTGAGTAACTTAATTTTTGAATTTTATGTATTATACAGATTACAGAAACAAAAGTACAAATCGATTGATAATCAACTCCTTGGTTCGAAATTTGGACGGCTAGATATATTAGATGCTAAACCTGTGGATCATTTTTTAAAAATACAATTCTTTACACGTTGTTCAGTTATTCTACCCATTCTTACTCAAACAACTGGATAGACAGATTTCCACCAAATGGATTGGGTTCAAAATGTTACAAACGTCAACAAATTTGGTTTAAATTCCACATGCCAAATTGCCCTGATTTAGTTCACAGCATTTTTCAGTTACGTTCAACGATAGACAGAGTGGCACACAGACATAATTCCCAAAATTCAGTCCATGTTTTTCGTTCTCAAGGAAGACTAAGACGTGGAAATCTGAATCTCGAGTTCGCCTTTTGTGATGATTATGGAGGAGTGGGTGTGTGATGAGAAAATAGTACAGATCAATTGACAGTCAACCTCTTGGTTCGAAATTTGGACGACTCATTATATTAGATGCTAAACCTGTGAAGGTAAGGTGATAACTTTCAAAAGAATTTTTAGGGATCATTTGTTGGCCATCGTTTTTCATAACAATCACCTACAAAAAGATTGGCGAATATTGGCGACACACACATGACGCAAAATGCTAAAATTTAATAAAAACATAAAACCCTGAGAGTTGGTCTCCCCAAAACTTTCTTGTATAATCTGTAATAAAGTTGCCTCTGAGAATGACTTGCATGATATTTGCATACTATAGTTACAAAATATTAACCTTTCAATTGGATTTAGCATTTCTACAGAATCTATTGTCTCCTCGGCGTGTTATTTGGATATTAATCCTTGGTAAATAGATGCGGTTGAGATTAAATTTTAGATAATGGTACCATGCCTGTAACCATCCCGTCGGTGTAAACATTAAGCTGATCAAGTTTCATCACAATCGGATGAACGGTTTAGGACACAACGAGACACAACGATAAAAATTCATTATTTATATAGATTCCCCACCCGTTTAAATCAGTTCAAAACTTCTTGGATTATTTTGTTCACATGTGAAATTTCTGTTGCCACATTCGTGGCGATATGAAGATATTTTAATAAGTTGTGTACCTGCATTCACTGCAATATAACTAACTTTCTTAAAGAAATCCTATTTTAAAAAACCACAACTCTTATGTCTTACTAAATTCTATTAGGAAAATTACTATTGCAATAATTTTTAGATATTATGACAAGATAACAATTCAAGATGTCGCATTTTGTTGATAATATTTAGTTGATCGATTCAAAAATTAATGTGGTGGATGTCAAAGATGTTTGTGAACTATTTAGATAACTGATTTAAATGTCAATTATTTAGCTTATTTTTATACAGTATCTAGAAAATATCTGCATATGTTTACTGACGACGCCAATCTTAACATTTAGGAGTTTAGATAAGATTTAATCAGGCTTGGAGTTTGTAGTAGGAAGAGTAAATGTCTTGAGTATTATTTCAGATGAGAGTCCGATTTCTCACCAACAAAACGCAATCATGCCAAACGTCCATCTTGAACGATTAAAAAAAAAGTTATAAATAGCTTTTAAGTCTGGAATACAAATTATTGGGATTGACGAAAAAAATTCAACTTTGGTGGCTGGATGTTCTCAAAGCGAGCTAAGAAATATACTTATTATAGATTCTAAAACATCAAAACATATTTATAAAATTCAAAATTAAAATATTACCAGCCGAAATTTACTTTATGTTTCTTTATTTCTCCGACGATGCCACTGCGCTAATGTAGCATGGATATAACCGAACCATTCAAATATAAATAAATAAACAATAGGTTTGCTAGAAGAACTACTTCTTTCCTGTTTGGGTTACCAAAATGACGACAAAGTTAAAGATTAAGTTAAAGTAGATTAAAAGTCAATTGCCATTTAATTTAAAAGTTGGTAAGACTTCAGATTAATCTATGGTTTATGGACAAACTGATTAAAATTGCTCCACTCATCCGAAAATTTGTTAAATGTCCACCAGCTTGGATTGGTTAACAGAAATAGTATGGCTTTTAGGGTTGCAATAAAAATATGGCGATTATATTTGGGCAGAAATCTCTAAAACAAACTTTGAGGACCATAAATTAATCTTAAATTGGAACTACTTTGATTTACCCCCCCCCCCCCAAATCGGAAATTTGGCAACTTTTTTTCTCGCCAAGCAAAATACCTGATTTTGGTGCCTTTTTTTTCTCGCCAAGATGGATTCTAGCTAAATACAAGATAAGAAACAGCAACCCTAAAAAGTCCGTAAGGGAGTGCCAGATTTGGCGCTTAATTTTTGGAGGGTATATTAAAGTTGTACCCTTAAATTAAACCAAAAGTTTTATTATTTGTGCTATGTTTATATAGAAATTAGGACACACTTCGATACTTGTCGGCTGTAATGACGCCAAAAAAACGCAGAGAAAAAGATTGCGTCAATTTGGCGATTTCAATCGTCAAACTGTATAGCATGTGAATCGCACGCTCAACATTTTTCATAATAAATAATGTTGTTGCTGATCACGATGACCTGAATTAAGGTGGGTTCACACGAGGCTAACTATTGAGCGCAATCGTTGCCTCTCTATTGTTGTCCCTATATTGTCCTCGTATGAACAGTTGAGACAAAATTGTTGGGGCAATGGCTAATGGTTGTCCCGAAGGGATGACTTTTTGCCATTGTCCCGTTGTAATCACGTGACTTTTCAGAAGTAGTACCCCGTTGTAATCACGTGACTTTCCAGATGTTTGGATTTGGTCAGAGCGGCATGTGCAATCCATCTTCTATTGCGCACAATAGTTAGCCTCGTGTGAACCCACATTTAGTCTGACCAAATCCAAACATCCGTTGACAAGAAGAAAGAACTAAAGTAAAATTTAAGGTCGGCGCCGAATTTGAATTTTTTTGGCGATATATCGCCAAATATGGTGACCCCTGCTTGACTGGTGGCTATCCTATGGCAGCCCTAAAGTGGTCTGTTCAGGAAGGGTGTAACATGGTTCACAAGGATGTAATAGCGCCATTTTGGAGCAATACAAAATGGATTACAATTGGCGAATTTTGTTGAATTTGGCGATATTTTGGTGCAGTTTTTACGAGGGTCCGTACTTTAAACTTTACTTTTATCGGGGAAAGTAAAAAATGCGGAAGGGAAAAGAATAAATTTCTTTCCAAAGAAATATTTAAATCCTTAACAGTCTAGAAGCAGATAATAAATAATGTATTTTAGTAAATTTTTATACTTTGGCGAATTTTTTTCTTGGCCTCTTTTCGCCGTTAAAACCAACTTGTACCAATTCTTTCATTTTTTATTTACTTTATACGGTAAATACCCTTACCTTAAAGAACCAGTATCCTGGTATCCAAGGCAAGAAGAAGAAAACTATTTCGGAGAAGGTCAAAGCGGCATGGAGAAACCAGTACAGCAGCCATTTTCTGCCAACTCCCGTCTCGGGTGTATCCAATTCTCTTAAACTGTTTGAAAGAAAGAATCAAAAATGGACGAGAATTTTATGGTCAAAAATTCACTGTTTTAGTATCAGCCAAGTAATTTTGATACTTAAGGTATCCGACTACGTTAAAAACACTGTTATCGACCACATGGGGGATTTTTAAAAATCCGTATTATATCTCGTAGTTCAGACTTTTCTCTTCCCAAAACAGTTTATATTTTCCAGAAAATGGAAGGCCTGACCTCTCATCCAGTGTCACATATTTTTCCTCTGATATTTATCCTTAGCTTCAATTTCCTCAGAACTTAAATTTTTATAAAAATTATCTACCATTAACATGATTTCCCAAAAATAAAAGGAGTTTAATTGATGGTGAAAAACTTTTTCATTTATAGATGTTTTTAGAAAAATTAAGTTGTAAATCTATGGTTAGTTTAGTTACATTAACGTCCCGTTTAAAGTAACACAAGGGCTATTTTGGGACGGACCTCGTCATTTTGAACCAAGATCAGATGACTAGGACGACAACTGAACTGGCACCCCTCTCTCCACACCACACCAGCGGGAGGACGTTTGGCCTGACAGATTTAACGTGCAAGAGACCCCCTCACACGACGATTCTTCGGTGGAATCGAGTCTCGAACCTGAAGCCCTCCAGTTCCGAAGCCGAGACCTTACCACCAGGCCACCGCGGCCTCTGTAAATCTATGGGGAAAAAATGCATATATGCGCATATTTTTACTCATAACTTCTCTGCATCTCAATATTTTTCTTAGATGTTTGTTCATTTTATTCACCATTATATTCTACAACTTGTGCACAAAGAAAAATAGGATTGCTGCATTACAATTTTGGGTAGAGTGTAAACCGTTTTGATTAAATTTCATTAAAATTTGCTATAAAGTTTCCGATTTCTCAAAATATATTATATTTTCGAATAATTGTTTTTGTATTTATAATGTTGATTATTGACGATGCATCTAAAAACAATAAACAGTTTTTAAAAAATACAATTTTTCAAAATTTTTCCTTCGAATGTAGTCGGATACCTTAACTACATCGAAACTTTTGGTTTAACAGCATGTGCTTGGCGAACATAACCCATTTATGCC
The DNA here is from genome assembly GCA_026543055.1 of Argiope trifasciata. Taxonomy (NCBI): domain Eukaryota; kingdom Metazoa; phylum Arthropoda; class Arachnida; order Araneae; family Araneidae; genus Argiope; species Argiope trifasciata. Next base: position 942,810 of record JAPMOQ010016722.1, read on the forward strand.
TATTGTTCCATTTTTGGAAAACCCCTCATATAAAAGTTATTTTTATTATATTTTTCTACCTAACATATAGAAATTTCATGCAAAAAAATTCCAACTTTTTAATCTTAAGCATAAATGGGATAATCAATAAATTAACAATGATTTAATGAATAATCATAATTTGATTATTCATTTGTTACAATAAACATGACATCTTTGTTGATTTTTTGGCGAGTAATCGTTTGGCAATAAAAATAAAACGTTTTCTAATTTTTTGACGATTGACTATTAGACAAAAAACACCGACAATTTTGTGATATTTTTTTTTTTTTTTTTTTTTTTTTGGCGAGTAATCGCTGGCATGCTATTAACATTTAAGTCGCAACAGCCGTTCTCAATCAGTTATTAAAGATATTAAAATAATCAGTTTTGAAATCAGTGATGTGGGAATGAAAGGATTTAATCTCTATTATAAAGAAGCTTTCCAGCATTATTACTTTTTTATTCTTCAAAATATTATCTCCTAAGCATTTTGTAATTTTTTTAAAAAAAGGAATTTCTTGAATTATTTCAGTTAAAATAATTATTACACTGATTATATTCTAAGCAGTTCATTTATTCCAGTTTTATAGGACAGAACTATCAACAAATATTTTAAAATTAAATCGACTTAAATTATTAGAAAAAAGTTAAAATAATCTTATTTCAATAATTATAAAAAATACATTTCAATTTTCTATTTAATTTTAAAATGTTTAGTATTAAAAAAATAGCCATCAATCATATTTATGGATAATTGTCTATCAAAAATAAGCATAAAAGTACTATAATAAGCGGGGAAAAGCAAGATTTAAATGCTTAATTTAGTTAATTAATAATACTTAAACACAATATTTTTTTAGAAAAGAAACGAATACTAAATTAAATGCTATAATAAATATATGTTTAGTCTAATATTTAAAGTCATAAAAAATGCAAAAATACAATGTAAATGAAAGATATGCATTGGAAAATATTCATTTTTGAAATGGATTAATTTGAGATATTGCAAAAACTTACGTTTTGTAAGCAGGAAATATAAATCCAACACAACCAGTGATTAGACAAGTACCATATTCCAGCAGTAAGATCACAACCATTAATGCACCAAGTCCTGTAAAAAGTGCAAATTTTAAAATTAGGCTAAAGCAACAATTCACAATTAAAATAAAACTTTATACAGTATATATATATATATATATGCAACATACCAGACACGGTATAGACTCGATTTACTTTAGTCAATTCTTCTACATAGTCAAGCACAGGCTTATACCATCTGTTTTCTCGTAGTTTTCTATGAGCAGTTTGGAACAAATCTGTTGCTTCTAACTTTTGTAAATTCAAAGTGTTATATGGATTCCACGAATTCATGTTTCAAAAACTGTACTTGTTAGGAATAAAAAAATTTGAAACGAAATAACGAAAACAATTGGAATCTAATTTTTGTACTGAAGAAAATCGAAAACGTTTGAAATTGCTGAGCAGTATGTGATTTCAGGTACGGATCCGATTATTGGTCACGTACAAGCAAGAGATTAGCACATGACACGGGCCTCTTTTTATACGAAAAGATAACAACGATTGCGATAAGCAGATCAATACAAAAAAAGATAATACGATCAAAAATAGTTTTATCGTTTCATTGTTTTTGATTTGTTACCAAAAAAACGTCAGAACCTTGTAACTAACTAATGAATAAGAATAGAACAAATCTGACATTCGTCTAATAGATATAAACTCAAATGAATCAATTTTTGACATTCGAAATAATTGGAAGATTAAAAAGAATATTTATAATTTAATGCGATCTTACTTAAGCATGGCCTTTTGACTTTTTGCGTCCAAAAATTCATGGTTTCAATTAGTCTGATTCATACAGCTGCTGTTAGATAGGACCACCGCATTGTGAAGTCATAAACAAAATTGTAACTACTTGGCGATGTCACACATTAAAATATCGCCAAATCATATTCTAAACAGCGCATACAGCTGTAAAAAAATATAATGTTGTAATAATACAATACCCATGTACACTGAATATCTTAAGCAAGCTCGAGCTTGAAATTCAAATCAATTTATTGTAACCTTATTTGTTTTGTAAAAAGTGAATTTTGAAATGGATTCTTATCTTATGTCGTCCCATTTTCTAGGATTAAAAAAAATTGATATTCATGAATTTTCATTAAGATCTAAATCTGACTCTATTTTGGCGTTTCCAAAACACATCAATGTTAAGGTATTTGAACCTCAAAAGATAAAACTGGTTTTTCTCTGAAGTTCTATGATTGGCAGCATCATAAAAAAACATTAGTGCCCTTATAAGCCCTTATCATAACTTTTTGATCTTTTATGACAAATATGATAAGACGTATGTTATAATGTATCGATTGAATATTTTTCAGTTAATTCGAATGAATTAAAAACTTTGTTATTTATTATGTACATATTTTTAAAAAAATTGTCTGCGATAAGTTTTACCTTATAGTAAAATGATAACGCAACTAAAAATGCATGGAACCATAAATTGTGAAATAAGATTTCAATCAAGAGGCGTGTCGAATTCTTCTTATATAATAGAAGAACTAAATTAATTCATTAAAACTAATTAATTAATTTAACTGTTGTGTTTAAACAAATAATGTGTTAAACCTTTTGAAAATTATCTTGCTTTATCGGTTATTGACAATAAATGTATCTTTAATTAGCCGCCTTTGGCGATTAACTGGTTCATCAATCTTATTGCTGTTTAAAATTATCAGTTAAATACTTTATGTAACGTCATTATCAATTAAATACTTTATATAACTTGTCTTTTAATATCTATTTCAGCAAAATATATTTAAGGTTCAAATTTTGGTAGCCATATAATTCACTCATGCAGTTATAAAGGCCTTAAGCCCTTAATGTACTATATGTCTCTCTAACTACCTGTTAGTTCTCGCAAAATTTCAACTTTAAATTAAAGTGAAAATGATTAAATCGCAAACCTATATGAATTTTTTTTCCGGAACCAAGCATTTTTTAAAAATGTAAGTAAAAGAGAATCATTATGTATACTACTGAATAATTACAATAATTTATGCAATATTTCAAGAATTATTCGACAACAATTACTTAGATTCATCATAAAATTCAGGTTTTAGTTTTACTTTTAAAAATATTTAAATGATGCGAATAATATTTTATTTTATATGGTCTATAAACATAATTAAAAAATTACTAAGTCTAAATTTTATATCTTTTAGTTATAAGGAATCATATCATACAAAATATTCTTGACACTTCAACTTTCAAATAAATAAATGAAGGTTTCTATCTTCTGCTATCAAATTTGATCGACTAATGAAGTTTGAAACATTCAACATTTTCATTCTTAGGCGATCAGTTTTGAGAAATCATGTACGTTGATTGAGGTATCTTTAGAATGGTCGCTGAAGTGATTTGAAATTACTCGTTTTTATTGAATAGCGATCTTCAAATATTCATTAATCAGTCAGTTTTTGAAGCCGAGTTGACTGAAGTTAATCTCTTTTTATTTAAAAGCTAAATATTCTACATTTTTAAAAAACATTTATAGACTCATATTACATACTATGTAGCTATTTACTTCCTTTAGACTCTTTTTATAGATGCATTTCTATTATTAAAGTTTTAGAAATTAGCCGTTGGACCTTGAATTGAAAAAATATGTATATTAAACCATGTTTGTCTTAAATAAAGTTCATTTATTTAATTAATAATATGGTAAAAGTCACACAATTTTTCTTTACATTTTCATTTTAAAAGAACATTCTTCATATTTATTTCATTTCATGCAAGCATGTGCTGAAAATTACCTTTTTATATGTTTAATTTGCAATTATTATTTATTTTTTGTCACTCTGATGGCAACATATTGATAAAAGATAATTTTTTCTCCTTCACTCATAACGTGCTCGTGCAGATTACGTTTTATTGTGTTGTCTGAAATACAATGTCGAAAAATATAATTAAAATATTTCTTTACAAATTCGTTAAAAGTGGAAGCTTAAGTTATATGTTAAAATACTAATACAATTAGAAAGCTATTTTTTTAATCTTTAATTTGATGTAAAAATCCTTTTGCGATAATAGTTTCGGAAGTTATAGCGAAAACATTTCACTCCAAAATTTCACTTAGTTTTTAATTAATTCAAATTCTAATTAAAAATTTGTAAAAAAGGGCTCTGAGGTGCACATTCACGACCTCCAAGGTATACATGTACCAAATTTGGTAGTTGTAGGTCCAATGGTCTGGCCTGTAGAACACCAACACACACACACACACACACACACACACACACACACACACAC
>JAPMOQ010016722.1:964766-997377 GCA_026543055.1 Argiope trifasciata
ATATATATATATATATATATATATATATATATATATATATATATAACCATGTTTGTCTTAAATAAAGCTGATTTATTTAATAAATAATCCTATAAAAGTCACAAAAAATTTTCTTTACGTTTTCCTTTAAAAAAAACATGTTTCATATTTACTTCATTTCATGCAGGTATGTGCTGAAAATTACTTTTTTATTTGTTTAATTTGCAATAATTATTTATTTTTTAATTTGAGTTTTTTTTTTCCAATCTGATGGCAACATAATGATAAAAGATAATTTTTGCTTTTCACTCATAACGTGCTCGTGCAGATTAAGTTATATTGTGTTGTCCGAAATACATTTTCAAAAAACATGGTTAAAATATTTCTTTAAAAATTTGTTAAAAATGGAAGCTTAAGTTGTATGTTAAATACTAATACAATTAGAAAGCTATTTTTTTAATCTTTAATTTGATGTAAAAATCCGTTTGCGATAATATTTTCGGAAGTTATAGCGGAAAAATAATAAATTCAAATAAATATTTTAATAAATTCAAATTCTAATCAAAAATTCGAAAAAAGGGCTCCGAGATGCCCATTCCCGACCTCCAAAGTATACATGTACCAAATTTGGTAGCTGTATGTCCAGTAGTCTGGCCTATAGAACACCAACACCAACACACACACACACACACACACACACACACACACACACACACACACACACACACAAACTGAGCTTTATTATAAGTATATATTGACTAAATCCTCCGTTTATTTCAAAATTTTTACTTTCAAGTAAACGAAATATAGAGAAAATATTTTAATGTCAAAAAAATCTAACCCGAAGTTTTGACGAATCTCCATCATCATCATTTCAAACATAATGCTTAGAACACATTTTTTGGCATTATATCTGAAACATGGGAATTCGTCAAAACTTAGGGTTAGACTTTTTTGACATTAAAGTATTTTCTCTATATTTCGTTTTCAGGAAAGTAACGTAACGAAAAAATCGCCAAAAAGTAGCCAAAAAACTGAAAAATCGCCAAAAAAGCAAAATTTGTTCAAATTTGTCAAATTCACATTGACGACATTTGTTTTTCCTTTCGCTTCACGATTTAACTCGCGTTCGGCTCAAATTGACATCTTGCCCCCATATAATGAAAAAGTACTCGACTATCATTCAGAGGAAATCTGTCTGTCCGGGTAAGTATAAACATAATTACAAAACGTAAAGAGCTAGATATTAAAAAAAAAATTGTTACACATATTTAGCACCTAAAATGTACATTTATATCTGTTCTTGAAACAAACCTGTCAAAGGAACTGACTTACGTTCACGAGAAAAACCCTGAAAGTAGGGATCAATCGGCTTAAAAACGGAATGTTCTATTATATTTTGGGGGTGAAGGAAAGGGCTGTATTTCTTTTGGCGCCAAAAGAACCGGTTAGAAGTATCATTATCGTTTGAAGAATCGGCGGTTAGAAGTCTCATTTTGCCTTTACATCTGTATACACAAGCGAAGAGAATTTATCACCTAATGAAGCGCGCTTAGTTAGCCAAATGTTGTGGTCTGCTTTAATGCCTACTTTCCTCCTTACTTAGATTCGTTTACTTACGGCAACCATGTTCAGGGTTTTTCTTGTGACAGTAGGTAAGTCTGTATGCATGTAAACGCAGTAATTCATAAGTTCTCTGACTGAAATTCGGTATAAGTTTTCATACCTACAATTACAGATCAGAGTCCATTTTTGGTCTCAATCGTTTGGGGGAAAAAAGCATTCATTATCTTTATTCGCACTATAGATGCAAGAAAGATGTTAAATTCACACAAAGATCTCTGCCTCCTCATTAATATTAACAATGTCATAAAAAGTATTTGTGACTTTCCAAACATCGCAATTTTGTGCAGTGGCAGAAGCATGAGATATTTATTAGACCTTAAAAAAGTTTGGGAAAAACCACTGTCGTTAGAATCTTAAATATAGTAAAATCTGTTATACGATAAATCCATTCATTTTAATATCTTTTTCTTGTTAATACCAAAATTAATGAAAAGTCGCAGTAGTTAAAGGGTGCAGTACCTTGGTTTCTTATTCAGCATGTGGTGACATCTTAATAAGCCAGTAACTGCCACTAAACATTAGTGCTCACTTTTGTATAGTGGATAAGTTACTCTGACTCCATATCAGTAGGTCGTGGGTTCGATCCTTGGCGGAATTAAACCTACACATTGGCACAATTCCGCCAACACTTACGCCAAAAGCATATCTAATACTATAATACGAGGAATGGTTGCCAAGTCGAAAATCGCCCCAGTATTAATAAACTCCGGTAAACTTGGGGGTCTGGGGTTTTTGGTCACGAGGAATCAATTGGCGCCGGTTTTGAAGCGCTACGGTCGAGCAGTTCGGAGTTACAGATAGGATATTTTCAAACTTTATTAGTTCGCCATAATGGCTACTTAAATTTTCAAGCTGTAACGTGCTGCCATCTATAGCCAATATGGCGAACTAATAAAGTTTTATGTTTATGCTGTTATAGGTTTATAATATGTTTCTTATGTATGTATATATGTTTGTTTTTTCGAAATAAATTTGTCAAAAATATAGAACTTCAACACACTTCAATCTTTACCTTTACTTTACCTTTGTATAGAATAGTTCCCTTTCCAAACTCTAACTTTGTTTTGTGCACTTTAACTGGTTATTTTTTCACCAATGGTTTCACAAATTTTCTTATGGCATGTATTGTTTTGATAAATCACAATTGAAAATTTAAATCTTCGAGTTAGCTTCGATACCTGTTTTCTCCGAGCGGAGCTCGGTCACCCGCTGGTGACTAAAAAAAAAGAAATCGAGGCTTTAAAAAAAATGTTTTTTCAATGATTCTTTTAAATTATCATTACATTAAATATCAAATTAAAACAATTTTAAAAAATTCCTAAATTTTAATCTTCAGTTATTTTATTTGAACCTTTAAGATCAATATTGTTTTGGGAATTGAAACGAATACCATCCAATACTATTTTCAATATTTCATGTCATATTTCTCTTGCTAATTAGTTAATTAGGGGAATCATCAATTACATTTAGACTCTTCTCCATTTTTTTTTTCTCTTCAATACGAATTTTAGCGACTCGGAGAATTTTTGTACTGAAAAATAACCGGAATAGATTCAATTAAGAGATTTTGGCAAATCAACACCTTTCTTACTTCTTTGCGTTCGAAAAGCCCATTTTCGGAATTATATCACTCTGCAAGCACGATAGCCCCAAAACACTTTGAATTAGACAGATGAAATGTGGTGTGTGATCTTTACACCAAAATTGCAGATTTCTATCAAATTTTAAAGGAAATCCAGTTGCTGGAAGTTTGTCTTATGGCTATTCAAATACAAGTGGATCCGATTAATAAAAAATATAAAAGACTATATGGATAAAATTTGGTATATAAATGTAGCATCTAAATTGTAGATGTGTATACAATTTTGAACCAAGTATCGATAGTTGGTCTGTTTGTCCGTTCGCATCCCTGTAAACCATGGTTTGGACAAATGGAAACAGATACACAGTTTTAGCATCTAAGTATAGATTACCCTTTAGAGGATAAAATGAAGATCAGCAAAGCATTATATATATATATATATATATATATATATATATACCCAAAACAAAAGAACCGATCGATCGAAGATTTAATGATGTAGAAAGCTATTTAAAAAAAATGACATATTATATACTGTGGCCTTATGCTGTTAAAATTAGTCAATGTCTACCTCACTATAGAAAAATTGCTTGTTTGGCATGCAGTGAAAAAAGTTGGATAAGCTGTAAAGCGAAATATAATACAGGGAGGCCATAAATATATTGACAGTGCTCATAGTGTTCTGTAGCTCGATCTATATGTGAGAATGACGCTACATTTTGTAGTAAGATTAAACAAAACGCGGACGAAGGATTCCGCGAAAAAAAAAATTAGTTCCAAAAGTGACCGCTAGGGGAATATGTGGCTCAGTGTAATAGAGTGTTAACAGATGCAAAACAATACGGAAATAAAATTACCTTTTGTTTTGCACATTTGCTGATTTAGTTCCAGTGCAATATGGTGACACTTTTAAAAAAGCGAAAAATTTACATAAACACCGATAAAATCTCTTTATCTATAATTTCACTTACGGGGTAACATAGAACACTGAGCAGAAGTTCATTATTCCATGAGAACGTTACCCCGACAGGACCAGTAACCTGTTCGGTTACCGGAGAGAAATATCGTCACATGCTGAACAGCTTTGTCATTCCGGCACTTCAGCAAAGACAATCCTGGGGAAAATCATTTTCATGCAAGATGGAGTCCCTCCACACGTTGCTTTACGGGTACATTAGCTGCTACGGCAGAAATTCACAACAGAAATAGTCATTATCCGCTGCTTTCCAACTGCATGGCCACCTCGGTTCCCTGATCTTTCCCCATGCGACTTCTGTCTATGGGGTTACCTTAAATCCAAGGTCTATCAAGGAGTTGTCCAGGACCTGGCTACGTCGAAGGATAACATATCACGAATTGTACGGGAGATTCCTGCAGACATGTTACTTTCTGCTTTGAATGCAATATGTGGTCCACAAACACAGCATTCCCATTGAACATGATTTGAATGTGCAAAATAAAAATTAATTTTATTTCCGTATTGATTTGCATTTGTTAACACTCTATTTTCTATTACACAGCGCCACATATTCCCCTGGCGGTGACTTTTGGAACTTTTTTTGCGGAATCCTTTGTTCTCCGTCTTGTTTAATCTTTCTACAAAATGTGGCGTCATTCTCGCAAATAGATCGCGCTACAGAACACTGTGAGCACTGTCAGTTTAATTATGGCCACTCTGTACATCATTCCACAAAATCTGAAGCATAAATAGAGAGGGGAAAACCCAGTCAACTCTCTCTCTGACACACATATTTTTTAAAAAAGAAAATTAATTTTCTTTACTAAATCTTCTCCAACGTCGAGATATCATCAACCCGACATCTATTAAGAATGTCTGTAAAGCTTTCTTTTCTATGAAATTTATATAATAGCAAAGAAATTTTATACATTTATAACAATGTACTTCAAGATAGGACAAAAGATTGATATCTTTTTTAAAAAAAGCGAAATGTAACCTCATAATATTTCAGTTATGTTTCAATTATATGTGAAAGCGTACACGATCATTTGTTTGAAAACAATTAACACTTAAGAAATATCCTCAATTATATTTTTAAAAATCAATTCTTAAATTGTATCTACAATGTTGTGCATTTTCACAATAATTTGTTTCAATATTACTTTTTAGAAGATTTACCTTTTTCTTCAGCGGTTAGAAAAATAAATAGCTGAAAGGCGTTAATTATTCGTTGTAGTATGTTTCGTTCATTTTACTCATGATAAATCATCTCACTCGAAACTTTAGAATAAATATTGACGTTAGATAAAATCAGCCGTAGTAGATAAGCTAAGAAATTTATTATATCTAATATTATGTCCCCCTCCCCACCTTTCTCTCTCGGCTGTTGAGAAGAATTAAAAAAAAAAAAATTCTATAAAAATTGTTTTCAAATAGAACATTTTCTTAACAATCAATATACGGCTTTTAGTGCCAGGAACGATGTAGTATATTTTTGAAATAATTTTAGTTAATATTCAATAGTTTATATTGATTATTATTACTCCCACACAAAGAAACATTCTATGCCCAAGATAATATTCTTCTTATTAATAATAATGAAATTCTGGTATATTTCCTAATCGAAATTTAGAGGAAAGTGGTGTCGACGGTTGTAAGTATTAAAAATAAATAATTTATGTAAAAAAAAAAACATTTATAAAGCGTAAATAGCACAAAATAACGCAGGAATGAATAGAAATGACAAAAATGGTTTTCATGTGACCTTGTCTAAGTATTAGCGAGAGCTGCTCACATGTAATAAAAAAACAGAAAATTTATCAATTTGTTTATTTCTTTCCCAATCAAAATGTGCCATTTTGTTTTAATTTTTATCATTCGATTTTAATTTAATTAGATTCAAAATCAATGAAGAAATAAAATTTTTTTTTGCTGATCTAAATTTCTGCAACGAATCAGCAAAAGAATCTTTCATTTCATAAGATCAGTTAAAAATCAAGAAATAAATGCATTTTGATCATTATATTAAAATAAAGTGATATATTAGGACAATTATCTAAAATTATAAAAAAAAATAACAATTATAAAGTTGGATGCAAGAATGAATTTCAGAAGTTAAAATTAAAAAAAAAAAACTTGATTTGCAAAAATTTCTCAAAATTTAATAAATGTTATCGGAAAACCAAAAGAAATTTCTTTAGAATTCTTCTCTTTGACGGCCCAGTTTATCATTATTTCACAATCTTTAGAAAAAATATTACAGAAATATAAGAAAAAAAAAACATCCAAAATATTCAATAAAAATATTTTTACTATTTTAAAATTTGACTTGCATTAAGTAAATATTATGAAAATGAGTGTAACACAATAGTTACAAGGTTAATTAGATTTATGTGGTTATACACATATTTTTATCAGCAAAGATTTATAAAATTTAAATTTATTGCATAATTCTTTTAATCGAATGAATCAAAATATTGTGCATGTGTAGTAATTCTATTTTGGCACCACATTAAAGCATGAACTTCATTACCAATTTAAGCAATATAAAAAGAAAACAAAAGTTTATGAAATTAAAATTGCATCTACATATTTACGAAAAAGTTGTTAAGTCTTTAAATGAATTTCATTTCTGTTTTTTTAAATCAATTGTCAGTAAAAAGCTTTTTATTAGGACTTGTTTCATGATTACAGCATTTTGGACTCCAGATTTAAAAGGAAAAAAAAAAAAAAAACCTTATATATTCATTACTCTTTTGCACTTATAAGTATTTGACCCTTTTCATGCTTAATTCATGTTATAGACCAGGAGTGGGAAACCTGCAAAACCTGTTGGATGCGGTTTGATGTTAAATTGTGACTCCTGTTCCTTGCGAAAAATTAATTTATTATCACAACCTTTAAAAAATAAGAAATATTTTTAGGTATCTAATCTTTCAACAGCTTCTATTAACACAATCATTAATTACAAATCGCTATTCTTAACATGATTGTAATGAGATAAATTTGTTCCATTGTTTAGTTTTTAGAGATAACACTCCGTGACATTGTTAAACAATGGAGGGAAAAAAACATTGAACATCCAGAATTGGAAGACAAATGGCTGCAAAAATTCAAATTCATGCTTGATACCACAATGAAACTAAATCTAAAACTGTAAGGAAAGGGCAACCCAGCTTATGCCTAGCTTGAGATAGTTTACTTTGAGAAAAAAAAATTACTTCTTTTTGTTGAAGACATGGAGAGTGGTAATTTATTTTAAAAATCTGAAGCAATATCACGATGAGACCAATGCAGCTATTGACACAATTTATTTCAGCATAACTTGATAAAATATGAAGGATCCATTAGCTGAGGCTCGAGCAATTCAAAACAAACAAAAGTACTCTCGCATTCACAGTAAATACTTCCAACACAAATAAGATTAACATTTAATTATTTGGAATTGATACTGGATCACTTCAAATGCAATTTCTACACTTGAAAATCAAAGATTTGTGGAATGGCAAGTTCACAGAACTCAAGAGCAAGTTGGAAGAGTTGGGGGTCCAGAAATTCATGCATATCGCGCAGTACATGTGGATAGCTCTAAAAGAAATTCTGTGAGTTATAAGCCCTCATATACGATGTAAGGAACAGTCTTCCTGAACGCTATAGTGAGATGAAAAATTTGGCGTATGAAGTGTTGCCAATTTTCAGGTCATAAATATTCGCATGAACAAGCATTATCTTGTAAGAATATGATAAAAAGTAAATTTAGAAGTCAATTAACAAATAAAAATATAGTGTCATACTTGAAACTTAAAAACAACAAACTATAAGCCAGATCAAACTTTCAAAAAGCATGCAAAGTCAATGCTCCCACTGATGTAACTATCTATATTTGTGTTTTTATATGGATAAAGATTATTCTGTATTTAAAACCATTTATTTTAAATGAAATTTTTTTGTGGGTCTTTAAAAACTGGAATTAAAAATAAATTGTTGCTTTTGGCTCTTCTGTTTCAATAAGGTGCTGATCCCTGTTATAGGCAGGTGTGTATTAGGCACTTTCCTATAATAAGTATGGTCTAGGGTAAATAAAATCTTAATTACTTCAGTAAATAAAACAAAGTTTCAAATGCAAACGCTGAATTTATATTTTTGAAAAGTGAAAAATCAGTCAATATCTAAATATATTCATAAATAGATCAGAGTAGGAACTGGACACTTCCAATAAATCTACCTTTATTTCATAAAGGCTAAAAATGTGACTTTTCATAAATTCATCTACAGATTCATGATACTACAAACGAATTAAAAAAAAATGAAACTACAAAATTTTTAGAGAATATTTTATTTTCATTTTTTAAACATGAATGACATTTGAATAAAGGAATACAGAAATAACAACACACTGGAAATAAGCCATGAGAAAAATGTAAACATCTCATGTATGAAAATAATTTCAATTAGGCAACAAAATTCTCAATGAAAGCAAGAATTTTGTATTTCAAGAATAGAACATTTATTTCTGTATTTATTAAAAGAATATTATTTCTACAAACTACGATTCAGCAAGAATGTTGATTCAACCAACTTTATAAAACTTTAACAAGAATATAGTTTAATGTCAAGAAAATGAGAATCTTTAAGTTTTTACAGTTAATATATTTAAAATTAACATTTTCACAACAACACTTAGTTTAAATATAATATAAATAAACAAATTAATGTGAATGATTTAATAAATGTCACCTTAACATTTCTTTTAAGAATATATGAATTATACTTCTGTTTTTATGTTTAAATTTTTCAAGTAATAAATACCTTATTGAATATAAAATGTTTTTAATAAAATTTATATCAAGTTTTAGTTAGAAAGAATATTAAAAAAATACATTTTAGAAGATCTTCAAAATTTATAAATTAAGGCACATTTTAGAATTTTTTTACTCGTAGCAAATGCTATAAAATGTTCATATATCATATATTAAAAATAGTTAACATTGTAATTGCAAACATTCAGAGATACAATATATAACTTTTTTTTTATCACACTTTTAATAAATCTATATGAAATGTAAACAGAATTTTTGTATCAAATTTTATATAAATTTTACATTTTTTAAAAATGATTATAAAATAAAGCCTACTGATGCCTGGCTGGTGTTTCCTGCAAAAAGGGAAATAGGAACTGTAAAATTAGCTCATTCAAACAATCAATTCTAATTCTACAGATATTTTATATTAAAAACACAGTACCAGATAGAAAGTTGTATAGCAAAGAACAGTATAAAATTTCCAGGACCCAGTTATCAAAAGAGGAAAATTTTTACAATAAAAACATATACAAAAAATGTTTTGGAACAAATTTCAAAAAGCCACAGGAATTACCAAAATTTGTAAACAAATGAAAATTCATAAAAGATCGTTAGGGACCATTTTGGTAATATTTATAAAAGTGGCATTTTTTTTTTCCATAAAAAAATATAATCCAAGGTAACCAGATTTTACAGTCTACACACTATTAACAGCATACTTCCATTTAGGAACAACAGTTAAAAAGACAGCAAATACAATAGCAGAAGTTAAATAAGTATCACAAAAACCATGAAATGCTTTAAAGCAATCCAAAGCATTCATAATTATACAAGTATCAGTATCTTCCCAATTAGTGCATGATCATTTAAGAGATTGAGAAAAGTTCACGTTTATGATTTGTCAGCTGGAATTTGGCTTCCATTCGAATTCTCTACGAGTGGTTCGCTCTTATTTCCACTAGCATCAGTCTGGCCTACACTGGATCCACTAACTTTAGTCTAAAAAATTTACAGTTCAGATTTTAAATTGTTAGACCAGGATAAACAATATTTTATAATTTTCTTGAAAGAAGCACAGAAACCAAATTCAAACTTTCATTTGAAAAGAAAATATTAGATGGTTCACAAATCAGCAGTATATAGGCAGCAATATTTGATAAATGCAACACTGATGTAATATTTGACATAAAAGCAGATTCCAACATGGTAAAATGTTACTGGATAAAATACAATACAATACACACAGCAAACTTGCAATTGGCTTAGGGCAAAATTCATAAATAATTTTGAAAGAATTAAAATAAATTATTATTTTAGTTTTTGTTTATAAAACTGCTTAAGGATTATTGAATACACATGCACAGTCCAAAATTAACAGTAAGCTTTATTTTGGGATATCAAAAGCAAACTTTTTTTCTTCAAGCAATAAATATATCTAAAAAGGCATTTCAGTATTTTAGAGTACAGTATAGAAGGTGTTTAAAATAAGTACTTTTTTCAAATCTACAAATTTAATGTGTTTCAATATAAATAAAATGATCATAATTTTATTTTATAACAGAAACATATTCCATTTAAAGAGGTTAGAAAAACAACAAATAGATATAATACTGGTTAGAAAAGACAGTTTCACAACAAACAGACATGCATGACAATTTTTACAAATATTACTCAAAAATGCACATACACAAAAGAGGAGGTTTTACCATCACCAACACAAATAGCTTAGGTTTGCACACTGGAGGTAATTAGTTAGGAGCTCCAGGGGTATTTACCTTGACATTGCTGTAGGCTGAGCCAACTTTCTCTTCCAGTGACTTGAAAGCTTGAGATTGCCTGAAATGCAAAAAATTAAGGTCATTATTAGAAGCATATATACAAGCAATTTCAAACAGAAAATTAAAAATTATGTATTGTAAAATTTAGAAAATGCAGCCAACCAAACAATTTTTTTCTTCCAAATAGCAATATGAATTTTTAACCCTTAATTTGGCAAAGTCCGCAGCAACAAACAATCAAATATATAAAATATGGCGTTTATTTGTTTATTTTAAGGAGATCCTAGTGTCTTTACAGACATGGGAAAATAACGGAAATTAATAAATATTTGAAAATACATCTTGTCAAATTAAGGGTTAAAAATCACAAAATAACTAATGCTAGTGAGTAAATATAAAAAGAAATTTCACTTTGTACAATGATTAGAAATAAAATATCAAAAGAAATCAATAAATGGTCTTAAAGCTTTTCTGTATAATTATCTTACATATCACAACATGCATGCATCTGCTGAAGGATGGATAATAGTACTTTTATATATAAGAAAGTTTTACTAGAAAGTTTCCAGTATAGCAGTTGATTAAATTCACTACTTTTAATCAGTGGAAAAAACAAATTGAAGTAAATTATCTGAAACAATAGCATATTAATTGAATATTTATATTTACATACAGAAGTACAGCAATTCTTTATATTATTGCCAAGAACTTAGCAACACAAATTCACATGTTAATGCAGGAAGAAAAATAACTGATTGCTTCCTCATGCTCACTAAGTTAATGTTGTCAAAATTTAATAACTTTAGAGAAATGAAATATAAAATAGCCTTCTTACTAAATACAAAATATTTAATAATTATTTAACAACAAAAGCTTTTGACCATTCCTTTTTCTGAGCATCAATTTCTATAGATTTTTCTGTCATCATTTTCCTTATTATTTTCTTTCTTTTAACCTTTTAATATGTAAAATTGCTTTGTGTTTGTTAAACATTTCCTCTTCTTGAATTTTTATTTTTTTATTATTTCTAAAGCTTCATATAGTTCACATAAATCTTTTGAGATTCAAAAATTTTAGGCACCTTCATAAAATTTTATGGCATCAAACACAATTTTTAATTAAATAATCTTCTTTCAGAGTTTTTACAAACATATATCTGTTAATACTAAATCCACTTTCCACAATCACCACAGAAGAACTATTTTTACAATTTCCTGAGAGTCAGTTAATTCTTTGGAACTTGAAACATTAAAATAGAAATAATCTAAATGAATATTTTCATTGGTTTCACAACTTGATCCATTTCAAATGAAATGGATCAACTGGTTTTATTTTTTTCAACCAAGTATTTCAGTTTTTTCAGAAAATTTTTAAATAGGATCTATATATGTTGTGAAATACAATGGATATTTGTGCCTTTGAACTAAAAAAAAAATGTGTTAAAGCACTAACCATTCGGCAACATTTTTTAGACATGTATTCAATATTTTTAAACAGTTCTACACAAATATAAAACTTTCTGTGAAACAATGTTTTTTTTTCAGCTTTAGATGCCCAACTAGTATTCAAGTTGCTGTAGTCACTATTCCAATAACAGTATTTTTTTCTCAGTCTCAGAAACTGGATCTATATATAAGAAAAAGGATGAACTTCTGCAATTTAATAGTAATGAATGCTGTTTAGTTTTTAAAGTTTTGGTTACAAAGTTTTATTCTAAACTACATTTCAGAAAGTCAGCACTTTTTAGATTAAAAAGCACACACACACACACACATGCACGCGCACACATATATATATAAGGATTCTAAACGTTTTTGCCTTTCCCAGGAAAATTATTTTAGAATTACTTGTACTTTCCCTGTTTTAATGGCATTGTGGCAACTTTGACAAGTATTTAAGTTACAATGAACAAACTGCAAAAATAATTTTTTTATTAGTATCTAAATGCTGAGTTGACAAGATTCTCTTCTAAAAATATATAAGTTCTAAATATGCTTTCATGCCCCCCCCCCTTTCTACTTTTTGTCTTTCTATTCAGTTTATTTCACTGCTTAGATTGTTTCATGGTTTGTATAAATAAATTTCAACAAAAGATAAAAAGTGAACCCTTGAAATTATGAATAATAAAAAAATTGTTAAAGAACATCACAGCCCTTTCTTCAAAGAACGTCTCTTCCTCACACACAATATTATATATTGCATGAAATTGTCACTAATTTGATTTTTTCCCTTTCAGGAATTTTGAAGAATTGTGCATAACACAATGAATGAATTTGAAGGGTCTACAAGTTTACATAATTTTGCAGCTTTTAGAAAAATAATTTATCTATCCAGATAAAATTATATGTATGTGAATGAGATAAATATGCAAGGAAAAAGAATCTTTCATAGGCAAAGCAATAGTTAAAAAAAATAAATACATTTTTTAAAAGAAAATTATAATTCCAGTACATTTGTGTTTTAACATTTGAAGATTATGTGATAATACTTTATTAAAGGCATTTTATAAATTCAAATTTTATCAGAGAATAAACAGGTGTTGTTCATTTGAGCGTGGAGGACAAAGTTGAGATAGGAACGAGTAATTTGAATTAATATGATAAGTACATTCAGAAGAAAAGATATGTTATATTTTAAATAAAGTCAACCTCATTCATAAATGTTTAAATTATAATCTGAACTATAATGGGAAAGAATTTAAAAAAAAAATCATTTAACAAAAAGTATAAAAGAATATAAGTTGGAAATTTGGAGCTTTTTATATGCATCATTATCAGGAAAGTATTAGACACAATTTCAAATTAAAACACTTTTGAATTTTGTGAAGAAGCTCATTAAAGTTAATAGAAAACATAGGAAACAACAAATGTAAATTTCATAAAATTAAACATTAAAGAATACAAATTTTATGGTTTAAAAATTAGTCCATTAAAATTTAGACTTAATCCCTAAAAAATAGGAAATAAAGATATTTGAGCAATATACTATATTTACTAAGCAAATAAGTTCATTTTTTTTTTTTTTTTACTTAAACACTTTTAAAGGGCATTCATGTTGATGGTTTTTAAAGGCAATGTATAAAATATTCTATATTATATATATTACATACAATAAACTTTAAACAGAAAATTTATTAAAAAGAATGAGGTAAAGAACAAATGCATTAAAAAAGTTTTTTTATTGTGAATGTCACAGATAGTTAAACTAAGATAACTTACAATTTAAATGATAATTTGCCTACTGATTGTAGGACAGATCAAAGTCAATATCTTTTATCAATTATTTTTAAAAAAATTGCCATGATAAATCATTTTTTTAAAAAAATTTATTATTAAATGATCAGAAAATTAATTATTTTAACATAGCCAAATAAATGTAAATAAATTACATTGTATCCAAACAAGATTATTAGTCAAGATTAAATACAATTACAAAAAGCAGTGCAATAAAAAAATCTAAGAACCAAACTCTGTTCTTAGATGTTCTAACATATATATTTATGTATATAAATAAACTTTTCCATTTAACATTTCTTTTGTGTTTTAAGAATGATAATAGTATGGGTAAAAAGTATATGTTGAAGTAAAAGAATTTTTTTAGAAGTAACATATATGCTTACTTGACTTCTTCAAGCTTTTTGCTAACAGTGGCACCAATAGTACCCAATGCTTCAGTTGTTTTTTCAGATGCAGTTTTCAGAGTCTGGCTTGTCTTCTGATAGCTGTAAAATGTTGGAAAAAGATATTAATTATGCAAAATTATTATTTAATTCTTATTTAAATTACACACCCTAACTAATAAATTTGCTAAACTTAATAATAAATATTTTTAAACATCTAAGTTAAACAAATTTATTTGAAACACCATGAATAAATAAATTTCTTTAATGATAGAAAGACGTGTGTGCATATTTATCTTGCCTGATATGCAAAGATTTCTATTTACAATAGGTGAAATTTTAAAAGTACACCTTTGAAGTTTCCCTTCATATTAATTATATAACTAGGTGACAAGAATTTCAAACCAACCAAACTCTAAAACTTATATGATTCCCTTAATATATTTGTCTTTATTCATGCATTCTATATATCTGATAATATATTTTTCATATTTTTTAACAGGGTCTTTAACTTATTTTTATAGAAAATTACTACATATACCAAATTTAGACAAAACAACATAATAGTTTAAACTTCTTAAACCAAATAAAATCCTTCTAATACACAGTTAAAATACTTATAAAGGAAATGAAGAATTTGTACATGTATTAAAATAGCCATTCTTGAATTAAAAACGATACTTAAAAAGATAATTTTAAGTATCTATATCCAAAAGATCTCCTGAATTAACAATTACATTCTATAAATCTTGACTTATAAATAATAGACTTTGTGTCTTAAGGTTATTATTATTATTACCTTCATAAAAAGAGAAAGATAAAAAAAAAAAAAAAAAAAAAAAGCACCAAATTTAGACTTTATTATTTTTAATGCAGAAAAAATAAATTGATTAAAAAATTAATGCTTACGCAGTTGATTCCTGAATGTTGCGAATGCCTTGCTCCATGTCTTCTTTGAATTCCTTCCAAACTGTAATGCCAAGCTTTCTTTTCAGTTCTTGCATATGTCTGATCTTCGAAGAAAGCACTTGTCTCAGAGTATTTATTTCATCCTCTGTCTATAAACACAAAAGACAATAAAATAAATCAAAGATTAAAAAAACAATAGATCCATCATTTTGAATGATGCTATTTATAAAAGTATGACGTATAAATTTCTGTGTGAAAAATTAATGTGTTTATTTTTTTTAAAATGATTCATTGCATTTAATAATAGGTGTAATTTCCTTCATCTATTTGTGAATGAAAAAAAAAAAGCTATGTTTATATTTTTAAATTAATAAAACAAAAGTCAGATTTCCTAGTTAAAGATAATAAACAATTTTAAGCTTTTTATCAGCGCGAACAATTGTATAAGTAAAATATTATAGGAAATATTTGTCACTCTCCTCCCTAAAAATGAATCAAACTTTCTTGGTATTTTCTAACATTTGATAAACATACAAAGATATCACTATTTTTTACACTAATCTTTTTAAAGGGATTTTAGTAAAATAAACTAATACAATGATTTACTTATAATAAATTCTGACTTAAAGAGTTAATTTTCTTTTTGTAGTAAAAATGATCAAAATATTTAATAGTTTTTAACTAATTTTAATTTAAAAAGCAATTTAGCAAAAATTCATTTTTTAAAATAATTTTTAAGGAGTATTTCTACATGCTCAAAAATAAATGAATGCATTCTACCTAACAAACCTAAAAGAGGAAAAAGAAAGGTGAGATTTAGTCTTAAATGTTTAATGGAATTTATAAACAAGAAACCTTCTTTCCCTTGTAAAACTAAAGTAAGTTTCATTTCAGCATTTCATTAAAACTTACCATTTTGTCTCATAATTTAAAGTAGTGGTTATATTAAGTATAAGACAAGGAAAATATTTTTCATATATTTTAACACAATATTAGTTTTCTTATTAAAAACATCCTTGAAAGAGCTTTCTTCTTCAAAAGGTGGCGGTGTTTTGATGATTTATTGTGTGTGTGAGAGAGAGAGAGAGCTTATAGCATAAAATAAAAATAATAGATTTCAGCCCTAAATCTGTCTTTGTTATCTTTGAAGATATATTTATCTGTTAACATCGTTTTTAAAGAAAAATTGTTAGTACTCCTGAAAGAATTTTAAAATGAAATCTTAGAAGGCATTGCATTTAAATTCATTTAAAGTGCTGCAATACAGTTAATTTAGCTCAATTTTAATATTGAAAACATAATACTAGAATGTAATCCATACTTTAGCAAGTTCTTGAGTCCATTCTTCTTGAAGTTTAGCCTTGGCCTCAGGAGTCAGTTGAGACATGTCATGGACTCCACTGTCAGGAGACATAGAAAATGCTGCTTCCTCAGAAGTGTCATAGAATGAATCTGAAATAAAATGCATCTAATGATAGCAAAGCAAAATACTGATGATATTTTAAAACACGATCTTAAATGAAGAAAATTTTACAAAACAATCGCATTTGTTTTGGCATTTGAATAATAAAATTAATACTATTATGCAGTAATTTTTTATTATCTATTAATGACTCCATTTTTAATGCAAAATGTTTGTGTTTGCAATTCTATATATATATATATATATATATGGTATTTTTTTTCTCTTTTTTCAATTTGTAAGTAGAGGAAAAAACAAAGGAATTAATGATAAACAAAATGTAACTCTTCCATAATACCAAAACATTTTTGCATACTTAATTAAAAGTTTTAAAGCAAGATCTTTATTATATATATAGAGAGAGATTTCTAGCCATTATCGATAATTCTGACAGAAAAGCTCATTATTACTTGATCTCATTTAACAACAAACAAGCTTATCGCTGTTCTACAAAATGAACAAACATATAGAATATTAACCAGATAATAAAAAAAAAACAATACAAAAAGAAAATTTTTTATTTTTAGTCTAAAAGGACAAAGACCTCCCCATCAAATTCCAGAACACATCAATGCCAGAACTTTCTATCCATGACAGATGTAACTTGCACCAATTCCAAAGGCATGGCAGATTCTTTTAAGCATTTATTTTGAATCTATAATCCTCTGACTAATGTCTCAGCAAGGCAATCTGGATAATTCCTTTGATACATAGTTCCCAGATTTAAAACTGATTCATTAATAAAATTAATCAAAATTTAAAATTATTTTATTAAAAATTACCTTCTTACTAGATTCAAGAATCGTGCTTAATTTTTTATTTTTGTAAATTTATTACAACAATACTGTCAATATCTATAACAACTCTAATTTTTTCAAAACAAACGACAATTTAATGATATGAAAAATTAATGTAAATGACAATTTTTCACTCACTTTATCCATATCAGTAAAATAAGAGTAAAAACAAGGTTAAATTTTCACTGTTTAATACTCATTTCTGATTTTTTACCATGTAATTAATAAGAACTTTTAATCATGCACATAAATTGCATATAAAATTATCTTGTGATCGATCATATGCACATGTAGAATTCTAAAACTTATCTCAAATAAAATTCCAAATAAAATAAGAAATAAATTTGCACAATCAGAAGAAAACATTTTCTTTTTTTACAGATTATAATTCTGGTACAAAAGTAAATAAATAATTAAAAAAAAACCCTGTTGAGTAGCATTTATTACATAGAAATGACAAGATATAACACTCCAGTATTCAACCTAAATTTGGTAGGTTATATCTCCATCATTATCATTTTAATAATTCTTAAATTGATATATTGACATATCCTCATTTGACATATACTTATTCAGTAAAGATAATATTTTTAATTAGTACTGAAAATTTACCACACAAGAAAAAGATGAAATTAAAAAACCTTTTAAAGAGCATTAGATGTATTCTATGTTTTGAAAAAATACAAATACATATTCAAAATTAAAATCAGAATTGATAAGTGGGGGAGGGGGGGATTCAATGTTAAATATTAAAATATTCGAATAAAATCTTTATTTACAAATGTAAATAACAGGAAAATACAATTTATCAAATATAAAATAATCTAAATAAGAGCTAAAATATTTAAATATCAATAATTCCTTTACTTAATTTACTATTTATATTTGCTGAAAGATATTACATTAATTCAGCATGCCCGGTATAAGCTTAATTTGGCATATTTTATACAGAGTAAAAACAAATGAATAAATAAAAAGACAAATCGCCTAAACATAATAAATACAAATTTAAAATAATCTTTTAAAATTCATTTCAATATATACTTCTGATTTCATTCTAAAAATTGCAATAAAATTGAAACAAGCTTTAAACTTTCTCCCATAAGATACTAACGAGTTGCAGCTGTCGATTTTTTTTTTTTTTAAATAAGCATTTTTCCCACAATTTCTTACTTCATTAAAAAGTACCATGCAACATGGCTTAATTATTATTGTAAGAAAATATTAAATATCTAATGCATGATGGAAGACATAAGAGTATATAAAACACATTTAAATGTGCATATGCACAATTTGAGTAGAGGGGGAAAAAAAAAAAGCAGCAAAACTTTTCTAAGATACCAAAGTCTTCCATTTCTTGTGCAGCAGCGATTCTGCTGAATCTTTGGTATTTAGCGTTTTCATGATCAGTGCCAAAATATATCCCATTCCAAAATGATGAATTCTTCCCTTTTCCAACATGATCCGAAAATTCAAAATCCGGCATATACAAGTCTTCTTCCAAACTTGTTTCGAGGGACGAGTTCGAGTTAGGGTCGTGCATGATTACACCAGGGATTTAAAACACACAAAGAGTAATATTTAGATGAACACAACGTCAGATGAAGTATACACGAGTGGTCTTTGCACATTTTTTTCAACTCAACAACACAATTCAAATAATCGCTTGAAAATCCTAAATATAACAAGATTTTGAAGTGTACTTCAAAAAACCAAGAATCACATGGTACGCGAAATCAATAAGAACTGCCAACGGGAAATAATGACAAATCGATACGTAGCCAGCTGCCCTACATTTGTTGGTCCACTTTGACCGGTTCCATCGGAATATATTCCACGTTGTCAGTTCAACTCGGCATGGAATTGGTTGAAAACGAAATTCGAAGAACATCAACACGTTGATCGAGATGTCAAAACGAAAGTCGATGACACGTCTGTTCCGAATGGTGGGAGGATGCTAAAAGGAAGACAGCAGAGCACGGGACATACCATCCCCGATCATTAAAGGAAACCTGTTCGCTTAGTCATCGCCGAGTGGTGCTGCTGCAACAGGTAGACAGACTGCGAACGACCTTTCTTCGTTCCACAACTTCTTCACGCTCCCGTTGCGCAAGAATGATCGGCTTAAAGCGGCTTTTGTAAAGCAGCTGAGCAAAAAGAGCGGCAAAATTCGCCCACTTGAAGTTCCTCGTTGATCTGTTTGTACAGAATGGAAAGCCATCCAGTCAGAACTCTCACGTTATCGATGCTCTCGAAAGGTA
The DNA here is from genome assembly GCA_026543055.1 of Argiope trifasciata. NCBI lineage: Eukaryota > Metazoa > Arthropoda > Arachnida > Araneae > Araneidae > Argiope > Argiope trifasciata. The sequence continues at coordinate 984,540 of JAPMOQ010016722.1, forward strand.
AAGTAAAAACACAACCTATCTGACGTGGCAACAATATTTTTGACGATATAATACATAATCTAGAGGTTTTTTTAAAAATAAAATCTTATCAGTATTACGAATTAAAGATGTTGAGTTAAAAAAAATGAGTTGTAAAAAAAAACTCAATGCATTGAAAAAGAATTTTCACAAACTTTTTATTAATAGTATTTTAAACAGATATCGAAGTCGAAGAATTCTAAAAATTGGTTAAGTTGAAATAATGAATTTCCTTTAAGTCATGTAATCGGTAAGATGACAAAAATATTTATTTAGAACAATGCTTTTTTTTTAATCATTAAAAAAAAGGTTCTGGGAATTTTGAGCCATATGTTGTTTATCTTAAACACGTGACGAGATAAACATTGATTAATTTCCATGAAAGTTAAACAAAAGAAACCTCAAAGAGACAAGATATAAATATTTTCTAATAATTATGACTTTTTAGGAATTTTTACGCTCTTTTGAGCCATTTGATAACTAACATTATTAAAAAGATACAAATAATAAGCATTTATTTCACCGTTCTTCAAAATATTTAATTTTGAGATAAAAAAGGAAAATTTCCCAAGATAGATTAATAAAATAAAATAATTTAGATAATTAAAAACTTAAAATGATTGTCCAATAAGAAAAGTTTTGTATACGAAAATATAAAAAATTCAAAGTGAAGAAAGGAATGAAAACACAAAATATACGCCAGGGATTTGATTTTAAGAGGTGTTTATCTTTAAGGGAATATATTTAAAAAAAGAAATGCTCATTACTATGCAAAATTTAAAGCAGCAATTAAATTATAATCTCTATAAAAACAGAAAGATGATCCGTAGATATATCAAAGCTTCGTGCATTCTTGGAGATTCGAACTTGGAACCATTGGGTTTGCAGCCGCGTAACATAACACCTAGTCAAAAGTGTACACTCGTGTTCGGAAGTTATCTGGCTTATGAACTTACCACCATATTACTCCCTTTCCACTGAGTTGGGGGTGAGATGAGGCGGGCGACAAACGTTTTTATCGCATCAAGTGTTTTGGCAGACGAATAACGTTTTTTTTGGCCACTTTTGCTACCAGCAGAGGGCACCCCGAAGGTTGCGTTTGTTACTTCAGAACCAGGGTCACCAATGTGCATTCTTGAGGTTTGAACTCTAGGCCATTGGGTTTGTAGTCGCGTGACATAACCCTTAGACAAGTTATTATCTGGCTTATAAATTTACCACCAAAGCTCCAACCGAGCTTTGATTTCGTGAAAATTTTTAAAAGCACTTTAGTTATCTAGTTATAATAAGATAGCATTGCAAATGAACATTCCAAAAAATTATTTATCAATTAAAATGATTTCCTATTGAGCACTCTGTCTCCTCCCTTTTTACCGCTACATGATTTAAAGATTCGAACGTAGAATTCTTTAACGATTTATTCCTCATAATTTCAAGGAAATAGTCGAATTTGTATCTGTTATCAAGATTTTTTTATTAAAACTATGGAGAGTATTGACAGCAAACTGAATGGAAAGGCAAAGGGCAAGGAATTGAGAACACAAGAAAAGTATTCTGCTTTTACGTTGTTGTTACTTATGGCACTTTACAAGCCCGCTGACAGAAAGCTGTCAATTATTTAAGCCGAAATAAGCGTCTCTTGTTTGTTCAGTAGCGCCAACTAGAGCCAAAAGTACGACTTGACTATTTCATGCTTCACATTCGCTTGAGCAACCCCTTTTTACAGGAGCGTACATACATTCAACTAACAGAAGAACAACCATGCCCGAACCGGAAGTCTAACCCGGGATGCCCAGATCACGGGAAAGACACGCTATCCTTATGCCAGGATGCCGGCTGCATTTACGTAGTTCCAGTAAAGAATGTGTCGATAAAATTTTGTTTCGGTGGGAAAAGTAAGTTAAAGTTACAGTTAGATGAAATTCAAGCGATCAGGATTTTTTTCTTCTTTAGGACATGGAATAATTAGAAGTTATATATCTGAATCAAATACTTTTTAATCGAAAATGTGTTTAAAATTAAGCTGAGTGGGGTTGGAAGATAAATCAAAGAGGCCTTTTTTATTATATTAATTATAATGGCACAAGCAGAATTAAATGTATTTAGAGAATAAAAATTATCCTATATTAATAGGTAATCACGGAGAAGAAAGATTTTTTTCCCCTCCGAATTCGGGAGATATAATTTCAGCTCAGGTGTTCTCATGAATTCAATCAATATTTACGGTAATGTGATAAACAACGTTTCTGCTCATGAATTATTAATAGAATTTGAGCTACATATATGAAAAACAAAAGAAAACGATAAAATGGTACGCCAATTCTTTCATTCTGTAGGAGTCGTTTGGTAAAATAGTAGTTTCTCAGAATCACATTAAGAAACATACGATTTAATTTTGGATAAGCCAGTTAGTTATTAAAAATCTGTTTATTAAAATATAGTTCATAAGCAATAGCACATAATTTCTTAAACTAGAAATAAAATCAATCGCACATATATACACACTGTTCTCCGACTTGCGCAATAGTAAAATTTTCATCCCCCCCCAATACATTTATAAATAATGGATTCTTTAACAATCTGATGCAGAATAATTTTGAAGAAGAGTATTATATAATTCAATACACTAATAATAGGTTCAGACAAAATCTAACGGCCATGTGTAGCAAAGAAAGAATTAACAATATTTTGATAAGGCCTGGAAATGTTATTGTACATTTATTCTAATTTTAGAATCAATGTACAGACAATTACATTTTCTAGATTATTCTCGCATTTTCTATATTAGCTGAAGTTCTTGTGATTACTACTACTACTTAAACAAAGTGAATTATAAAGTCACGACTTTTGCCGTGATTCTTTTTTCAGGAAGTGATTAAAAGTAATTCTAGCTTAAAATCTTTTAACAATACACAATACACTACTCAAATCAGACTGTAGCAAAGTGGATTTGGATATTTGAATGATATAAAGATTGGGAATGCAATTGGAGCTGTTATAAAAAATGTATGCAACTCTTTTTAGTTAATTTTTTTATTAATTAGATTTTGAAGACTCAAGTACAAAAGTGATAAGACAACAAATGCCTTAAGATTGTAGCTGACTATTTTCAAAAGTCAATTTTTTGCAATTATATATACATAATTTAAAAATTTAAACATTCATTTTATTTCCAAGTCTATATCTTGGGAAATTACAGAGACTTTTATAATTATATTTATACATATTTTAAGGTTATTTTGAATTTTTAAATGCTATTTTTTCAAATTCTAATGTTTGGTAAAATTTGTAAATTATAAATTAATTTTATTTCATAAATCAACACATAATGCAGATTTTTTGTTCAAATTTGGTTTAATATTCTTTCAAAATATTCTACAGTTCTCGAACTAGAGAATAAATAATCTATTCATTTAGAAACATTTTATAGTTGTTTTAATGCTTTACAATATGAATGAAAAAGTTGAAAATTCCGTACTATTTATCAGTCGAATCCCAACATTTAAATAATGGATAGAAACACAGCTTATTATTTAATACAAGAACTAGATAATATATTTCTTAACCCTTTCAGGGGCACTATGCCAAAAATGATTTTTTTCTTTCGAAACAATTATTTAAATCTGATTATATCCTATTACTGACATGTAATTTACAGTTAAAAAAAATTAAGGTCCTTAGGGGGCTGGGGGGTAGGTGACATACTGGGTATGTCACCGCGCATCTAGAACATGTTTTGGAGCGAATTCACAAATATGCAACTCGTAATTAGAAGGTATTTTTATGAAATGAAAGCAGTTTTAGGGATTCATGACGCTTTTTAACATGAATGACGCAAAAAAATGAGCTTTTTGAATTCGAAAATAAAGTTTATCGGAATAAAATGAAGACAAATTACATCATATGAAAACATGCTTCCATCTTGAATTTTTTGTGTGGAAACAGAATACTTTCTAAGACTCGTGCTGCCGTCTATTGGCAAGATAAAGACTTAAAAAACGTTAGGAAATTTTATGTAGTTATTTCAACGCGATTTTCTAGTTTTAAAAAAATTGTAAAAAGGTGACATATGGAGTATGTCACCGCCCCTGAAAGGGTTAAGCTATCTGCAATATTTTAAACAAATCACTTGATGAACTTCTAAACTAAAATACTTTTTGCATTCTACCTCTTTAAAATAAATAAATAAGGGGATGTATGTATTTATAATTTTTAAAAAAAGTCTTGGCATTTAAGCGGTATATTTTGGTTCCATATATGTTTTTTTTTCTTTCCAATTCTTTTTTTGCAAAAATTCAAAAATCCAGTTATTTTGGAGCGTTTTCCCAAAAACACTCATCCCCAACATAACCACATACTTCTGCAATTAAGTAAGGGCAGGGGCTCTAAAACCATTTAGTGATCAATTGCAGTTTACCTCAGACAAAAACAAACTTTTTTTATACCTAACGTTACAACATATTCATTTTTTGTCTGGCATAAGATTTTAATTCTCTGTCCAACACAGTCGATACTATTTACAAAAAGGTTAACAGTCGCCAACCATCATTCCGTACCTTTCATTCACTTTATTTATTAAAGTAAATTAATGAATGTAATTTGAATTGATAATTCTTTTTTAAATTTAAAGATTGATTGTCATCTGAATAGAGACGAGCAGGTACTTCTGCTTTTGTTTGAATAGATAGCGAACCGTAATCAACACTAGTTTTTCCTCATCACGCGCATATTTTTCAGCGTAGATCTTTTATCCAGAAACGACTGTTCTCAAAAAGAAAATAATGATAAACTGATGTGAAAATAATAGTGTCATAAAATATGAGCAGTTTTGATTGAATTTTGAGTAGATGCCTTTCACCTCATTCACTGTCCCCATCACTTAGCACGATTCTTTTTTTTATAAAAATCAGTAGTATAAAAATAATGCAAGAAAAACAATTAGTAATAACAAATATTTTACATCTAGACCATAGGTTCCCAACGTGGGCGATAACGCCCCCTTGTGGGCGTTTGAAGCTTTCAGGGGGCGGTAAAATGCCTAGAGAAAACTAGGGGGCGTTGATATGGTACGAAGGGGCTTGAGAAGATTAACCAAATATAGTCCACAATGACTTCAAGGAACGATTCCAGGACATTTTAAACACGAACATACCAGACTGGGTTTTTGATCCTTTTCCCAATGTTAGCACAGCACCTCAGAGGAACTAATAGAACTGACAACAATTCGACGTTTACTTTTAGTTTAGTTATATTAACGTCCCGTTTTAAAGCAACACGAGGGCTATTTAGAGAGGGACCTCGTCATTTTGAACCACGGTCAGATGACGAGGACGACACCTGAAGTGGCACCCCCCTCTCCACACCAGCGGGAGGTCGTTTGGCCAGACATATTTAACGTGCAAGAGACCTCCTCACACGACGTTCTTCTGTGGAATCGAGTCTCGAACCTGTAACCCTCCGGTTCCTAAGCCGAGACCTTACCACCAGGTTACCGCGGCCCTCGACAATCCGATGCCTTTAAATTTTAATAAAAATATTTTATAATGTTGAGTATGCGTTTTGATTATTCTCTTAAACTATCAATTTATTTATTCAGAAAACAATAGTTTATTATGGATTATTCCGTATCATCAAACCCCCTGTCTGCCCTTATGACAGGCAAGTTAAAACTTTTTTAAATAAAGAAGAAATTCAGTCGCGTTTCTATTCCAACAATATTCCATCTATTAGTAATTTTTTTAATGAATTCTTGTTTTCACTGTGTATTACGTATGCTGTTATTTATCTGGAATGGTAGGGGGGCAGTACTATATAGTAAAAGCTCTTTATTCGCGGGGGGTATATGTTCCATAAATATGCCGCGAATACAGAAACCGTGAATACGGAATGGTCATTTATAGGGGATTATAGGGGATACATTCCTAGGTGACAAAATAAAAGAAAAATATATAAAAAAATCAATTTAATTGAAGTTTTTTAACATTTTGATTAATTATCTTAAGGATTAGGCAATGGTTTGAAGAATTTTGTAATTTTCTCTTGCTTGGCAGTTTTTAAAAGCTCTTTCCATTCAGACTGACACGCAGCAGTCGCAGTAGCAATTTGCCTCTTAAAAATAAGACTTCGATCCGTAGACGTTCCATAAGAAATCGCAAAGCTCATTTGCCATTCACTAAGATTTTTCAAATGAAATGTCACGTTTCCTGTGCTTGTTGAAGCCTCTTCTTCAATGGGCTGTGAATTTAACATTTCCTAGAAGTCAGATCTTCATCTTGTGATTCAAGCAATTCCTGAATGTTACTTGATTCTATCTGTTCGAACCCATCTCGTCCTGTTTCATTTGCGATTTCGGCTATGTTTGTATTGAACAACATACTTTAGACAAAATTGTAATAAGATCTATTTTACTTTTTTATTAGTCCATTTGACGGCATTTCCAAAGGATATTGGGTTGGAATCCTTTTGTTATTATTATGTACTTATTAGATCCGCGAATAAAGAAATTTTTAGCCGCGCATATAGGAATTGGGGCGCATTTTTTAAATCCGCTAATAGTGAAAACGCGAATGAAGGAAGCATGCATAAGGAGCTTTTACTGTATTCACTAGAGAAAAGGACACCAGTTCAAAAAAGGTTGGGAACCCATGATCTAGACCATGTCACACCGTCTTGCTAGTATTAATGTGAAACTATTTAAAAAGGTTCAAGCATTCAAAAGCAGATACCGAGAAACAAGCACTGAATCTTTTCCAAACTACCTTATCTCGGGAACTCTTTCAAAATCTTTTTAATGCTTCAAGGTCACAGAATTAAAAAAAAAATCGTTAATTTTGAAATGCTTTGTTATTTTTCATACGAACAAGCCGTTAATACAATAACGATGGCATTCTTGACTCGAGTTCAAAACAAAAGGCAAAAAGATTCGAGCATACTGAATCTGAAATCATTCCATTCTCCTAACATTGGTTGATTCTGCTAACTCTAGATTGCCTAAGGCAGTCATTTTGACTGCTTTTCAATATCAGTTCGAAAAACAATTGTGTATATAATGAGACAGCTTCTTAGAATTTTGTGACTTTTTGTACAACATATAAATGCATTTATTAATCATTGTAGTTTCCTCCCCCTCTCATTTTCGGTATATATATGTGTTATACCTGTTTTGCCTAAAAGCAGTCATTTTGACTACTTGGAAAATGTTAAATAATCAAATGACTTTTATTATTGAATTGAGTAAATTTCTTATATGAAATCTGAGCCGATCTGATTATATGAAATCAGATCGGCTCCGATTTCGTATAACAATTTCTATCTTTTTTGATTACTGTCACTTGTCTTTCGAATCTTTATGCCAGGGCTGCCCAGGCACCTCATTCCCCTTGAATGCGTGATAACGTAGTTCAAGGAGGGAAGGAGGATCACTGTTCGAAGGATCAGTTACTGTAATCGATACACTTTGATAGAGTTGGAGGAGTTTTACTTTTGATATTTTTTACTTTGGCCTGCTTTATACAGTTGTTCAAAAACTTTGTTTGATTTCTTTTGCGCCGTGAATTCATGAGAGAAATGCCGAATAGAAGAGAATTATTGGAAAAGCTAAGGAACATGGATGAAGAGTGTTCCGATATAGAATCAGATGCAACAAACTGGGAACTATCATCTGAAGATGAATCGGATTATATTCAAAGTGAGACATCTGATGCTGAAGACTTTGCAACAAAAACAAAACAAATAATGTATGCGAAAAATGTCAAAAGTATGTTTGCGGAAGATGTACACATAAAAAGATTTCAACTTACATTGGCTTAAAATGAACAAATAATGAATAAATTATTTTTTTGTTCCAAATGAAGTGCATTTTTTTTATTGTTAATACTTACTAATAACTTGCTATATGTCTGTAAATAGTATAAGAAATATTAAAAATTAATTTTAAACAAATTTCTTTACACATTAGTTATTCTTTCACAATGCAGTCATTTTGACTGCTTTGGGGCAATATAGGAATACACTAAGTCTCCGTCTTTCTAGTGTTAAATTAAACAAACAAGGCATCACAGTGCAGAAACTTTAACACCTTAATTTTTATTTTCTATATTATCTAATTAAATGGCATCTACCGTAATGAGAATGTATTGCATTACTGTTACAACTAAGGGTTCATAGAATAATTTATATTCTGTTATTCGTTATTTTTGTATCAAAGTATGGCGTTCATGAATGATTTGAATTAAAATTATAAATTTAAAAATTTTGTAATTTGATGCATGAGTGGAAATCGAATACCATAGCTTAAAAGCTAAAATTTACATCGAAGTTCTTAATTAAGAATAATTTGAAACTTCAAAGTGGATATAATATAACGATTCTTTGCACATGTATAAATCTAATCTTATAAATATTTATGATATTCTGAAAATGGCGATAAAATACAATTTTTCACCCTTTCCTCATAATTTTCTATAAATTTAGATTTTAACATCTAATTTTTTAATCTTTGTACTTCTTCACTCCCACCCCCTTAAGATTACAGCGATAAAATATTTTATCTAATTTTATCTAAAATATCTAAATTTTTTTTGTAAATCTAACCATATAAATATTTATGACACTCTGAAAATGGTGATATAAGGTGAATTTTTTCAACTTTCACCACAATTTTCTATGAATTAAAATTTTAGCATCTAAATCTTTTTATCATTATACTTCTCCCCCCCCCCCCCTCCCTTAAGATTGCTGGAAAGAGCATACATACCGCAGACCTCCTTTGTCGTATCACTGGAAAGTTTGGTGGGAATTATGTACTACTAAAATTGTTTAGTTTCGTTATATTAACGTCCCGTTTTAAAGAAATCATAGAGCTATTTTGGGATGGATCTAGTAATTTTGAACCGCTGTCAGATGATGAGGACGATACCTGAGTTAACCCCTCCCCCACCAAATTGATTCCAATCGGGTCGCGCATTTTATACAGCCGGTTTGATAAATACGATCTATAAGAGTTTTGAATTCGCTTTACATGCGGTATATTTCAAAATAACACACTAAATTCGATACAAAATATCAAGACTTTTCAAAGCTCAACCCATTCAATTGATATAGCCGTCATCCCTATTTTTTCAGTAAATATACTGTAAAAATCATACTGTATTGTTCTAATGATTTGTTTCAAGAAAGTAAACGAGTAAAATTATAGAATAAAAAATGAGGAAGCATTTCAGAACACAGAATTTAAGTAAATAAAACAAGGAAACAGCCGCACTGTACTGGCGATTCTTTATACCGGAAGAAACATGTTTTATAAGAGGAGTAGTGACGTCATAAAATGAAAATATTCCAAAGAGAAAAGCACAGCGTGCGATTTCTCGCTAATTATTAGAGCGAAGTCCAATTTTCTCACGCTTTTTCTTCAAGAAAGATGAAATGAATATTAATTTAGTATTATCTCTACAAAACATTTTACAAGTCGTTTTTTAATGATAACAGGTATTGAACGTCACGTGAAGAAGATATCGCATCTATTCGAGAAATTATCAACTGGGACACACAAGAAAAAAAAATTAAACACCTCTGAATGGAAATCAAAATATGCAGATAAATTCACAACATTTTACAACACGTTTTATGTTTCGGTTTTGTGTATAAACTTCGCCGATGACACTTTTCCCATTTCTACTGACGTTGACACATGATAACAACAAATGTAAACATTTTTATTTAATTTGATTTGTTTCATGTTGGCACGATGGAATTTCGGAATCTACTTTTGAGTCACTTGGTGATGAGTTAGAGCTTTGGAATTTTCGGTAGATTCCAATAAGAAGACTACTTATTGCACTGGTTCTTGTGACAAGACGCCGGAAACATTTCTTCATTGTCCCTACAAACGTCAAATTAACCTTTGTTTATATACAGATTAAATGTGCATACAACGTTTTGCCCATGTGAACAGGATAGTCTAGAGTAATTTTGTTTGGATTTTAACTAGCATGGAATATGTAGTTAGAAATGTGAACATCGCGGTCTTTATCAGTAATGGGTAAAAATTTATAAATGGGGCTTTTGGCTCAAAGGCGGTGGAAATAGGGGAGGGGGTGATATTTTCATGAAATCTGGTATACGATATATTTCTATTGATATCTATAATTTCTATCAAATTTTGAACTTAGTGAAAATTTGTCCGGATGGTGGAATATAATTTAACACGGTAGCCACAAAATGAAGAGAGCTAGACAGATAAAATTCTATACACAGAATTAACATCTATAGTCTAGTCATATTTCATATTTCAAATTATATCGGCCGTCTGTCGGTTTGTACTTTCAGAAACATGTAAACGGGATAACTCACTGAAGCATTGATTTAAATATATTAAAGCTGGTATGGGATTAAATGCCAAAAGGATGTATCCCTCCCCTCCCCACTCAATTGGCCAGTGTAAGGCAATGGAAACTACGAAAAACAAGATTTTTATGGGCCACGGTAGCCTGGTTGGTAGAGCGTCAGTCTCGTAACCGAAAGGTCGCGGGTTCTGTCCTCGTCTCGGCCAAAGACCGCCGTGTTGGCGAATGGCAGTTGGGGCACGTTAAATAGGTCGTGACTGCAAAGTCCTCCAAGTTCCCATTACAAACGATACCTCTGGGGGTACTGAATCAGGGATGAGGCGGTCTCTGATTTGGATATAGATTCTGACTAGCTGATGGATGACCACCTCCTAAAAAAGTGTTGTGTCGTGTGTGTTCGAGCAAAGTCGTGCTTTCACTTTAACGGTGCTCGTTAACAACGAAAGGCGCACACTTCTGCCTTAATTCGAAAGAGCTCTGCTCATTCGGGCTTGATATGACCAAGTGTCATTAGACAACAACAACAGATTTTTATTCTCAGCGTTCTGCACATGAGAATCTTGTGCATCGTAGTCCAAAGAAGAAAATCAAATACGCAGTTCGGACGTCGCTTTCACAAGCAATTAAAATCAAAATTTAATAATAAACTATTATTGTAATAAGAAGTTCACGCCAAATTTCATTTATTAAAATTGTAGTGGTTCTCAATTATCTCGTTTAAACGAATTCGAATACACAGGTTCAGAGACCCTAAAGTAGTAAACTATTTTCGTTCAACACTCGATAGTAATCTATATTTCAATAACTATATACCAAATTTCCTTCATCTAGCATTTTACATTTGTTATTATTGAAATTGTATATATACATTGAATAATTGTGAATGGTTTAGTTTAGTTACATTAATATCCCGCTTTAAAACACAAGAGCTATTTTGAAACGAACCTCGTAATACTGAAACACAGTCAGATGACGAGAACGACACTTGAGCAGGCAGACCCTCTCAGCCTGAGTCGTCACACCAAAAGAAGAACGTTTGGTCCCGACGGATTTAAAGTGCATTAGACCCACTTACACGAAGCTTCGTCGGTGGAATCGGGTCTCGAACCCGAAACACTCCGGTTCCAAAGCCATGACCAGGACACCGCGGCCCTTCCAGACAATGGATTTTAAATTTGAGGAAAGGTTTACAAATTTGGTGTAAAAATCACATGCCACATTTTAATCTCATAGCATTTGCAAAACTCAATTCAAAAATCGACTTAAATCATTTTCCACATAGTTCCATAAAATTCAGATAAGGAGATTCAAATCTCATTCACCAATATCACGACGCTGAAATTTTTAATGACTATAGAAAAACATACGGACGTAAGAAGTCGGGTCAAATATCACGGATGTCAAAGTTTCGCTCTTTAATATAAAGGTTAAAAACTAGAAGATTATGCAAGGATATTAACACGCAGAAAGCAATGTTAATGTAAGCATAATAATACGCAGAAGGCAATGGTGTACACGAACACATTCAATTAATCGATAAATATATTTGAAGGATATAAAGTGTAAAAATTCCCGTTACCCGCAGTTAATTTTATTACCAACGTAAATCAGAGAAAGATAATAACTTCGAAAGGTTATCACGCGAATTTAATGCTCCAGTTCTGTTCCAAAATAGAAAATGTGATTAATTTCTTTATGCAACAATTCCTCGAAGAATACAATTGAAAATAAGTTCGTTTAATAAAAACATGTCAAAATATAAGGATGCAAGAGTTCTTCAGATTCCCCCTTTCTGTTTCTTACACTGCTGGTGACAAGTTGATGCAATACTTATTGAGTTTTTTTATACTCCTGCACTTGACTGGAAAAATAACTTATTTAAGGCTCGTTGCACACACATCGTTTTTTTCTTCTGTCAGTATTTAGCCGAGACCACTCCCAGAAATCGAATGCTTATACATATGGCGCTTAAATTCCGATTCTGTCGTAAGAGTCAGCATCATTTCATCAACAAATACATTTACTTTAACCGTATCATTTAAACTATGTACTGCTTAAGGGTAATTTGAAATGAATAGAGTGCATATTCCTGCAGGGAGATCACCTCACTGTAAAAAAACAATTCTATGCATTACAAAAACGTAGCGTATTATTTTGCATCTGATTATCCGAAAGCGCTAGTGACAGCGGACGTCTGCACTGAGTCCGATAAAAGGCGGATTGACCGAATCTTTGTCCGCCTAGTGTGTAAGCTCTCGTATAATTCAATACACTACTGTTGTTAAGTCGGCATCTGTGAAATAAGCGATCAGAAAAAAGCGCTGTGAATGCAACCAGCCTAAGGTTCAAACGATTAAGACAGAAACGTTTTGCTCTCTATAATACAAAGTGCAAACAGAGAATATCGTTATCGTCCAAGTATTTGAACTCGATATTTTGACAAATTTTGATGCTTCAAGACATACTCGAGCAAAAAA
>JAPMOQ010016722.1:1007377-1027037 GCA_026543055.1 Argiope trifasciata
TATATATATATATATATATATATATATATATATATATATATATGAGCGCCTCAGACTGGTAGAGGGAAGAAAAAGTCTCTTTTTAACTTAAGATTAGAGGTAAAAGTTCATTCTGAAGAACCGCAAAAATGACCCGAGAAAAATCTCTCAGCTTCAACCTTAACCTTGAGTTGCCTTATCATATCCGGAACTGACCCCATTGTACGTTAAGCAAACACTGACTTCACGGATAACAGGCCAGAAAAGCATTCAAACATAACAAACTCGGAAAATAATTACAATAATTCTGAGATGCCCTGATATAAAGCGCGTTATGGGTTACACGGATTAAAATATATTAATAAAAATGAATTTTCAAAACATAATATTCCACTGAACAGAAGAAGAAAAAAAGTATAAAAGTGCAGTAACGAAAGTACACATGCCCTTAAAGCATATCGTATTTTCTTTTCAGAACACGACCAACGCATCTGTATTTCCACTAAGGCCAAAAATAACTCTTGTGTTGCAATACAAGTACAAGTAAATAGCAAGCAAGTATATTTTCTACTAGAATAAGAGCCGAAGTGCATTCAAAAGCAAGTAATTAACGTATTTAATTATATTTCATATCTAAAACATCAATCATATCTTTAAACGAGCAATTCTTGTGTGTGTGTGTGTGTGTGTGTGTGTGTGTGTGTGTGTGTATTAAAACACCCCTACTCTGACCTCCCTGGATATCGAACTACTCAGTGTAAAGGCTTGAAAATTTGTGGACATACTATTCAAAAAATGGGGAAACGGATTTCACGAAAAAAAAATTTAGTTCCAGAAATCACCGATAGGTGGCGCTGTACCACTGGACGTATGCTGAAAAGACACAAAAACACGTTTTAAGCACATTTTATTTGAAAGTACCAAGCATACATGAAACAAGGACGTTATTGATGCAGGGAATGCTGCTCAATATGGTTCCCTTCCTGAAGATGTAAAATGTGAAGTCTGTGGACAGCTTGTTCAACTGCGGATCGTAACTGGTCATCTGAGATGCTTCTCACATGCAGACTGATACTCTCTTTCAAATCTGCCAAGGTTATCAGACGTTCTCGATAAACAAGGTTTTTTAAGTGTCCCCAAAGCCAAAAATCACACGGATTAAGATCCGGTGAACGAGATGGCCAAGTTGTCGGAAACGCGCGACTGATTATTCTGTCAGTGGTGAAATGTTGGCGAAGAAACTGTTGCACAGGGAGTCCAATGTGTGGAGGTGCTCCATCTTGCATAAAAGTAATGGTGTCAAGGCATTGGCGCTGCTGCAAATGGGGTACAACAAATGTTTCGAGCATCCTTTTGTACCTGTTGGCCGTCACGGTACATGTCTCAAGGCCATTGGAAGTAACCTCTTCGAAAAAGAACGGTCCAAGGATGAATGTGGCTGTGAATCCACACCAGACTGTAACTTTCGGTGAGTGGAGTGGAATCTCTTGGAAGGTACGGGGGTTTGTCGTGTCCCATATGCGACAGTTATGGGTGTTCACTGTTCCACTGAGGTGGAAATGGGCCTCATCGCTCCACAGAATCTGCCACGGCCACGATGCATCCACTTCAACTCTAGCAAGAAATGTCAATGCAAAGGTCAGTCGCATCTCCCTGTCTGTGGCCAGCAATTGTTGATTAGGGCGGATTTTGTACGGGAAACAATGCACCATTTTTCTGAGTACGTTCCACACTGTGCTATAGGGAACACCCAAGTGTCGTGACACTGCACGTGCACTACTGCAGCCTAAAACATTATCCATTGACTGTTCAACAATACCGGTGGCAACATCTTCAACGACATCTGAACGAACCGGTTTGCGTCCTCGACCAGGCTGAACTCCAAGATGTCCAGTTTCCTCGAATCGAGCGATCATTCTCCTGAGAGCTTGTGGAAGCAATGGTCCCTTACGCAAATCCTTAAGTCGGCGAAACTCTCGAAGTGCTGCTGGAGCATTTCCTTTATTCTCGTAAAACAACTTCACAAGCAAAGCGCGTTCTGGCAGCGTGACAGCCATCACTAATAAGAATGACATTCCCCACCTTTTAACTTCTTTTATACCCAGAACATGGCTTCTAACCATGCTTTATGCAAATTTTTCTGGTTACAGTATGAAATTGCAGTTACAACGGGAGTTCTAGCTTCTTTACTATTTTTATTTTCCATAAGGGGCAGAAAAATTAAAAAGGAAGCATGGAAGCATTCCATTCCGCATAAACATTTTAATTTTTATTATTATTTGTGTCTTTTGATCATAGTTCCAGTTGTGCAGCGCCACCTATCGGTGATTTCAGGAACTAATTTTTTTTTCGTGAAATCCGTTTCCCCATATTTTGAATAGTATGTGTACAAAATTTTGAGCCTTTACACTGAGTAGTTCGATATCCATGGAGGTCAGAGTAGGGGTGTTTTATTTCTGGCCACCTTGTGTATATATATATATCGTGTATCTCGGAAATGGTCTTAACAATTTGGATATATTTTATCTTTAGATAACATTTTATTTTTAAGGTTTGTCTATATAGGTTCCTTTTCTGAAAAAACACGATTTTACACAGAGCAAAAACATTAAAAATTCATTTTCAAATAAATATAGTTTAGCTTATATAACTTTAGTTTTAAAGTGTGGGCTGTGTTGTTATGACTCGGAACTCTATTCACGTTTCTGAATCAGTTTACTTTTGTACAACACAAGATAGAAAAATTCACGAAACTATCTACAAAATGAAGACAGTTTAAATAGATGAAGACTTAAATTGATCAAATGATTTACATACGAAGTAGACGATCAAATAATCTGTACAGAGATGAAAATAACGTAAGGTAAAAATTCGTTTCTAAAGCAAACATGACAGGTTCCACTTAAATCAAAACTGGATTGACAGATTCCCAGTTGAAATAAGATGCAACACAAACTCTAAAACACACATTCTTACTTAGGTCACCAAAGAAAATTTTTATTTTAATTACTTTTTATTAAATGACTATCAAAAAAATATTGATTTTCGCCAAAACTGAACTCGCATTCTTCACCTTCACGTAAAAATATTGAAATCTTTGCATTTTACCGATTGAGTGATTTCAATGTTCATTACAAACTGCTAAAACTCTCTTTAAAGTATTAAAAATTAAATTTAATTAATGAATGAGTTAATATTAAAAAATTGTATTAGCATCAAGTTTAAAAAGATATATTTGAACTCGAGTGGATGAATAAAAAATAATTTATTAACGATTGAAAATTTGAATAAGATATATAAATAAATATATGGTTGAGTGATGCAACTGGCAAATGAATCATGTAATATAGCAGAATGTTTTGAATGCCATGTTAAATTAAATGTATCGATTTTTTTTTAATTCAAGGGACCATTTCATAGGCAGGTAATATAGATAAATATTCATAAATAATCGATCAGTATGTGATTTGCATCTAAATATTTTCTAGGGGAAGAAAAATTTGCAGAACGAAGTTTGGGTTTTTCAGATATTATTAAATAACGTAAAAATTGAAACAAATTCTTCGATTTCAGGGATTTATTATAACTGCTATAACATATAATATATATCAATCAACAGCACTACAGTCGCTTTTAGCTTTATAATAATCATAAAACAGAAAAATTCAGAAATAGGAAATGAAATATCAAACTGACCAATCGATGATTAATTTTGAAGCACGACAGTCTTGCGAAATGATAATATCGAACAGCTACATTCGTGCGTATTAAAATACCATATATCTTCCGAAACGGAGTACCGATACACACGTTCAATGTTAAACACAGAAGTAAGATAATTTTTATTCCCAAGAAAAATAGAAGAAACTAACTTCCGCATGCAGAAAAGTAAATCACACTTCTTATTTCGAATCATAACAGCAGTTGCGAAATGGACATTTAAATACATCAAATTCGTGGAACAAATATGACATTTTTTGTGAACAATTTATTCGATCGTGCGGATAGAATCAAAATAACGCATCCTCTTTAATTACAAGGACACGTCAGAAACGGATAATAAAAACTCCCGAACATGCATCATCAAGTAGAAGGAAGAACAGCTGCATAAAATCGCAGAAGAATTTGATTACCTGGTAGAAAATTGTATCAGTGGCTTCATTCTGACACAATTTTCATGAGGCTACTGATACAATTTTTTTATGAAAATACAATACTTAAAAAATGAAAAATTTTCTATGATACAATTCTTATCTCTGATACAATTTTCTATGATATAATTCTTTTCACTGATGCAATGTTCTATGATACAATTCTTTTCACTGATACAATGTTCTATGATACAATTGTTTTCACTGATACAATTTTCTATGATACAATTGTTTTCACTGATACAATTTTCTATGATACAATCGTTTTCACTGATATAATTTTCCATGAAAATAAATACAATCTATGAAAATCAGATATGAGATATTGTCATCAGAACAGACGTGCACAGCTTCTAATTTACAGATAATATACTGGTTCTAAAATATTATAATTTCAGCTAAATTAAATACGTGTAATTTAGAAGACCTTCCAACAAGGTATTATTAAATATTCTTAAAAGAAAAAAAAACTTTTACATATTTTCTTACTTTTTTTAAAGTACATAAAATTTCTATGAAAATCTGAATAAAAGAAATGTAGTAACTGTTAATATTTAAATCACAACTCAACAAATAACGATTTCCTAATCTAATAAATGCAAATGAAATAAAAATGCAAATTTCATTGCTATATTATATAATTACTCGTTATGCCAAAAGATTTTTAAAATGCCTCACTGAACGCGACTTGAATTTGTCCTTGAAGAAATATATAATATAATATGGAAATACGGGTTTAGAGCATAAAATTAAACAAAATTTAAATTTACACGTAAACAATTTGAGCTCAGATTACCTTGACTGTTTGCAGTCAGCTTATAAGAGCATTTAAAACCTAATTTTTAGGTATGGTCTATTGTAACGAATCTTAACAATTTAAATGATTAAAAATAATTGAAAATACCTTTAGTGGAATATTTCATAAATTGCGTTCAGCGCAAACGATCTTATAAAGGCATATTGTCAACATTTTAATCATTGCACGTGGTAAAAGGGCGTAGAATTAATCCAATAATTTTTTGTCTATATTCATTATTTTACAGAATATAGTCTTCACACATAGTTTACAAATCTGATGTGATTTGATCAAATTTGGCAGATACATTCCTTATTTTCGCTCTATACCAAGATGAAGATGGTTGATTTTAGCAGATACGAGGCCAACCTTTTTGAAATTTCGTTTTATTTCACCGCGGGAGGCATGATTTACATACAAAGAATTAGTGGTCAGAAATACGTCAGTCTACATTGCAACATAAGAGCAGAAGATACCAATACTTTTTTCCCCTTAATGATTTTACTATGAGATTTTGATAGGGATTTCTTTGACACGCGCCGATTTAGGAAAGGGAATCTTGGGTAAAAGAATGTTGTAATCATTAAGTATTTTTATCCCTTTACTCGCAACGTGAAAAAGTGTTGAAGTCGTCAGTTTTATTACATCAGTAGAATTATTTAGATAGAAATAGGGAACTGGATCAAGAAATAAGGAGCATTTTAGAATGAAGTAATATGGGATACATTTAGATAAAAATTAGGAAATTAATTATGACTTAAATTAGATAAAGAGATATGATTACACACACAGTCACGAACGAGCGGATATTCGGTGTAACTGTTCACAAATCTTTCAAACTCAAAATTCAGGCCAAATGCTTAGGATTTCTATTTAATGGAAACGGATAATTTCAACATTCTCGGATAATTATATAACACAATCAAATAATCCAGACCTATCAGAACCAGTGTGATGGTTGTCCCGATATTTTCTTGCACACGCTAATAAAGGTGCTTTTCTGAACCCCCCCCCCTGCCAATAAAATTATGGGGCTTGTTAAGAACCATGAACGCCACCTGTGATTAAAAATTTTCTTTGAAGAGTCCCGTGAACAATAATTTTGTGCTTCGTAATATAAGGAAGAAAATCAAGATTTGACACAGAACTATAAATTTAGAAACTAAATCAGGTATCAATTTTCATTCATTTAAATCGTCAGGTTTTTGAGCTATGGCGTTTACATGCAATCGAAAGCACAGGCCTGTAAACAGAAAAAATTTAATTTTGAAAATTACCGGCATTTTAGATATTAAAACTGTGTATGAAATTTCATTCTTCTCAATCATTGAGGTTTTTAAGTTATCGCATTTGCTTAAATACAAAAGTGCTAACGCACCCAGTCTGATTTGGTTCAAAATTTAATATAATCTATTTTAAAAATCTGTATTTTAGATAGTAAATCCGTGTGCCAAATTTTATCAATTAAGAATTTTAGGGACCTTGAAGTCAAACACTGTAGACTGTATTATCATTTCATTAACGACTTGTTTTCTGCTTCCTATTTTCTGTAAGTTCTTTGGATACATCTTGACTACTTTCTGCTAAAAGTGTATCAATCTTATAAAGCATCATTTTACATTATCTAACACTTTCCTCCATTACATACTTATTGGGTCATGTTTTGTAAGACGGCCATTTACTATAGGGTGGATGCAATATGGAAAATTTAAGTTTTCGTCGGGTTGTTCAGTCGTAAACCGAAACACGCCTATCGTGACTCAGTTTTTGGCGGAGCACAATGCCAAATCTTGTGTTAATATTGCGTGGCAATGAAATGTCCTTTCACAAAATAAACCTATCTTAAATTCGAAATCTGAATCATATCATAAGAACTTGCAGATTAAGACTGACCGTCTCCATTTAATTTGTTACACGAAAATGTATCTTGGAAAAGAACCTTTGTGAAAACATGCTAATTAATTCAAAATGACTAAGATGACATCTGAGTACAAAATTCAAAAAAAAAAAAAAAAAAAGTTTCGAAAGAGATTGACCGTTTAGTTAATTTATGACCATTCTTCTATTATCTTGGAAACGAAACTCCACATTTACTAAGTGTGTTATCCAAATTTATCTGATAAAAATTTTGACTATGAATTTTTTTAAAAAGAAAAGTAGCCATTTGTGAAGAATACTTACCAGTGGTAAGGATATATAGATGGAACATTTGTATTAAACTACACGGTTTGAAATTATCTTTAAATAGTTAAAATTTTTTGAGAGTTTAAAATTTAGCTCATGTCTTTTAATCATATATGTGTATCAAATAATAGTATTTCATTTCTGTAAGGAAAGCAATTTTTCGAGTTTTCCCTCTCCATATTATTTTAGTGATAAAACAATAAAAATTGCAACGAGTACTATAGCAAAAGTTTTTGGCAAGATTCTTAAAAATAGAAATTCTTGGGTTAGTTATACATTTACACATGTTTAAAATTATATATTTATATTTAAAGTAAATGATAAAACTAAAGTGCCAGTTCATGTACAGAGGCAATTTGGCCAACTTTTATTTCATATAAAAATTTACATCTACATATAACACCAATGATCAACTCAGAAAAACATTTTTCAAAAGAAATTTTACAAACACTTTTTTTACAGTACATTCTCTAAGGGAAAAAAAATTGTATCTTCCCAGCTGCGACTACTGCACCGATTTTGCCTATAAGTATGTATTCAGATGATCCCTAGATATGTTATCACGGGTGGCTTGTCCCATCACTGTCCTCTATTTTCGAGCATCTCAAAATAAATGCCAGAATGGATCGATTTCACATTTTTAAGCATAACTAAACCTCTTGCGAGTATAGTTTAAAATACCTTCTTTTGTTAAGACAAAATGTAGTTAAAGTGGTATGTCAGATTAAATGAATACAATTAATATATATGAACAACAACAAAAAATCTAATAACTTAAAATAGTTATTTTAGTTGCAATAAAATACATTTTTTAATAATAATAATAGTTACATCTTTAAACATGTCAACACTTTAACTCTTCTTTCATGTTTTATATAATTTTATAAATAAATCTCATTCCATTCCTACTCACCATGAACATTTTAAATTGTAAACATTTATAAATTTTCGATGGCAATGCACATTTTTAGTATCTTCTAATTGTCACTTCATCTCCTAAATTCACTAAATTAAATTTTGATTTCATTTCAGTGGTACCACTAAGTTCATACACTTTGAATTCATATTTAAGCAATGGAAGTTCAACAATTCAAAATCAGAAAGATGGGAAGGGATGCAATGACCAAATATCAGCTTAAGATTATTTCATTCATTATGATTACAACATGCCAAGAAGAACTCAGAAGCTCAATGTCTATTTTTTCAAGTACCTAAATTTTTTATTTTGTGTCCCTTTTCATTGTTAAATTTAAAATGCTCTAATATTTAAAGATATACTTGAAGCAACTATGTAAACATTTGTTTACGACAAATTAATGTTAGAACAAAATACTAAAATAAGGCTGTATATAAATGATATAATACTGGTAAGTTAATGTACCAAGAGTCTAGCTTTAACAAGCTAGACATTGGGTTTTTGCTTATTTTTCATTAACAGTCTTTACTATTTATAAAACTAAATGGGTGGATAATTATCATTAACTATAACATTAGGCACAGACTTACAAAAGTAAATAAAAAGGCATTTTTAAACATTTAATCAAATTAAATACCTAAAAAAAATCCAAAAATACTGATTTTTTTTCTTCTTCTGATGTTAAGAAATATAATGAACAATATATTTATCATGCATTATATATGTGGTATCCAAGATATGATAAATATATCAAGACAGAAAAAAAAATGCTCTTATGTATATATAAACTATAACTGAAAATAATTGTAACAAATATTGGCATTTTTCCGTTAGCCGGGCACAGTGAGAAATTGCCAGATAATGTAGAATTCCACCTGTTTTGTCATTTGCTTTACATGGCAACTTGACCCATGTTTGCTTCACATTGGTGCCATTTGCACCCAGATAATGGAAAAGTAATCAAATATTATAAGAGCCAGGATGGAATTTTAAATCATATCATTAAAATAAATTTTTAAAAATCTATTTCAGTATTTTCTAGCTCAAGATTTTCCCATCAAGTTATTTTATTGTTTCAATGCACAGAACTTAAAGCAAACAAAGCACTATAATATTACATGATGATAAGAGATAAAATTTCAAGGTTCCTCATCTAATTTAAACAGTAAATATTTCTCATTAATATTTTTCATAGATTTGTACAGCATTATTTTATAAAACCAAACCTGGAATTCTGGCAAGGACCTAATAAATATTTCTAAAAAATATATTAAAAAGAGTAAAAAGGTTTAAATTTAGCATAGGTAATATTTTTAAGCAAACAAATCTTTTCAAATAGCATTTAAAATTTGCATCCAAATGAAGCAGGCACCTTCTTTTTAAATTCAATTCACTAAGATGATATAATTGATTAAATTTGCTATTCCCATGCTAATTTGAAAAAAATATTTAATATCAATTATTTGGGTTATATTGTTATAAAAAATACAAATAACAAACAACTTCATTCTTAAAGCATAAATGTATAAAAGAAAAAGCTTTGATATACATTAAGAAATTTAGTGCAATTAAATATTCATCTAAATATATATATATATATATTAAATTGGAGCTAGTACTTATAATGAAATAACATGCAATGTATTTACTTAGATTCATATTTAAATATTTTAGACCAAAGCACATAATTCCCCCCCCCCCTTTTTTTCTTTTCTTCAAAGAATTATAAAGATACAAGTGATACTCTAGGAATCTTAACATTTTTGAAATTGCAATATATGGACGTTGAAATCAGAACCAACAAGTAAAATTATCTGCTTCATTCAATCTACTAAAGAAAAAACAATATTGTGCCTCAACTTTTGAGTTTTTTTTGATAATAGAGAATAGAATATATTTCACCTCAGTGCATAAACATCCTCATAATGGAAGTAAGTATATATTACTATAATGATAATCTGTGAATGTTACTCTCAACTGATAGCAAATACTTGCCTAATACGATAGATCAAAGATAATGTTACTTGAACAGTAAAAATCTTCACAGATGATTACAAGTTTATTTAGAAAATGATCATGACAACATTCTAATTTAGAGATAGAAGAATATCAGGCACATTATACAAGTGTTTCATCTAGAAATGATGAATAGAGTGCAATATTCAAACAATATTTTCAATGCTTATGCAAGACTGTATCCTGATATAACAATTGGTGATGACTAATCTAATGAGCTAATAATAATAATGTATCTCTCATTACATTATCCACAGCAATAAGTATCTAGAAGAGGAGATTTAAGAAAGAATGGACTGGTTTATCTAATACTTATTAAGCATTTCTGGGATTATCTAAAGAGGCAATTGCTATTTCAAAATTCTCATAGTGAAACTTTTTATAAGTTTTGTTTCTAGGAATAACTTCTTTTTTACATGACAAACAACTTAATAGAAACTATTGAATTTCAATGCCAAGAGCACATTTAAAGTTAAAGGGCATATTCTAAATTGGTTACAACTCATTCAATAGGTAAAATTCTTTTTACTATTGTTTTCTATTCTACAGGCATTTGCGAAAGAGTGGAGTTATGAATTCATAATTTGCATTCGAACTTGTAAAAACAGGAAATAATCAATTCATAAAAACACCATACTTTTTTTTGCAAGTTAGATCTACAAAATATGTCATTTCTTATCTGTTAGATTATAAAAATTTGTTCAATCAGAACTGAAAAAAAAAGATACCTATGATTAATCAAGGTAACCTTCGTTTGCCTATAAATTTAAAATACAATAGCATAAAAAAAACATGACTTTGCAAAAATATAACCTTCCTTAAACATTTCTAATAATCAAATGTTTTAATATGCAATACACACTAAACAAAACAAAATCAATTAATTTCTGCAGAGTTCTAGTGTTCATTTTGTTCATTAGAAAAGATAAGATACTACAAAAATTTTTTTGCTCTAAATCTAAAATAAGAGATAATGAACAAAATATACTTAGAAATTTTATTAGAATACATTAGTTTAACTACTTATTTATATAAAATTTAAAAATTAAGAGTAAAAAATTATGAACTTTATTTAATGACTTATTACAATAATTTTTCCTAACCACAGTAGTGTAATACTAACAAAGTAAAAATTGGGATTTTAAATCGTTACTTATAATAAAAATGAATTTATATTAGCATGGGTACTGGCATACTACAGGTTAGACCATTCAATCTAGAGTACCTAACCTGGCACATCCAAACTTTAGAAATTAAATTTTATATAAAAAAATTTTTTTTTGATTAAAATTTCAATACAAAATTATATTTATACAAAAAAAATTAGTATTTATCCGTGATAGCTTCTAAAATTATAACAGTACAAAAAAGATTTTTAAAGCATCTAAAATTCAAAAATAAAAGAAAATCTGTTCAATGATATCAAATTTTGTGTCATGTTTTTCAGTATTTTACAAGATATTTCTTATTTTTCCACTGTTATGATCATGATATGAAAATTCAAGTTATTTTTCTATGCTTAGTATAAGGCAGACCTTTAATAAATTCTTTAGTATTTTGTTATACTAAAAAAATTATAAGTTCAAAATCAAGCAGTGATGGAAAAATTTTAAAGCATCTCCAGTTTAAAATACTGTTACTTTTTCATGTAATATAACCAGAAGCCTGAAGTATGCATTAACATAAAATTAGGGAAATGCAAAGCACAATGAAGAGAACCAACCATACACGGCTTTGAAATAATGAAAGTTAACTGCCAATAAAAATCTTACGTTTAAAAACATTTTATAAGGATAACAAAAATTTCAACAAATATTAAACCTGGTGAACCAACTGCTAAACAAAGGTGGCTAGTATTAAATATAAGATCATGAAATGTATGATTGTACAGCTTTATAAGTATCTAATATAAATATATAAGTATATATATATATATATAAGTATCTAATATAAATAAATTATATACCAGCATGCATTTTATATTTTTATAATTTAAAAATTATATTAAAAAAATCTATTAGAGGCAACAAATTTTTTTAATTTGCATGCCAAATATGGAGAAATAAAAAAATTCCAACTAAAATTTTAAAACAGACACAATTAATTTAAGATTGTATGATATATGCATATTAAAATATCATATGCAAATTAAAAATTTTATTTCATTATAAAATATGAAAACTTCAGTATTTTTGGCTTAAATGAATAACAGATGAAATATTATTCCATCTCGTGAGTTTTCATTTAGTTACTAAAAAATGACAGCAAGAAGGTATTGAAGTACCTAAAATAAAAACAATACAAACGCATTGCACTTGTAAGCTGGAAAAGTAAACAGAAATGAAAACAAGTATGGAGATAAAAAATGTAATTCTAGTTCCAATTTCGTACAGCTGTTAATAAATTTCTGGCCAATATGGAATAAAACAATGTAAAATTAATAATTTATGAAAAAAAAACGTACAATATTATATCAAGAATTATGGTGCTTTTAGAGGCGTTAAAAATATGAATATAATGAGAAATAAATATGCTCGGTCAAATTAAATATCACAGGGAAAAATATTGTTTACCATTTGATGGAGAGGTAAGAAGACCATCATTTTTTGGAAGAGACATGTCTTTTGAAAACAAACTGTCACAAAAATAGATGAAATTTAACAATATGTCAATTTTTTCTTCGAGCTTCAGAAAAAGATTATCACTGCCTACGACAACACCACAAACCGAACAACAAAACCAAGATAAGAAAACAACACGGCTAACTTTTTCGTTGCCAATAACGATTGAAAATTTAATAACGGGATACAGTTTTGAAATTAAAGAAAGGTTTTAAATAAATTTATTTAGAGCTTTTAGATTTTTCTTCATAGATTTTATTTCTTTCAAAATCTTCTACAATTGTATTAGAGTTAGGTTTTAATTAATAATAACTAGAACAATATTTACATAGGATGTATTATTTAAATATAAATGCCTGTATTTACGCTAAAAAATAACAAAATATTGTTGAATTATTATTTTATATGATCAGTTTCGATTGATGAAAACTATTTGTTTTAAAAATGTGATGAAAGTATGAATTCATAAAAAGATTCCGATTGCAATGGTCTTTTGTTTCTAAAGGATGCCTCATATTTATTTTATCATCATATTGATTCTAAATATTTTCGAAATCTTATAAAATGATATTTGTTGTTTAGATTGAGGATAATAAATCCTGCGATTATAACCATGCAAGCGTTTATAAATAACTTGCACTTTAATTTAGAAAACATGGCTGCGCCCATATGTCGGTATTTTAAATTGTCATCAAAACCAAATTCTTTAAAACTAATTAGCACGAAATCTTTAGGATCATTTAATGAATTTAAAAATGTACACACATTTAAAATGTCTATCAAATCAGCACCACGCTTTTTTAAATCTTCAAGGTCAAGGTTGTATTTTCAACAGGTGATTGATTAAATTTTTAAATGTATTTACACATATTTTCTTCTTGATTGTTTCTTACAGTTGATAATAAAAAGTGAAAATTTATACAATTTTATATAATTTCTTTGAGTAAGTTTAGAAATTTGAATTCCAACAAATGTATCCGTGTGTAATTATTGATAGAGTGATTTTCTATTAGATATGATTTCTTGTTTTGGAAGAATATAATAATAATATATTCTAAAAGTGATTATGCCTTATAGTATTTCGATTAATTTTTATACTTGATAATGGTATAAAGTGATTTCAAATATACTTTGACCTCTAATGTTTGTACATTGTTTTATATTTTTGTAGCTAATATTCTTTTTGTGATTACATTTAATTGCTTACTAATGTTTAAGATATTACAAACATAAATGACGTTACTCTCCCTACAAATAGGAA
Organism: Argiope trifasciata; assembly: GCA_026543055.1. NCBI lineage: Eukaryota > Metazoa > Arthropoda > Arachnida > Araneae > Araneidae > Argiope > Argiope trifasciata. The sequence continues at coordinate 1,021,302 of JAPMOQ010016722.1, forward strand.
TATATTGCATGTCATACTTTTTTTAAAGATACATTGGACCATGTATTCAGAATATATATGTGCAAAACTTAAAATTTTTTTATTGTAATTATAAGCTTTCAATGTTACTTATGTATTAACCACATGCCATTATTAAACTTTTGCTTTATCTATTTTTATTATGCTATTTTTATATCATTATTTAAAAGCATTAATATTAATTGCTATTTTTTTTTTCAAATTTTAAATTAAAACATTATTATAATTTGCTATATCTAATAGTGTAGACAAATTAAATTCACCATTCAGTAGATAACTATTTTTGAAGTTTAATTTTAAATTAAAGCTTATGTTGCAAGAATTTAGAAAAAATTTATTCTAGAACTTGTTTTGATCTAAATAGAATTGATATATTCCTCTTATAATTTTTATTAATTAAAAATTTTCAATACTAGGTGAGAAACTTCAATACAAAACATGATGGAGTTATCAAATCTACTTTATTTAACAGGGTAAGATAATCAATTTATATGAGAAAAAATTTATTTAATTTTTAAAATGAAATTAATAAATTATGATTATTAAATTCTTTTATTCAGGCGAAAGTACTGGGGAAAAATCTTGTCCGCTCATGTTTTCATCCTGGAGCTTCAAGTCTGTTGACTAGTGAAATTAGTGCTCCTAAGGAAAGTGTCAAAGGTTGGAATATTGTCAAAAAAATGTTTACGTATATATGGCCTAAAGATAAACCTGAAATTCGAAAACGAGTTGTGTTATCCGTGGGACTATTAATTAGTGCAAAGGTAAAAAATTTTTTACTTGAAAATATTTATTTGTAAGTGAAAGAATTAAGATTTGCAGATTTATCATTAGTGAAGCAGTTATATTTTCTTTTTATTTATTTAAACAGATAAAAATATTTAAAGATAATATTATTTAATTCTATTATATAGTTAACTAACTACAAGAGTTTCTATCCATTTCTAAATCTTCTTTGATTTAACTTTATCTGTATATTTCCAGCATTATTTAACTGATATTTTATATTTTCAGCTTTTAAACATTGAAGTTCCCTTTCTATTCAAGTACACAGTCGATTATTTAAATTCTCACACTGGGATGGCGTTAAATTTAGAAACAGCTCCCGGTACAATTATTACTGTTGCAACAGCATTAATTATTGGCTGTAAGTAGTATGCTTATTTCTGTAAAATTAATAAAAATTTGTTTTTTGTTTACAAATTTGCCCATTTTATTCTGTTAAAATTATTTTGATAGTCATTTAATTCATTATTACACATTCTGTAATCAAATCTTTCCTAATTTAATTATTATGCAAATTTGTGAACTTGTTGATTGTTGATATTTTAATTGAAAACGGAGCAGATGCTTTTATTTATTTTTTCTCCTTTAATATATATGCAGAAGATTTATGAAATTTCAATGCATTTTTCCTCCATCATTGTGAAATTAAAATTACTAATATTCCCCTCATAACAGTTTCTCTGCTCTGACCTACCATATTATTGATTTAATAGCAATCTGTGTTAAACTGATTGCATATAGAGCGGTACACTCTATCTTGTTCTGAAAAAGTAGTTATGAATATGATTAATGTGATTAATTATTTATAAGGAATATTCAACTGTAAATCAATTAGTTTAAACTTAAGCTAGATAGAATTTTACTGCTTAATGTTGGTGTGGTTTTTAAAACTAATAAAGAACTTTCGAACTTATGAAAACTAATGTTAGAGAAAAATGGTTTAATACTTCTTTCCTGCAGTCATTTAAATTTTAACTTGAAATTTCAGAACAAAAATTATTTATCTAAAATAGCATTCATTAAAAAAAAGAAAAAGACTTTTATAATTGAATCAGATTATTCTGACATTATTTGAGAAATTTTACAAAATTCATGATAAAACTGTAACTATAAGGAAAGCCACTATAGTTTTATAGGGGCTTTTTTTATACAGATACTTCAATTAATTTTTTAAATATGTGTGTCACTGAAGATGTACGTAATTGTTCCACATTATAAAATTATAATGAGGAACTATTGAAATTACACAAAATATATTTAATAATTATCTAGAATGCTTAGTTTTTATTTTACTTTCGAAATATGAAGGGAAAAAGTACAGCATTATTAAATCAAACAATTTCAGATTATAGCCAAAATTTTATATTTACCCTCCATTCCATTTAGGTGTTTATGAAAATAGAATTCTATAATTCTTGAATGTTGTTGATATTTGTTTCAGATGGCATGGCCAGAGCTGGAGCTTCTTTGTTTAATGAACTAAGAAATGCTGTATTTGCTAAAGTTGCTCATGACTCTATTAGAAGAGTGGCCAAGAGTGTCTTCCTTCATCTGCACAATTTAGACTTGAGTTTCCATTTGTCAAGACAAACAGGAGCCCTGTCAAAAGCTATTGACCGAGGAACAAGGTTAATTGACTAATCTATGATTTTTTTAAAATCAAGGTGCATTAAATAAGAATAAGATTTAAAAAAAATATTTTTGCCATGCTTTATATCTTTGTATACACCACTGTAAACAAAGTGATGGTTTTTATCATTACTTTGTTTACAGTGGTGTATACAAACATATAAAATAAAAGCATGGCAAAAATAATTTATTATTTAAGAAATATTCGCAAGATTTTTTTAAAAAGCTTTATAAACATTTCTCATTCTATTCCTGAAATGGAATAGGCTAATGCAGTGGTTAAAATGAGAAATCTTTATCTTTTTTTAAAAAAAAATCTTGCAAATATACCTTAAATGATAAATGCATAAACAATTTGTATTTCTGAAATATAAAATTTTATCAGTATCAAAAATGTTTTAGTTTTTAATTATTATTTTTTATCATCGATTTCTCTAATGACAATGAATGTGAAATAAAATCATTATTTCCCTATAAAAAATTTAAAAACTTTGAAAAGTCCTGAACTATCTTGATTTGATCTATAATAAACAAAAGTCACAGACTTATTTGATCACCATAATTTTACAAGATGTTTTCTATTTATAAAAGGCTAATATCATAGTAATGATTACTTTTATCATAATTGGTAATCTGATCTTAAATGCCATTAAATAGAGAAAAGAAGAAACAAAATTATGGGTTTTTAGAGTGCTGATCTTATTTTTTTGTATACTTTTTAGAATATAAAAAAATATTATTAATAAAGGAAAGAAGTTTTAAAAATTTTGAATTAGAGGCTAATTAAAATAAATTATATTAAAACCATTTAATTTTATTCTAAATATGTAAGTTATTTAGGAATCGATAAGAGTTTTTCTGTCACAAAATTCAATATATATATATATATATATATTTCATGTTTCTTTATGTTCCAAAATGCTTAATTTTTAGTTTTTGCATTTTTATGACTACTGACCTATTCCTCCATTCTTCATTTTTAGGCAAATTAAAATTCTAAACATACCTTTCACAATAAATTGTTTATTTACTATTGTTAAAGATCAGAGTTTCATTGTATTCCAAATAAGAATTATTTTATAACTTCATGCATTTTTATTAAATTACCCTTTCCTGCACAAATATCTTTTTGGCTGGGTTTTTTTTAAAGCAAATGCAAACATTTTAAACATTATTTTAGTTAAAATAAAGAAAGTTTTATGAACTAAAAAAGGGGAAAAGAAAAAGACTCTAAATTTAATTATTTCTTCATTATTTAGTCATTAGTAAATGCCATTCAATTTCTTCATTACTTCATTCTTTGTAATCTTTAGAAAATGTTGGAAACGAAAGAACTGGATATAATAATTACATTCTAAAATCTGTAAACCATAATTTTATATAGGAAATTGATTGTTGGATCCCTAATTCTTAATTTTCTTTATTATTTTAGGGGAATCAATTTTGTTTTATCAGCCCTGGTTTTCAATATTGTGCCAACAGCTTTTGAAGTAGTTCTTGTTAGCAGTATTTTAGTAAGTGGTTGATTATTTATATGCATTATTTTAGATTAATTTTCGACATTTTTTTAAAGCCTTTTTAGCAGTTTCCTTATAAGTGAGAATGTTCAATTGTCGATTGTTTGATACATTCAAAGATTTCTTCTGAATTGTTTCTCTCATATATATTTTGCTTAACAGATATTTCTTTTTTAGTTTAAAGAAGCTGTGCATATAATTTTTGTTAGGGAACAGAGTGTTTTGGAAACTGAAAATTCTTAATTTTCTTGTCTTATTTGTATATATTTTATAAATAATGCATAGTGATACAGGATTTAGATTAATAATTTTGTATCTGACATTTTTAATTCTTTTTTTTTTTTTTCTCTTTTTTCTTTAAAAAAATGCTTTTTTAAAAAAAAATTTTCCACAGGTGGTTGATACAAATGTATTTTTGAAATTATTTAATTTTTGTCTGAAATCAATTAATTTTTTCTAAGAATATTTTGTTATTAAGCTATATTTTTATTTACCTATGTTTATATGTGTTATTTCTAATACAACTGTAATAGGGAAAAATTGAAAGCGAGTAAAATCATGGAATTATTAAATTGATTTCTGAAATATTTTTTGAATTTTATAAAACTAATTTTTTTTGTTTATAGTATTTATTATTTAATGCTTAATTGTGGTTTCTGTGTTTTATAAGATAAAATACATATTGTGCAGCAGTTTTTATTATTTATATTAAGTGGGAAAAAATTCTACTGTAAATAGAAGTAGTTAATTCATTAAGTAATATTAATCTTTTAAGTAACCATACTGCTATTTTCTTTATTTTTAATTTACTAAGGATCTCAATTACAGGTAAGGTATCTTTCTGTCTTTTAAATAAATCATAAATTCTGAATTTATGAAAATCAATCAAAAGCTTTGTTCTTTTAACTTTCTACATTCATTAAACTAATATTGAAATTATTTTTAAAATATTAATCTTTTTGAGCATTTTTTAATGCTGCAATAAAAATTTATTTTATTCTACTTTAAACTTTTTTGACATTCAATTTTTTTAAAAATCTCATTTGAAAGTAGCATTGTGGATAGATGGAGCTTAATATATATTTCGTATGTGTGGAATGTTAAAATATATTTTTCCTACTTAATTTTACTTTTTTTCTTTCTTAATCAGCATATTGGGTGATTCGAATTGAAATATCCATATACTTTTCATGTAAAATTCATTCATATTCATGGTAATTGTTGGATTCTAATTTGAAATGGAAACAGAGGGTGACATATTCAAAAAAGTATCATCAACACTCAAAAGTCTTATTTTATAATTCATGTAAGATAAGAAAAATAGCTCTAAGATTTTAAAAGAAGAAAAAAATTAATCAGATCTTAATGCTTTGCTCAATGATTTGATATTTTTATGACCATAGTTTTATCTAGAATTCTGGAAACATGGATGTCACAATTTTAACCACTCTATGTTCTGAATGCAATTTTAAAATAATTTATAATATATTCTAAATTTGGGATTTTTTTTTATCATTGTGACAATTAAGTTATATATATATATTGCAAACTGTTCAATTTCTTTGTCTAAATTTTTGATTGCAGTCTTTTATTTTTCAAATTTTATTTTCCATTCAGATAGAAAAATTTGTTAATTTTTTGTGTATTTAAATTTATAAAATCTTTACGAAATTTAAATATATTTCTGAAAATAAAATTCATATTTTACAATTACATAAAAGAGAAAAACCAGCCTATCAGATTTAAGGTAATTTTCTTTCATTTTTATTTGGATTTATTCAAGTAT
>JAPMOQ010016722.1:1032037-1049610 GCA_026543055.1 Argiope trifasciata
GAAGGCAGGACATCTATATGCATTGCTCATAGACTTTCCACTGTTATGAATGCAGATGAAATTTTGGTTCTTGATAATGGACAAGTGGCAGAGCGTGGAAACCACAGCAGTCTTATATCAAATCCAAATAGTTTATACTACAAGTTATGGCAAAAACAGCATCAAACACCATTGATAGAAAACTCTCAAAAATAGTCGAACTACTTGCTAGAACTAGGACTTGTAAATTTTGTTTTGTTTGAATTGAGTTATTTAATTAGTATATAATTTTAATTTATTTTTAAGCTTCATAAGGTAGTTTGAATTCTATTTTTCCTTTTTGTAGAAATTTTTAAATTTATTGCTTTTAAGAAGTAACATGTTTAAGGATTGTATTAATTGTTAAAATTGATTACCTGAATTTTAAAATTTGATGAAGTGTCTTAAATGTATTTTGATTATCACGTTAATTATTTACTAATATTCTGTATTTTTTGTTGATGAAAAATAGTTGCATTAAATACTTTTTTTAACATTTATTTGTTACTTCTTAAAGTCTTGATTGTCATAAAATAAATATGTGTTGAAATGCAATGTGTAATTAATTAAATGTTTTGATAAAGTGTTTTATTTTCAGTAATAATAAAGAAAAACATTATTGAGATTTTTTTTATTTGTAATGTTTATGTATGTCATTTGTAAGTTTATTAAGTATTTACACTGTAAATTCTTTAAGCATGATCTTAGGTTATTTTGTTTAAATCTGAGGTCTTATTTCTAATGTGATAATTAAGAAGTGATTTTTAATTTATTGAAATTTGGTTCAACAGATTTAAAAAGTTTGAAAAGATGAATGAAATTTTAAAGCAAAATCAAAGTACGAAACCATCATGAATGCAAATATTTTATCTTTGATTCTGTTTTTATTTATGATGAAATTATATTAAATCAAATCATTTGTTCCCAAAAAATAAGAAATTCAAGATTTAAAACTTTAAAAAATGAATAAAATTGTATTTGATAATCTTTTCTGTAGATCAAGAGATATTTTTGATAAATCTAATTTATTTGTATTAAATAATTTAAGACTGGATTTCATCCACCAAATATTTTCATATAAAACTATCAATATGTAATCTGGTAATTAACAGATTTCATTAACCTCACCCCCCCCCTTTTTTTTCTTTTTTGCCTTCTGTAATAAAAAAAAGGTATTAAAATTTTATACCAGCATTTTTTAGTAAATTTATATTAACGTTATTACAATTTAAAAAATGCCTCTAAATTTATTATTATAATACTTGTATGAGTGATGCTAATGTAAACTATTTTATAGCTTTTAATTGCATTTTAAAATACAAATCTGTTTTTCTATATAAGGTGATAAGGTACTTAGATTATGGAGGGCATATAAAGGATATTATAATTTTCTATAATTGATTATTTAAAAATGCATAATTTCTAAATGACAGTAAATATTTTTTCATTAAACTTTTAAGTACATCTATAATAAATTTATTATGTTTAATTTGCTTTCTTGTCTCTTTAAATAAACATAATAAAGTAAGTGAAGATATTTATTAATGAATTTGTATGTAAATTATTGTTTTCATAATATTTATTTCTCAGTATTTTTGGAGAAAAGAATTTTATTTAAAATTTTGTTAAACAAGCTGAGTTTTAAAGTAGCGACTTCTGTTTTGAGGGAGTTGAATTTGTTTACAGTTTAGATGCATAAAGCATATCCTTAGAAACTTTGAAAAATAATAATGTGTTACTTAAAAAAAAAATTAAATAAATTTTTTTAACACAAATAAATTTAATAACGAACAAATTTATTTCCAAGTATTGTGAAGATATTAGTTGGCTAAGAAATTCGGCAGTATGTTTCTGTTTACCAGTTTTGTACTCTTTAGGTTAAGGTTACATTTGTAGTTAAAACTTTTTTTGCAAAATTGATTTTTTAAAATAAAATTAATATATTAGTTTTTTAATCTTATATTTTGTTCTTACATTGTTTTTTTTAAATTTCTTATTAAAACTTAAAATAAGTAAATATTTTTTTATGAATTATCATTTTATTTAATTATCTTTATTTTCAAGTTATTAAAATTTACAAGTTTATAATATTTACAAATTTAGGAGTCAATATATTTTAGAATGTTTTGAAAGCAGAAAGGTAAAAATAGTGCATTTATAAAATACCTCATTAAATGAATTAAAAATGCATTTTCTGCATGTAATTTTTCTGAATTGATATTCAAGGTTCTTCCAACAACTTCTTAATTGCAAATTTTTGATTCTTTGAGCTTACTGTTCTCAGTTATTTACTTCATTGCACAAATGTATATATGAAATTCAGTGTTAATAAAAGTTTAATGATTTGTTGTATCAGTGTTTTATTTGTATAAATTCTTAGAATTATATATCTTTTGATCAAAATCGAAGCATTTTTATGTCCAACGGATTCGAAATGGTTAGAGTAATTAAAAAGATTCATCAAAACTTTTTTTTTTAAAGAAGTTTGATGAAACATTATTGACATCATGAAAATCAGAAATGCTGCCATCCATGTTTTTGTACATGGGCTCTGCAGCGCTATGTTTACATTCTAATTTCTGAATTGAAATTCCTCCTATATGGCATCGTAAGTGCTGGGCTTAAGTTCCTTCAGTTGTGAAGAAATGCTTTCATGCATCTAGGTTAGTTATATTAACGTCCCCTTGTAAAGAAACACGAGGGCTATTTTGGGACTGACATGGTAATTTTGAACCACGGTCAGATGACGAGGACGACGACGACATCTGAAATGGCACCCCCCTCTCCATACCAGCTGGAGGACGTTTGGCCTGACAAATTTAACGTGTAAGAAACCCCCCTCACACGACGGTTCTTCGGTAGAATCGAATCTCGAACCTGAAACCCTCCGGTTCCGAAGCCGAGACCTTACCACCAGGCCACATCTAGTTTGTGATTTTAGTTAGTTAGTTTAGTTATATTAATGTTACATTTCAAAGCAACACTGGGTCTATTTTGGAGTTCTCGTTATTTTGAACCACGACCAGCCTACGAGGACATCTGAGCTGGTACTCCTTTCCCCACACCGCACCAGATGAAGAACGTTTGGCCTGACTGATTTAGCGTGCAACACTGCGGTTCTTCGGTAGAATCGGGTCTCGAACCTGAAACCCTAAGGCTCACAATCTGAGACTACCACCAGGTCACCGCGGCAGTTTGCGATGAATGCATTGGCAGTTTTGTATCAACTAACAAATTCATTACCCAATTACAGGGCGGTTCTTTGGTGGAATCGGGTCTCGAATCTGAAACCCTAAGGCTCACAAGCTGAGACTACCACCAGGTCACCGCTGCAGTTTGTGATGAATATATTGGTGGTTTTGTACCAACTGAACAATTCATTATTAATCAAGCTTTTATGTCTCATATTGCCTATGTTTATTTACTACATAATTACTTTATAACCACAATTTATTATATAATTCTGGCTATGCAATAATAATCCAATGATAGTATATTTTATTAATTTGTCATTTTTAAATCAAGTCATGACTGGAGTTTCGTGCTTACCATTTGTACTCATAGTCAAAGAATTAAATTTGTGAAATTAATATTCAGAGCATATTAATTGTAAAGGAAAAGAAGGATTAAATGCTACTATTGCATTCTAGCCTCATTTCAAAGGGATTAAAGGGGTTGCTAACGTTTTCAATTAAATATTTAATATAATTTGTCTTAATGGCTTTTTTTTCACAAAATGTTATTAAACCTTAAATTTAAATAGTCATATAACTCGTAATGTTTTAGAAACTTTGATCTAATCATTGTATTAAGCGCTGAATTAATTTTCTCTTTGCTCTGAAATTTGAGCTTTAATTATAAACGGCAATGATTAAATTCAACTAATACAAAAACATTTTGCTGCTGGTTTTAAAAAATATTGTCACGTAGATAGAACTCAATAAGACACAGGAAGTAGAGTTAAATCAATTTATTAACTCACTCTGAACTGAGAACACTGTTACAGAGATCTTCGGTTTTTATACAAGTAGGAAAAGTTCCAGAATACCTTTCTGGAAACAGCACGAAAAGTCCAGGGCTGTCCATCTGTTAAACTAATGAAAGGTCCAGAATCTTCGGAAACACGAAATAAAGGAAAAATTCTTCAATAAATTTTGTCTACTGGGATTCGAACAGATGATATGACTATGAATCCAGCGTCATAACCATTCAGCTATGCAGACTCGGCCGTTTCGTTTTCAATGTGGCAATATTAATACTGAAAATCACTCAACATTGTAATCATATGTAATATACAGTTACGGATTCCACTGCCGAGTTCGCTTATGGGGGGTTATGGTGTGGAAAACACTATCAGCAGGCCCCAGTAAGAAACAACGATGACGTTTATTTACACGAAGGACAGCAAATATTTACAATCGAGAGAACACACAGCAGCATTCTACAACAGTAGACTGTAGTTCAAAAGTAGTAATCCGGTAGTAACAACGACCACAGCACACAAAGTGGCCAGACAGGATTCAAAAGGAAAGAGGGTCATCGGAGCTTCGCTCTACGGTCCCTCCAGACGGCTCAAACTTCTCACGGTCCCACGCTTTAACTGTATCACTATCACAAGATTGGCTACACAGGACGCGATGCTGCTTCCAAATTTGAAAAACATTAGACATTTATTCAAAACTAGCCGCCTTTGGCGACCAGCTGGTTCGCCATGAGTAATGTGTTCTAAAATTTTCAATTAAATCACATATTCATTAGCCTAGAAGTAATTCCAGGCATTGATTGGCCTGAAAGTAATGTTTTCTTTAAGATGACGGACGGAAAAATCTAAAAGAACACATTTTCCTAATAATATTCTTTAACTTTATAAATCAGTCAGTTTTAACTATCGGTTATGCTTCCAAAATATTAAAAATGTTTTTTTCGGTGATGTTCCCAAAATATTAAATATGTTTTTTAAAGAAAGCGAAAAAAATTATTGAATTAATGGTACAGATATTGCAAACGATTATAGAAATATGCCATTAGGTCGGGATTTCAATGCATATCCTATCTAAATTCAATTAGGTTTACCATAAATAAAGAAGATTTGTTGAATAAATGATTTAGATATTGCAAATGATTATAGAAACCTTTGCTTTGCATTTATTTTTTTTAGAAAATATCACATTTTATTTTTGTTTTGTCCAGTCACGTGCAGAAAGATGTAATCTTTAGATTTAATTTGCGATGATAGTTTTTTTTTTATTTGAACTTCCGTCATTGTTTTCTTTTTTTTTTTTTATCCCGTATCATGCTAAAAAAACATGGTTAGAATATTTCTTTAAAAATTCGTTAAAAATAGAAGCTTAAGTTATACATTAAAATACTAATATCATTAGAAAGCCAATTTTTTAATCTTTAAATTGATGTAAAAATCATGTTTGGGCGATAATATTTCCGGAAGTTATAACTGAAAAACGTCGAGTTTTCGCTTAAATTTTAATTAAAAATTCGAAAAAAAGGGCTCCGAGGTGCACATTCCCGACCTCCAAGTTATACATGTACCAAATTTGGTAGCTGTAGGTCCAACGGTCTGGCCTGTAGAGCCCCAACACACACACACACACACACACATTGAGTTTTATTATAAGTATAGATAGATATAGATTAAGCGCACAGTTCAATTCAGCACTAGCTTGACTCCGTCTTTGCTACGATATTATCTCAAAGATTTGTGACTTTTTGGCGATTCAGATTTCTGTTCACCACGATTCAGGAGCTAGGGAGTGCCGGCATTTTATATTTCCTTGGAGGCGGGACTAGAAGCTTCTAGACCAATCAAGCATATCTCGGTTCCTAATGGACTGATCGACAAAATTCTCCAATTTTTCAGCATTATCCATGTTGTAGCTAAATGGTCTCCAGGTTTGTCGCCAAGCTCTGGGATCACTGGCTCGGCATCCGGCAGTATCCAATACAGATGACTGCAAACCAGTCTTTCATACAATGACGCTGTTCGTGTTGGGGTTCATCATTACAAGGTTTTAACAATACTTTATAATTTATACTATATTTCAATGGATTATGTTGAAGAAAAAATTATCTGATTCAACATACCAACATAAAATTTATTATTAATAACAGAACTAAAAATTAAAAAAAAATTCGCTCAGTGATCTACATTTTTATGTGCCAAATATGGTAGCTTTAATTCGACGGTCTGGTCTGTACACACATTCTTCTTTTCTAATAATAAAGCTGAATATGTGTTTGATGTCAGAACCGGCCTTCTCTATGATGAGGCCCTAAATTTATACCTAAGTATTAAAAAAACGAATGAAAGTCTGCATATGTATTTAATGATGCGTGATTTTGTTTTTGCTATTAATTACTCAAGGAAAATTACAAATTTTCCGATTCCTTTTTTTGATAGTATAGCAAAAGCGTTTAAGCATCATACCCATATGCTTAACCGAAGATAATTTATTTATTATTAATTTGCTGAAAGAGGGTTCAGCATTTATTATGCTTAGTAACTAGTAATGTAAAGGATTAAAAAAAATATCACAATAGATATAGACTAAAGTAGATAACTTATGATTTGCAAATCCGATTGAATCCAGCTTCAGCCGCGACTTCTGGATGCCGGGTAAGCCGCTCTGTCTTAATGTGTCTGACAGGGATTTCTTTATTCATAAACAAACGTTTCTCACCTTTTCATAGCTGTCACTGCGATCTTTGCCTAATTAAGGCTTCAGTCGATGCTCAGCCAGCCACACGGAAACAAGTTTGTAGTCTTTTAGTATGTGCAACATTATTAATGTTCAGAACACGGTTTTAATTCTTAATCATGGTAGCCCCCCCCCCTCTTAGTCGTGGGGCACGAATGCATAGCACCCGTCGCACTCTCCAGATGGCCGACCCTGTCTGATGTTCTACAGGGCAGATCGTTTCACCAGGAATTCCCAAGCTTGACATATGTATACTTTCGACGATAAAATTGTGTATACCACGGAGGCAGTTTTTGAAATTTTAATTAATAAGAGATTAAGCGAAATTTTATTTTCCGGCATAAAGAAATATTGAAAATGCCATAATAAAATTAGTGTTAAAAATAAAATCTGAATTTATTTTGTACAGCAAATTAAAAAACAACAATAAAATATTATTGATTTTTAGACAACATACACCTTTTTAATTTAATTATATTTTTTCTTCTCTTTTGAATAATGGATGGCGTTGCCCTATTGGGTAGTAACCTATAGTGCATTGCGATTGTTATCATCATGAGATGAGAAGCTGTTTCTTAAGACGCGAGCGTGAATTTTCTCTTTCATGTTTAATGTGAAATGTGATCATAAAAGAAATGTTCCCAAACACATATGTCCGTTTGCTTTCACTGTACGGATCATAATGACTTTAATTCCCCAACATTCTTTGAATTAGTCCTTTTGTACGAATTTGGAACTGCTTATCCATCGAAATAAACATTTAAGTCAATATAGGAAATTTTTAAAATTATTTTTTTAATTAAAAATATACCAAATATTAAATATACCGAATCAAACAATGCGAGTAAAAAACACAGATTTTAAAAAATCACACAAGATCCCAAACCCTACGAAGCTCTGTAAAAGAAATAACGCAAATGTTATGAACCTCCGAAATTTAGAGAAATGTCACTTCCGTACGGTATTAAAGAAATATCTGGAAATCCACGGAAAATCGTTGATAAATCATAATAATTCCGAGAAGACGATCCGGTGGAAGCTGCGAAGAGTGAAATCGATTTGCTTCGGGTGAGTAAAGTTTGAACGGGGGGAGCGAAATCACAAAACAAATAAAACCAATCGAATGCGGAGCAGTGTCAGGAGTTGATTGCTTTTCTCTGATTCGATGAGCATAGGTAATTGAGAATCTCGAGTCCCGAATTGAGGGAAAACTAACTCCAATTATTTTGATACTTAGGAATTCAAATGTGGTTGGTTTAGTTCAGTTATATTAACGTCCCGTTTAAAGCAGCACGAGGGCTATTTAGGGACGGACCTCGTAATTTTGAGCCTCGGTCAGATGACGAGGACCCTCCTCTCCACACCACACCAGCGGGAGGACGCTTGGTCCGGGCATTTAACGTGCACCAGATCCGCTTACACGATGGTTCGTCTGTGGAATCGAGTCTAGAGCCTGAAACCCCCCGATTCCGAAGTCGAGACCTTACCACCAGGTCACCGCGGTAGGAGAAAAAAAAAAATGTGTTTATCGTCAAGACTATGTTGTACTTATATGTATGTGTGTGTGTGTAATATAGGGAGAATCTGAATTAAAAGTAGGAATAGAGCAAAACGAAACGATTATATTTTTGCTTCTCTTATATTAATTGTTATATCTGGTGTTGCTTTTCTAAATTAATTATTATATCTGGCGTTGCTTTAATGAACTAGGTATAAAAGCAAAGCTTTATGTAGTTGATATATCCGATATCTTCCTCAATAAATTAAGAATAATCACATTAATACAGGTACACTTTATTCCCTAGGCTATACTATTATAGAAGCAGTTTTGAATTTAAAGGACCTAAACGATCACTCTGTATACATATATATACATAAAAAATAGAGATACGATGGTTAACAAACACATTTAGCAATATAAAAGAAATTTCGTATTAAAATTGTATACCTGAATAACATTTTGGGTTACCTTTGACATAGGAAAAATATTCAAAATACATTATCGATCGTTATTAACTATAGTAGGACGCAAAATACGTAATTAACTGTATTGTTTAACTGTAAATGTACAAAAAAGTCGAGGGAAGAACTCTTCATAGGGATTTTCTATTAAATCAGATATATTCAGAATGATCTTTGATCTCCAAAACTTTCATCATATCTGAGCAACTTTGCATTCAAAAATTTCAATCGATTTAGTTTTCCGATATGTCAATTTCTTTGGAAAATTATCAGTAAGCAACTTTCTTACTCGTAAACAACTATCTTATTTCATTAATTGGAAGCATATCACCAAATTCATTTGTGACAAAGCAATGAATTATTTTAAAACAACAATTTAGAATCATGATGTAAAACTGCCTGAAAAGATCTTAAGATCCACATTATGCCAGCGAATTATTAACTGATATTACGGTCTTTGATTTTTAAGATATTACTGAGAAATTCCTAATGCAATGTCAAAGACGCGTAATGTTATGCTGCGCTAATTTAATTCCAAGACAGTGCATGCTTTGGGTACACTCAGCATACCCTTTAAACTTAAAATGGATTCCAGGAATTGAGAGAGGAATTCGGCCGGTATAATCAGCAGTTAAATTTAATTCCGGGTTGAAAGAGGAAGTGCATTTGAAATTGGAAAGTGAAATTAAAGAACTCTCAATTGAACTGAACTGCAGAAACTTTTGAAATAAACAATTTGCTTCAGATATTCAACGTTTGAGTTCTAAATGTGATTTTTGATGCCGTTTGTTTATTATGATTAAACTTTAAAGTAAAATTATCTTGCAGATTTATAAATATTATTTAAAAATTTATGTAGAAAAGATTCTTTTATATATGTATTATTATTATTCTATTTTTTAAAGTTATTATTACACCCTTTCCTTTACACATCTGTAATACAGAGTGAATAAATTAATATAAAGATATTTGTTAATGTGATTTTATTATTTTTAATTTCTGTTTTTATTTAATTATTTAATTTGTATTTTTTATTCTTGTTCATACTTGTTTATGTATATAAATATTGAACACAGTTCGCACAATATGCCCCAAACCAAATGTATATGTTTGGAATGTGAAAAAGTGGTCTTGAGATTTTTACTGCAAACACTTCGACCAGAGTGCTAATGTGAAACTGGTGCAAGCAGGCACCGCTCGCTCTCAGTTAGCGGCATAAAACATTTTTCGTTCACTCTTTGTTAGCGGCATTTTCTACATTTAAATATATATATTATGTGTTATATATCTGTGATTGTCACCCATGTGTGTTATTATATATTTGTGTGTGTGAAAATGAATAACTAAAAAGGCAAGAAAGTATCTTTCTTTGGATTTCGCCCACACACCCAGCAGTATTTAGAAACTCGAATTGCCGGCGTCATGGCATAGGGGTAGCACGCCTTCTCCGGCATCTAGAGTTCCCGTGGTAGAGTCCCGATTCGGAAATGGTTGTTCTTCATCTGCGTTCTTCTGTAAAAAAAGGTTGTGCAAGCGAATGTGACACATGAAGTAGCTTAGTCCTACTTTTGGTCATGGTTGGTACTACTGAAAAACCCAGATATACTCACTCGGCTTAAATCGCCGGCAGATAACTTGCCCGTAACTCTATTCGTCCACGTCAGTTTTCCATCGGCCAATAATCCAGCAAAAATTTCCCTCAATTGTGGCACCAGTCTTCCATGGAGGGGTACTGCCCACCAATGATTCATCCTAGCAATTCCTCTCTGGAATACGTATCAATGATATTTCTTCACAAAGGGGAGCCCGGAATCCAACTATTGACACCTTTTCTTTGAAGAAGCGACAGGTTCCATCCCCACAATGAACTTCACATGTGGTCTAATGACCAGATGCGAATAATCAGTGAAGGAGATTCACCATTTCAAAATCTGGCGACTTTTAACAATGGAGGGCATTAATAGGTTGTGAGCAGCTGCCAAAAAATGCCGCTAATCGTGAAAGGGATAGGAGGACGTTACACCATCCACAATTTCTACTTTCCAAATAGTGCTACTTTTAAACTTTTCTTTGGATCACCCTTCGTATTATAACTAAATCACAATTCAAAAATCTGAGCTCATTTTATACAACTTTTTTTACATCATTTGACTGAACTTCAAACACAATATCCAAGACGTGTTTTTTTTTGTTTCCATATTTTTAAAACTTTCATCTTTGTTTTCTATAAATAAATTATTCTCTATCTTCTTTTTGTATAGTAATCGAATCTGAATTTAAAAATCACTAGATTCAGTCATTATTCAATTAAATTCAATCATTAGATTAGAATCTCAATTTTAAAATCATTAGGCTTAGATTCATTACATTCAAAATTTTTTGTTAAATGCAACATTTAGCTAAAATTCCTTATGTCATACATGATTATCGTTTATGAATTAATCAGTAATTTTTTTAACGTTTGATAACATTCCTGTTGACTTTGATGCTCCCTTATGAAGTTAATATCATCTCTTCCCTCTACTTAAAAATTGCGAATTTTGCGTAAAATCGTAAATGCCAAGAATGCTTAAATTATTATTTTCTCAGCCCTTCTATGGGAGTTTTGTATACTGAAGAGAAAGAAATACGCATTTTGGATGTCTTTATTTCCACCTATTGAATCCAATATTTACACAAATGTTTAATTTTAATAAAATTTAATATTTTTAAATTTTCTAGATTTCCATGCATACGAATGTATAGACTGAAATATGGTCAACTCTAAACATGTGCATTTGCAACTATTTAATTATATTTTTTTACAGGAGATGTATTAACTTTGTATATATTGTAATGCTCCAAAAATTCAATCTAGAATTTGAGATGATTTCAAATATATTTTCAAATTAATAAATTTTATAAATAATATAATAAAAACAAAAGAGTGGAAATGCAGCATTCAAAAAAGTAACATTGCGATATCCTCTGTCGTATTTTACATATTGTAAAGGATGTCATCATTGGGTTCACTTGTAATGGGTGTGTGGAGTGAAAAGTCAATCAGCAGACCACAGTAAAAAACAGTGACAACGTTCATTACAAACGGATAGACGAATACACAGAGATGACAAATTTGTAGAGCTGAGACGAACACGGGAACAATACACAGCTGTACGCTACAGCAAACAATAGCTCAAAAGCAGTAATCGACCACAGCACACAAAGCAGCCAGACAGAATCCAATAGGAGATTAGGTCTTCAAAGTTTCGCTCTACGGTCTTTCCAAACGGCTGAACTTCTCACTGTCCTAGCCAGTAGCTGCCCACTCACTACTGGATATTCCACACAAAACTTGATGCTGCTTCCAAAATAGACTACATGACTTGGTAAACAATTTGTATCAGCCGTAGCTTGGACTCCACACAATGCCGGCACTCACCGTTGCTTCACTGTCCTTTGAAAGACTCGTTATTCGTTCTATGACTCCAACTACGCTTCAATTAACTAGCGAAACTTGAGCTGCCGGCCTTTTATAGCTCCAGGGAACCTCAGGAGTATCCTAGCTCATATTGGATGGATCATGAAAAATTTTGAAGTTTCCAACATTATTCTTTTTGTCGCCAAAGTCGCCAAATTTTCGCCAAGCACTGACATCATTGGCTTTGTATTCGAGCATCATCCATTACAGATGATTGTAAATCAGTCCTTCCTGTGATAGAACTAACCGTGCTGGGATGGATAAATTGTTGGTTTTATTAACAAAAAAAAAAAAACACCCCAAAAAGGCCATATTGCGCCATGTATATGGACAATAAAAAGCGTTATGCGAAGCAACTTTACAACTTCTAACAATATTGTAAAAAACTGTTGGCGAAATATGAGTTGATACTTTTTTCAGACCGCCTTTTTATGTTTTTAAATAATGAAGAGGAAAACACCTAATAATTATAAAATCTCTTTAAGAAATTTTGAATTTTGCTCTTCTTATCAAAGAAGAATAATTATATGTAGAAGAATATATAATTATTCTTCTATATATAATTATTTTTCTTTTAAACAAAGAAGTAAAACAGAAAAAAGTATATACTATACATCAATGTAAGAATGAAATAATAGCTACAAAGTTTGAAGAATCGATGAATTAATTAAGAAAAGAAGAATAATGAAAATATAATTTAATTTTTAAAGAAGAAGAATGAAAATTTGAAGAATAAATTAAGAAATTTACTATAAATAAAGACTTTAACAAAGAATTATTTTGTAAAAGACTCTTAATGCATTGTCTATAAGACTCCAAAATGCTATTTTGAAGTCTCAAACAAATAACTCAAAATGTAACGAGTTTCAATTAAGAACTCTTGCAAACTACCCAATCACTTTAATTAAAACTACAATATTTGTTAAATACCATTCCTCAAGTAACAAACAATGTATCTAAAAGAGACTCAATACATTATTCGGAGCGACAGAACAGTAACCAACACCATCATAATAAAAACACCAGGGACCATTATTCTGAAGGAAAAGACCCAACCGACCATGCATACTCCTTGTTGAGCGAGAGAAAGGATTACTATTGTTTCTTAGGGAACAATTCCCAGTAATTCCCTGTCCTGGTCGTCATTATGTGCAATCCGAATCCAATTTACTGTTCTGCTTTTCACCATAGCAACGGACCTTATTTGCTCTACTCTTAATAGACACGAGGAGGACTTTTATAAAATATTCTCCGGGCACAGAGTATTCTGCGTTCCTGTGCTCTTAGGTTGCCAGGGTAATGATTGCATTTGCGCTTAGAGGTTATTTGGCTTGATCTCTGCTTTTCCATGCTTAATGAATTGTGTGGCATTTGTCTTTTATTTTTCTGTCTAGTGAAGGAATAGTTTTCCCAGGATATTTGTTGAAGAAGGAATTTAACTTCCTTCTTTAATTTCTTTTTTCTTTTTCTGTTTGTAATGTTGGGGAGGAAATTAAATAGTTTACTCGGCTATCTAATGGCATTTGAAAATGATGATGATGGAAATGGGGTAGAAGTGAAAGTTCTTTTTATCTTTTTTTAGGAGAAAATTTGTAAGCTTTTAATTTGGGTTGGAAGTTTTTTTTTTTTACTAGTTCACACTTGAAATAAATTGAATTTAAAGATTTAAAAGGTTAGTTAACAATTGATGTAAACGTTTGATCTGATTGGAATTTGAATAATGCCATGAGTTTACTTTCTCTATTTTTTATTCCAATGGAGTAAATAAAATTAAATGGGAATTCAGTTTTGATACAAATTATATATTTTTTTGTGTTTAATTAGTAATCTTGTTAAATGTTAAATGGCCTCAAATATATATATATATATTTCATATTAAGGAAAATTTTCATTCTTAAATTTAAAAGATTTTTTTCTCTTTGCTTTTGATAAATCTTCGATACATAAATTAAAAATCTATGTGAGAAGACGACATTTTTGACAGTTTATGAATTAATCAGAAATTACAAAATATATTCAAACTGGTTATAAGATTCAGGTGAACAAATTTTTCAACGATTTGTAGTTTAGTTACTAATTTTCTTTTTAACCATTACTATCAACCATAAAAAAATAGATTACAGCTTTTATCAGAGACACATGATAAAAGAAATAAAACAGATAGTAAATTCATTAAAAAAAAAGTAACATTTAAAAATTAAAATATAGCATTTGAATATCAATTAAAGCATACATTCACCTATATTTTTGATTTGTTTAAACAGTATTAATCTAATGTTCGATTAGTGGTATGGAATTTCACTCCTTAATTCATACCCAGTTTCCATATTGTATAAAATCTATTGGATGAAGAATATATCAAATTTACTGTGCTCATGGTTTAATGGAGATCAATGAAGTATTCAATTAATTTTAGAATGAAATGTTTTAGGAAATATAAAGCTTATTTATACTCAAAAAAATCAAATCGAATTCTTTTTATTTATTCCATGTTTTATGCAACTTAGATTTATTTTAAAGGTTTTATATAATCTCAAAATTTTTATATAATTTGGTTTTTAAATATTTTCATTTGTTTATTCGCTTCATGTTTATAAAAAGACAACTTTATAATCAATTTTTTATTTATTTTTCGTAAAATTAAGAAAATTGTGATGTATTTTTTGAAGGAAATGCTCTTTAAATCCAAGATTAGTACAATAATACTAATTATTATTTACACAGCTTTATCATCAGTTAATCTTTCATTTCATTAAAATTTTATTCAATTCAATCTGATAGTAAATTTGAGAACTAACAGAACTCAGTTTTTTTCAAAAAGAAAATAATTGAAATAAAAAATTAATAATTTAAAATTTCCTCTGACTTATAGAATAAGGAAATAAAACTTTCAAAATATTCTTTATTATTACTCTCAAATGATAAAAAAAGTTGTTTTTGTACTTTTTTCAAAGCTTCCTTTTCAGTTTTTTTGGAATATTAGGCTTTTTATAAACCATTATGGTGTATTATGCAGTGACATATGCGGAGTAACATATATTTCTACAAATATATCCAGAGCTACATATTCTTTGCAAAATAATCGATATCTGGATTTCCTAGGATATTTTTCTCCTTCTTCGTCTATGGTGAATGTTTTTCTCTAATGCATATTTCATGAGATTGTGTGTTATGTTTATCAAGATATATCATATTTCCTCTACGATGTATTTTGTTTACTGTTATTTGCCTATTTTTTGAATATTAAATTTAAAATATTGTTTTCTTTGAAGAAACTTACTACTTTTGATGTTTTTTCAAAGAACTGATAATAGTATTTCGATAGATAGTTTTAAATTAAATTTTTTAAATTAAAATTATCAATAAATTTTATGGTTACTACATCGATGATTTATATTACTTATTTTTTTCTTATATAAATGTGGAAAATAGATAATTCTTTTTAAATGTGAAAACTCTGTGATATAATAGAAATAATTTAGGAATAAAGATATTTTAAACAGTTTGCAGACGATAAATTTTTAAATTTTTTTTAAGTTCAATGGCAACTAAAAATAAGGTAAGAAGTAGCAAGATGGAAATAATGAACTTCTTTTCTATCTTTTAAATCATTACTTTTCTTATTTTTACTAAAAAATGTTTAAAACCGAAGTTGTTGCAGTGGCTCTGATAGAAAAAGGGGAATGATAGTCATAAAGAAAAGGGCATTTTTTTAAAAAGAAGAAGACTATGAGAACAAAACTATTAATAAAAATTGTAGTTATAATTTTTATCTAATTTAAATGACCATTTTTGATAACACATGAAGCTTAATGCATGCGTACCATTTCGTGATGGTTAAACTATATTCGAATTCATAAGAATAAGAAAAATTAAGACGTAAATTTTTGTTTTAGATATAAATATATTGTGAGACTTCTAAAGTTATCAAAAAATGATTTAATAACTTAGATTTGTTAGAGATTAGAAGTACATTTGGAAAATTCAAATATATATTAAAAGAATAATAAATCAGAGTAAAGCTTTATATACTTAATAAGTAAACTATAAACAGGCTATTTTTTAAGTTAAATTATTTAAAATGTTCTGAAGGGAATGGATTGAAAAAAAAATACATTTCTTAAGAATTTAGGTGCAAAATAGCATGCGATTACCAAAACCATTTTAGAACCAAAATCACCATGTTATTATTATGTTAATTATGTTAATTATTTCCTAAATCAGCATCTAAACTAATAAATGTAAAGATGTTTGTTTGAGAATATCTATTACAAATTTTTATTCACTCAATTTTTGTCCACTGCTAGTCTATAAGATAGACGCAAGCTCTATATTAATGTTTATTCATTATTTCTTCTCTGTTCCTATGGGTTTTTACAAAACAAATGACACAGCGAATTAAGCATGGGATTTTCCACCCAGTTGGTCATTTCTTTTTACCCTTTTCATTTAGAAGAAATATGAGTAACAATAAATCATCTAGTATTTTGTTTATTAGCATATAGACAAGCAGATTTGGCGCCTTTTCCAGAATAGAGATGTACTTCTTAATAGTGTTTTTGGGCAGACATGCTATCTCCAATTAATGTAATTTTTTAAAATTCAATTATTACTTATTTTCTTATATTATTTATATATATCTTATATTATTTATGATCGGGTGTCGTGTCAGTAATTTCAGAGCTTGGCAACGGATTTGGCGACCGAATAAAAATTATTGGCTAAATTTAATCAAGGAATTAATATTTAAAAAAAAATGTGTTAACATCACGTATCAATCACTATAAGTTTTAAAAAATGTATTTGAACATGAGTGGATGAATAAAAAGTATTTTATTAACGATTGAAAATTTGAATAAGATTTATATAGAGAGAATGTGAACTAATAATTGGAATTGAATGAATTGCTTGATGTGAAAATCTCATTATTAGGTAATGAAATTTAATTAATTATTATCAGTGATTAATCGTCCAAAGACTCCCCAAAGATGACAATAAAGAATCAGTAAAAATGATGAATTCGCTCCAAAAGTTGATAATTCATAAATTATGTAAGCCATTGTTATGTCAGACATTTTCTGGCTTGACAAGATTATTAGAAAGTATGTGAGAGATTTTTCGTGAGATCATTATTCGGCTGGCTCAGAAAACGAGTTTTCGTAAGTAATGCCAGTTTTACATTTATAGACAGTCAGTAGGAAATGCATGCGCAGAAATGCTGTTTGAACGATGGTAGGTAATTGACCCAATGGGATTCTATACAATACAAATACAAGTCACTGTATTGTATTTTTTTTCTTACTGCGGCATACATTTTAGAATTTGGTGGCTTTTTTGGCTTGAAAAAATAGATAACTTATCATAGATTTATTTATTTTTTTGCTCTTTCTGATGCAAGGTTGTGTTGTTTTTTCATTTTA
>JAPMOQ010016722.1:1049620-1066892 GCA_026543055.1 Argiope trifasciata
AGATACAAAGAGGTTATGGGTAAAAATATACGTATATAAGCATTTTTTCCATAAATTTACAACTTAATTTTTCTAAAAACCCCTATAAATGAAAAAGTATTTCGCCAAGAGTAAACCTTTTGTTTCATTTCCTTGCCCATATTATTTAAAACACAAGGCGAATTTTTTTATGTAAATACCTCTATTAATTTTTGTGACATTATGTTAACGGTGGTAAATGCTTATGAAAATTAAAGTTTTAAGAAAATTGAAGTTAAAGACATATTTTATCTGAAATATATGTGACCCTGGATGATAGGTCAGGCCTTCCTTTTCCTGGAAAAGATAAATTGTTTTGGGAAGAGAAAACTCTTAAACTACAAGAAAAAAACAATTTTTTTTAAAAAAAACTCGCCAATGTGGTCGACGACCAGTGTTTTTGAAGTAGTCGGATACCTTAATAGAAATTCAAATATACCTTCAATTGATAATAAATTTGCATCTCCTCGCCTTAAGCCATAGGTTCCCAACGTGGGCGATAACGCCCCCTTGTGGGCATTTGAAGCTTTCAGGGGGGGCGGTAAAAGACCCAGAGAAAATTAGGGGTCGTTGATAATGCACGAAGGGGCGTTAGAGGATTAACCAAATATAGTGTACAATAACTTCAGGGAGCGATTCCAGGACATTTTAAGCATGGACATGCCAGACTGGGTTTTGGATCATTTTGCCAATGTCAACACAGCAGGATCACCTCAGTTAGAAGAACTAATAGAGCTGACGACAAATGAGGATCTAAAAATTAAATTCAAGAATGATTACCAAGAATTTTGGCTGCAGAAGTCTATTTCGCAACTGCATTCAGGATTATGGTCGATTGTTCAACGACTTCTGATAGCATTCCCCTCTTCATATTTAGCAGAACGCGGATTTAGTGCTGAGGCAACATTGGTAACGAAAAAGAGAAATCGGCTCCATATTACTGAACGCGGCGACTCAAGATTGTTTTTAAGTGAAATCGAGCCTGATATTAACAAATTCCTTAAAATGCCTCAAATTCAGCCTTCTCATAAGTTAGAAATTTGATATCTTTAATAAAAATACTTTTTTAATATAATTAAGTATGCGTTTTGATGGGTCTCTAAAACTGTCAGTTTATTTATTTAGAAAGCAATAGTATATTATGAATTAATTCGTATCATCAAAATCCCTGTCCTTATGACAGGTAAGCTAAAAATTTTATTCCTCTTTTTTTTTTAAATAAAGAAGAAATTTAGTAGCGTTTCAATTCCAACAGGGGGGGGAGATATTGAAATATTAATTAGAAAAGGGGGCGACAGTTCAAAAAAGGTTGGGAACCGCTGCCTTAAGCCCTCAGATGATAGACAAATCTATCCTAACAGATAAAATTCGATTTTTTTTTTACCTTGAAGAATTGGAATATCCAGTCGTTCCAGAAAATGGGATTTCGAATGTGACAAACGTACTTAAAAAACCGGATTTGAAAAACCGCCAAACCCTAAGCGAAACAACACGGATGTTAAATCAACCGTAAAGTCAATAAAGTTCAAAACCAGAAACACGCATTAGTTCAATAAAGACAACACAAATTTTGTAGTTACCTCCGAATTTCAGAGAAACCTCTCTTCATGGAGTTGAAAGAAGTCACCGGAAATCTGAAAAGCCATGAAGGGTGAAACTGATTGATCCTCAGACCGTAAACTTGGAGTGGGAAGCGAAAGTACTAAACGAATAAAACCAATTAAGTGCGGGGCGGTGTTCTGCCGTGATTGCTTTCCCTTGAATTGTCGGACACCAAGAATTAATAATTCCTATTTTCGATTTAATGTGTTTTTGATTAATGGGTAATGGCTTTCAATTTAATGGGTAATAACAATTTTTCTAATTCTCAGGATTTCATGTAAGATGTATTTTAAAAGGAATTTACAAGGGATGATCAAAAAAAGTTAACAAGCAGCAGCATTATTTGGGAAGTAGAAATTGTGAATGGGAAAATTGTTACCTAGAGTGGAGACACATATCGCTAATTGTCTTATACCGGTCGTTCGAGCAGATAGTGTCAGTACTGAGACCGGAAACAGCGACAATAATGGCAAGACGTCTAGAGAAGTAGTCCTGCACAGAGGTGTGCGCCGTGATATGATTTCAAGGGTTAAGAATCCGTCTCGTTCGGACATTCACAGACAAATCGACGAAATGTATGGAGGGAGAATTAATGAATGGACAACAGGTGGCGAAACGTTGTCGTTCTTTTGAAATTGGCTGAGAGATTGCTGGAAACATTTAGAGAGAGGTTTGGAGTCTCCCCCATACAGCCCCGATATGGCTCCAGTTACTATTTCCTTTTCCTCTGTATTGAAGAACTTATCTGAAATAGGTTCCTATCAGACGGTAATGTTAAAAAAGATGACTAGAACTTTCTAAATAGCCAAGAGCCTGAATATTACCAAGACAGGTTAAACAAATGGGTCCAGTGGTGGGATAAATGCCTCAACAGGTTTGGCGATATGTAGAGAAAAGACCACAGCATATGTACAATTATACATACAACAATTATATTTAAATCATGTGTCAATGTTAATGAAGTTCATGTTTAATGTTAATGAAGCATTTTCTCTTTTCTTTGTAAATTTTTTTTGTATCATCCCTCGTATCTGGCCAGCTTTATTATTTTCGAAATTATACATCTCGATAATTCACAGCGAAGAGAAAGTACTGTAATTATAAATAATATTGCCCCAATATTTTTTGTGCATTTCCAGTTTTAAACCTCCCCGAATCAGAAGAAATCATTTTTGGAAATATGTCTGTCCGTGCCTTTAAAAAAAACAATGGAAGTGGTCTCTCCAAAATTTTCTCGATACTCACTTATGAACTTGTCATGCCAGAGAATGTCTTGCATGGTTCTTGAATACGATAGTTACAAATATTAATCTTGGGTGTAAATGAACCATTTTTGTTGAATCTATCGTGTGATACTTGGCGAGCTTTTTTGGCGACTAAACAATCATTGGCATATGGTTAGTATTATCCGAAACACACACACCCACGGTTTTCAGTACAAAATGTATACATGAATAAATGCATGCTGGCGTCCTGTCCTAGGCGTAAACATGTCTTCCTCGTAACCTAGGCGTCCCGGTTCGAGCATGGTTGTCTTCATCTGTTCTGTCTGTGAGGTGTGTGTATGTGCCACCCTGTATAAAGGGTTTGTGCTAGCGAATGTGAAGCATGAAGTAGCTAAGTCATTTTCCTTTCCCTAGTTGGTGCTACTGAAAAAATAAGGGACGCTGGCTTGTAAAGTGCCATAGCTATCATTAATAATGTAAATTTTTATCCAGTTTTGTATTGATGCGTAAAATGATACTCTCATGTGTAAGAGAAAGCAATAATTCAAAAACAATCTATATATATATTCAAATTTTGAATTCTTTATGTCAAAAGGAAGATATCAGAAATATATACCATGTTCTTCTCTATACGAAGTCACTGAACACAAAGCCACAAAGCGAGACGCATACTGTTTAAATATGCACGATGGAACAAAGGAAAATACTTTTCTTGAGCGAATTTCCATATTCTTTCTGAGTGTCTTAACATTATCCTTGTCCAAGACTATATGGACAATTTCTGGAAAAGTCCATACAAGTATGTGTATTCAATGAGTCATCTTGTTGGAAAAATTACCATAGTGCAAAAAATATCTTATTCATAAATCATTTCTCTCGCTCTCTCTAAAATGTTTACGTAAGTGACACAGAAATACTTATTTATCTTTTTGTAGAATGGCAACAGTCAAATGTAAACAAACCATCCAACAAATTTCAGAATGCTTGAATACTTTCACAGCTAAATAGAGCTTTCATTTAGTAAACTACTGTTGAAAATGTTATTAAAATGCCTCCAAAAAGTTATTCATTCAGTGGTAAGAAGAAATAAAATAATTCAAGAAATAGTTTTCAAACAGAAAGTTTAAACAAGAGCAAAAATAGACTTAACCATTATCAGTTGGTAATCGTTATGACATACATATGGATATTGCTATTCATATGTTTTTGTGTTGTGAGTTATGGCACTTTACAAGCCCACTGAGAGTTATCTGTCAGCCATTTAATTCAAGTGAGAGTCTTTTTTTTCCAGTAGCGCCAACTAGGGCCAAGAGTACGAGTTAGTTACTCACGCACCACAACTTTTTTTGCGGGGAATTTCATTCATTCATCCACAGATCGCAATTTATATCTGAATCAGAGAACAATCACTCCTAACCCACTGCCCCCAGCGATATTACTCTCAACATGGAGGACTTTGGGATCACGACAGATTTAAATGTGCGCCAGTCACCACACACACAAAGGTCTTCGACCCCGCGGAGTTCGAACTAGCAACCCAATAGATGCTAATACATCTCCCTACTACCCTGGTTTACTTTTAGTTATATTATTGTCCCGTTTTAAAGCAACACGAAGGCTATTTTGTTACGGACCTCGCAATTTTGAACCACGGTCAGATAACGAGGGCGACATCTGAACTGGCACCCTCCTCTCCACACCAGCGAGAGGACGTTTGGCCTGACAGATTTAACGTGCAAGAGACCCCCCTCACACGACGGTTCTTCGGTGGAATTGAGTCTCGAACCTGAAACCCTCCGGTTCCGAAGCCGAGATCTTACCACCATTCCACCTCGACCCTCTCTACTACCCTGGTTACCCAATCTTGCTAAATTTTTTACTCAGTCTGAATATAGTCTTTAAATATTATAATGGAATTCAAACCCATCCTTCAAAATATTCAATTGTATACTTTTAATTCTTCAGTAAGTGAGAGCATTGATAGATTAGCGGTAAAGGGTCGACTTTGAAACCGCGATTTCATGAGCTGATTCCACTAAAGAATTGTCGTGTAAGCTGGTCTGGTGTGTGTAAAATCTGTCGAGACCAAACTCGCAAGTGTAGTGTAGAAGTATAAAGAAGGGGTGCCAACTCAAACTATAATATATGCAAAATTAAATCAAAGTAGGAATTTGAGCTCCACTTTTATATCATATCATATGGTCGTTTTAATTTTCAGTAAACTGATTTCATTTAATTCACTTAGTTTTTCTATTGAAACACATTTCAAGATGAAATTAATAATTGTAGAGGGACGAGACTCTTCATAACATTTTTGAAAATTAAATTAAAAAATAGACGAGATTCAGGAACAGTTGTTTAATTGTTTTCTAAGCTCAGCATTTTACAAGACAAAGCAAACATTAATACGCAAATACACTTAGAATAGAATTGACAATCATTTAGAATGGAGTTATGATCATGAAGGATCATCGGAAATATAGTTTGATGTAAATAATGTAATGCCATCTGTTGTATTAAAGCTTTTTAGCTTTAGCTTTAGTTATTTTAACGTCATGTTGTAAAGAAACACTAGAACTATTTTGGGACTGACCTCGTGATTTTCAACCAGTGTCAGATGAGGAGGACGACACCTGAGATGGCACCCCCTCTCAACACCACACCAACAGGAGGACGTTTGGCCAGACAGATTTAACGTGCAAGAGACCTCCTTACACAACGGCTCTTCGATGGAATCAAGTCTCGAACCTGAAGTTCCAAAGCCAAGACCTTACCAGCAGGCCACCGTGGCCCCTGTTGTTTTAAAAGAGAAGGAAGCAGAGTTTATGTAACTTCTATGTAATTTTAATAATTGCGAAAGTGAATAAAAAACGCTCTCCAATTTCAAAGAAAAAGATATTTAAAAGCATATTTGTTTACATGTATATAGTATAGCGCTGTGTGTGTGTATTTAATCCAAGGAAAAATTCTTCTTTACTTTTTCTTGTTTATTTTCACACACACACAAATATATAGATACAAAACATGGACGACGATCACAATATATACAAGGAAACACGGAATATAATATTGAAAAATGCCGCTAACAAGAGCAAACAAGGGAAAATATAATATATTTAAAACGTTTTTAACCAGAGCGAACAAGGAAAACATATCATATTTCAAATATTAAATATATTTGAAAAATAGAAAGCGAACGCAGCTAACAACGAGCGCACGAGATAAACTTTTTGCCGCTAACGGAGAGCGAGCGAGGTGCCTGCTTGCACAAGTTTCATTTTTACATATGAACAAGCATACAAAGAATAGACATACAAATATAATAATTAACTAAATCAAAAATTAAAAATAATGAAATTACATAAACAATATTTCATGTTAATCATTTAACAAATTAAAAAATCAATAGCAAGTTGGTTTTCAAAGGTGGGTAATTTATTTCATTAAATGAAATTATGTTTTCAAATCCATTAAAATAAAAGCAATGCATATTTTTGAATGAGCACTAAGAAACCGTACAGTAAAGCCCCATGAAAATACTTTAAATTGAAAATTATTTCTACGATTGTCAACTGATGCGATCTTTGATTGTTAAAGAAATTATCGAGGAATTCCTAATGTAATGTCAAAAGCGCATAATGTCATGCTGCGCTAATTTAATTCTAAGACGGTGCCAACGATGAGTGAACTCCAAATGTCCTTTAAGCTTTAAATGCAATTTCAAGACCGGCGAGCGGAACTCGACAGATGAAATCAGCAGTTAAATTTAATTCCGGGTTGAAAGAGGAAGTGCATTTGAAATTCGGAAGTGAAATTAAAGAATTCTCAGTTGAGCCGAAAGTTTTGAAATGAATTGTTTACAGCAGGTATCCGGTGCTTATCTCTAAATAAATTATTTGATGCGATTTGCGCTTTGTTGTTATTAAACTGGAATATAAAGTAATGTGGAATGAAATGTAGAAATATATTTTCAGTATCTAGGAAGAAGCCGGTGTCCTGGCACAGGAGTAGCGTGTCTTCCCCGTGATCTGGGCGTCCCGGTTCGGTAATGGTTGTTACTCTGCGTTCTGTCTGTGAGGCGTGTGAATGTGCCCCCCCCCCCTGTAAAAAGGGGTTGTGCAAGCGAATGGGTGTGTCATCTTCATTTGAGCTAGAAGTCAGACTTCTGCCTTCTGGGTGCTCAGGGGTCTTTACCCTCAGAAGCTATTGCACCCCCCTTTCCGTGGAAACACGGACACGACATCATCTAGGAAGAAAATATTCGATTAGCTATGCATTATTACAGTTCTAGATATGTTACCGATACCTGTTCCTTTAGATAACTGTAATATTTACTGGCAAAAGCAGTTTCTTTTTTTCTTTTTTTTTTGTAATAAAAAATGATAACGACTTTTTGTAATAAAAAATGATACGGCTAAGACAATAAATGCTATATTCCAAAGGTCTTTTCTAATTTTTTCCAAAGTTTATATTTCCTTACGTGAACTTTTTAACCTTCTCTAATGTGTAGTATAGAAAAAGCATATTAATCGTAGAAAAATTTGAACTCTCGAGATTTTAACGTGTCTCCAAATTTTAGACTGAATATTAGTTCGAAAAACCACTTTTTGGGAAATTTTTCAGATTGTGAGCAAATTCCATTCAGGTGAAATCAGTCTGCCCTGCTGATGGAATAAGAGTTGGCAAAGTAACTACGAAACGAAGTTAACTAGACAGATAAAATACTATACGAAGAATGAACAACTATAGTCTATACACCCATCCAATTTTGCTTCAAATCCAACAGGATGTTGCTTGTCTGTCGGTCTGTACTTTTGACTTTATACAAACGCGATAACTCAAAAATTTAATTATTTAAATGCATCAAATCTGGTAGTATATTTTGTGACTACAAGTATAGTTTTATGTAAAATCGTTATTTCAGTAATTGGGTGGGTATCTAAAACAAGAATTCGATTTTCGGATACTATCAACCACATGGAAGGTACTAATCGTCAGAAAAATCGCCAAAGATCACATGATGGATTCAGTAAAAATAATCAATTAACGCTAACGATAAATATTTCGTAATTATCGTTCGCTAATGCCACACAAGGCATTCACATATTTAAACAAGTTCTAAAATTATATTCGCAATTAGGGTATGACACCACAATTAGAGAGTGTACAAAAAAGGTTTTGGAAAGATTATTCTCACTAGTTTAAATATTTCTTAACTGTTTGGAAAGACAGTTGTATTTTTTTCTAATGCATATTTCCCCTTTAACTTTCTCAAATAAAACAAGTAATAAGAATTTAAAAAAAAACATTCGATTCTTATTTAGGTCCACAAACAATATTTTTTATTTTACTTAATCTTTGTTAAATAACTAGCTGCCACGGAAGAAATAATTTTGGAAATATCGTTTAAAATTTAAAATACCTTTCTTGTTTAATTAGTAATGACAGGAAGAATGATGTTTATTTTCTTGTCGGCAATGAATACATTTATTAAAATTGAATAATATATAAGGAAGAAGTATAAATAATATTTATTCTTTGTTTTTTAAATTTCTCATTGAAATGTTTTAGAGTAGACAATATTTTTTGTTTTTCAGTCTTCAGCAAAATCAAATAAATTTCTTGGCTATCCGACTTGTGAATATCCAATATTCTTTGTGTGAGAAACATGGCATTTCTGGGTCAATCCGCAAACTTGAAATGATTGACTTTGCGCCATGCTGATGGTCTTGGAGAATGCAAGTCGAAAGGAGAACTGCAGATATTTGAAATCAAAAGACATCTCAGTGGGAATAATGGGAATGCTTGAAATGAGACTTTTTGCTAAGAATAGTTGCCTCGATGACATTTGGGATCAGATTCGTTACAGCGAGTCTTTTTCCACTACAGAACTGGAATGGATTAATGTTCCGCAAAAGAGTAATAAAACAACGTAATTGTAATAAAAAAAACTTAAATTCATATAAATGTAACAAAACAAAACAGGTTGGCCAGATGAACGCACATGGAATCTTGTGCATATTCATGCATATGTCGTTGGCTTTCATTGAGCGTTGCTGGAAATATGACCGTTTTGCCAATGTTTGAAACATTTCCATCTTTTGCGTTTCATAGTGTGAATGAATGCAATTCTTCTGATTACAACAATTTTTGATTGAAGTGATTGAATAACAAACGTTCAGATTCAATTTTGGTATATATGCCTTCTATGTATTGATGAAATAGTTAACATCATTGCAGAATATGATTATTCTATTTTTAAGTGTCATTATACGGTTGATTAATAATTCATCACTGATACTTTTTATTGACTTATTCACTTATAAGAATAAAATAAAAACGAAAGATATGAAAAACGCAACTTGCATTTATGAATAATGAAAAGTTAAAAAGAAAGTAATATTTTTATTTGGAAATATGCAATAAGGATATTCTGTTATCTGTAATTGGATTAGTTTGCATAATATTAAAGTGATATTTGTCTTGCCCTTTTCCATAAAAATATGGGATACTTTAGTGCATCGCATGATCGTAGTGATTGAGAAACATGTTGAATTGTATTATTTTACCGTTGAAGAATCATATCATGTGTGTCAAGTTCTTCTCCAACTATGACAATCGCAACATTCTGATTGCGTTGAAGAATCGACGATACTGTCCTAGTGGTGTTTTGTCTGCTCATATTTGAATGGTATAATTATGCCCTAGCAGATTTCTGATTGAAGTTTTGAATAAATTTATCAATGAAATACATTGGTAGAAAAATGTTTGTGAATAGAATATTATGGGGCATTTGGTGACTGGAAGTGCATCGCAGTGATGAATAACCTATAAATCACCGTCACCCAAAAATGTATTCATAAAAATTTATGTATAGCATTCAAAATGGGTAGAAATGAACAAACATGGTGATACATTTGCCCATGAATTTCGAAAATGTTGGCGTGTACTGAAAAACTTTGTCAACTGCGAATGGTGTTGTTTGGAATTCTGAATTAGATTTGAGAATGTGCTGAAAAAAGTGTTTGGAATCAGGCGAGTGACCTGAAAGCAATGGCAACAGTGGATCAGATGGTGGATATAATGTTGGCAATTTGACCTTGTCATTCCTACATTATATTTTTGGTGTTCCTTTGTTGAACTTGAATCAACTGCAGTGTTCACAGATATTATTCATTTTGCAGATATTTTCACTGAGATGCAATTATCAAATTGAAATGCAAAAAGATTCAAATCAACATGGAGTATTCATTGAAATTGAATAGTTCGTAAATGTTCTCTTTCGATTCTTATACATTTTGGTTTTTTGATTCTGATGCGAGTGATCGTATAGCATAAAAATGTTGTCTTTCGGTTCTTGCTGCATATTGATCTTGAGATTCTGAAGCAGGTGAATTTGCAATTCGTAAACCATCTGCTTCATTCAACACTTGTTGTACATTGTTTGTTTGAGAAACTGGTATTCGCTTATATCTACATATTGCGCTGATAGATCTACTAAGTGAAGGACGTTTTAAAGGCATATTTTTTGATGGATCAATTAACACGATGTACGCGTGTATAATCCAAATGTTGTTTGATGATTCACTGAATAAATAGAGAAATTGCTGTTTGAACTGGGAAATTTAGATTATATATATCTTATTTGGCATCCATAATAATGACTCTATTTTGAATATTTCAGGAAAACTCTGAATGTTATAGTTCTACTATGCTTATACTAACATCCACACAAATGCAATAAAAAATTAGGCAGTGTTTTATCGAACTAGGATAAACGGTACGGCAGTAGATAAAATACGAACAAGTATTCCTTTTTATATATCAGATTCGAATGTTCTCTTAGAATTATAAAACTTTGTGTTCTTTCCGAATGGTAATGAAATAAACTATTCATTGTGTCTCTTGATTCATTTAATATTCGTTCAGAACTCTTGGGTTTAATGTTAGAAAATGTGACTAAAATATTTTCTTTCAAAACTGATTAAACATATAAATTATATTTATATCATAAAATCATTAATATGCTTAAAAAGATAATTTTGCAATATCCTAATTGTCAAAAAATTATTTGTTCTATAATATTTGCGGAAGTTACTGCGAAAAACGCTGAAATGTAATAAAATTTTTAATTAAAATTTTAAACTTCCCTGATTGGTTTCTTCAAAACTTTCTCGCATAAACTGTAGCTATTACCTCTGAGAATGAATTGCATATCATTTGTGTAGAATTACTACAAAATATTAACCTTTAACTTGGATTTACATTT
The DNA here is from genome assembly GCA_026543055.1 of Argiope trifasciata. Taxonomy (NCBI): domain Eukaryota; kingdom Metazoa; phylum Arthropoda; class Arachnida; order Araneae; family Araneidae; genus Argiope; species Argiope trifasciata. The sequence goes on from JAPMOQ010016722.1 coordinate 1,060,736, forward strand.
CTACTGAATCTATTGTGTCTCCAAGGCTAGTTATTTGGAGATTAATCTTTGGTAAATAAAGACGATTGAGATCCGAATTTTTTTCTAAAGTTTTAGATAATTTTAATATGCCTATAGCCATCCCGTAGATGTAAGCAATAAACTGACCAAGTTTCATTTCAATCATTTGAATGATACGGCCACGTATAAGGTACGAACAAGCAAAAATTCAATTTCATATATTAGATTATCAAAAAATTATTGATTTTCGCAAGAACTGAACTCACATTTTTCACCTTCACATAAAAAATACTGAAATTTTTGCATTTCACCTATTGGACTACTACCAGTTGATTTCAACTTTTATTACAAACTGCTAAAACTCTATTTAAAGAATTAAAAACAAATTAATATTTAAAGAAACTGCATTAACATTTAGTGTCATCCACTACAAGTTTTAAAAATGTATTTGAACTCGAGTGGATGAATAAAAAATATTTTTTTTAATTAAAGAATGAAAATTTGAACAGGGTATATAGATATATATATACGGAGAGCGTGAACTAATAATAGGAATTGAAAAAGTATTGCAATCTTACAAAATTTCAGCTTTGAGATTTTGTAGAATTTCGAAATTTTTTACCTTTTTGCATTTCAAAATAATATAATTAACATTAAGCGAAACATGCGCAATATTCAAAGCCATGGCATAAAGTTGTTTACTGTCTCGTTCCACATTTGGTGAAAAACAGTAATCTAAATTAGAGCTTATTCATTTCCCCAGACGCTTTTTGATTTGTATACAGCATGATGAGAAATTTGTTGGAAATTTTGGACCGCACCTTGCACAACTGTATATTTTATCTTGCAGTCTGGGGCGGTATCCAAGATTTCAACCAATTGCAGCTCTAGTTCCGTTTGACGCAATCACACTTCTGTTTTTGTCAGACGCAAAAATAAGAATATGAACAAATGCTGCATTTCAAGATCATTATTATGTCTATTCAAGAGTTAATATCGTCTGATTTTACTCATAGTTTAAGAAAATTAGTTATCATTGATCTCTGATTTCAAATACGTAATTAGAGTTAATATTAACACGAGTGAAAGTATTGAAACTTGGCTGAAAGAATGAGTCTACTAATGACTTCATTAAAATAAATTAAAATAGATAGTAATATTTCCTTTGATAAGGCATTTTTTAAAAAAGGTTAGAAATACATTCTGGAGACTTCACCACTGTTAGTTTTATTCTATCTTTTTTGACATACACATAATTTAGAACCGTCTCGCTTCGATTTCTTAATAATCATCTTGAATCTTAATCTTAATATACGAAAAACCAAAAATTTTGAAACTTGGAGAAATAACTAAGAAATAAGATAGAACTACCGAAAGAAATAAAAATTTACTCACTTCATTCCGAAGATTCCTTTGAATCTGACGCAAAGAAAGCAGACATCAAAGACTATTTTTACCATTTTAATGTTACGATTAAAGACTGTAGCGGTTTAGTTTCGTTTAGTTATATCAACGTCCCGTTGTAAAGAAACACTAGGGATATTTTGGGACGGACCTCGTAACTTTGAGCCGCGGTCAGATGACGAGGACGACACCTAAACAGGCAATCCCTCTCCACACCACACCAGCGGGAAGACGTTTGGCCTGACAGATTTAGCGTGCAAGAGACCCTCTCACTCGACGGATCTTCGGTGGAATCGAGTCTCGAACCTGAAACCCTCCTGTTCCGAAGCCGAGACCTTACCACCAGGCCAACGCGGCCTCAAAGACTGGAGCGGATTATACGAATACAGAATGGACGACTGGATAGAATACAATAAAATCCACCGGAAACATGAATAAAAAAAATGAGTCGACAGGAAATAATAATAATAATGAGAAACTAAAGTCATTTTTTTTTGCTGCTTCTTTATTGGCGCCACTCCTGTCTGGCCGGATGAGTCAGCACATACACATAATTTAGTACTATCTCGCTTCGATTTCTTAATAATCATCTTAAATCTTAATCTGTCTTAAATCAATGTCTTATTATAGTTGAAATATATTTGTTTCATAATTTACACATTTCACTCTAAGAATCTATTTCATCTCAAATATAATATTTTAATAAGTTATATCACTGCCTCTCCAACCAGCTCGTAGGCACATGGGTAAATAATCCTACATGACCGGACCTCCCAAAAGTAACACTGGCAGAAAACTGTGATCGAATCCTAAGATTCATCATCGGTTACGGTACTTTTGAGTTTCTAATCCAAAATCAATAAAATAAAAGGTAAATAATCTCTTACCTTTGCTGCCGTGGGTTCATCGATAAAAACATCTCTGTAAATATGGTTTGAAGAAAAAGAGTGCAGTTTCGGTATAATCCTTTTTTATTTCTTCTAGGGCACAGACATAATATGATTATGGATAATATTTACATGCATTATTTACAACGCGTTTATATGATCATTAATTTGGCCATCCTCCGACGTTTTAGCAATGCGTCGGTCTCGTACAAAATCTCTCAAGCATCTGAACTTCTGGCGGAAGGAATATCTACTGACGTCAGCAGAGCGCGTGGACGCCAAGGTTATAACATATGAATCTGCTGACTCACGTTTTCCAACAGGTACAAATCTTCCCTAATGAAGTACGTTCCGTTATAAATAGGAGGAGTTAGACCCCCGCCTTTTCTTGTACCTCCAGGGTGGTGAGATTAACCACCATATCGGAAGCATCTCATCCTCAATTCGAGGAACCCACCAAGGGACAATGTTTCAGTAAAAGTACCAACCAAATTAAAGTCCCAAATGGAAGTATAAAAATAGTTTTTCATGGTTAAAAAGTTTGATTGTTCTGCTAAGATCTTGGATACTAGTGGTAGTACGAGTTAAAACAGCATTAGATATACAGGGTGATCAGCGAATAAGCCCTGATTTCAAAATTAAATATCTCTACAACAAAGATCGATAGAACTGTGTGGTAAACTGTGCCTTTATTAGCAAAACTGTAAAATGCTTTACAAAAGATTAGAAAATTTAGTTACGAAAATCATTAACAGATGGCGCTCTAATTACAAAGCCGATAGACGCTATCAGTGTGACGTCAAAAATGAAAAATGACTCCCGATCTGACTCCTTGTGACTTCTTTCTGCGGGGAGCATTGAAAGACACTGTCTATAGAAACAATCCCGTCACTCTAGATGAGCTTGAATCGTTGATTGGTGTTGCATGTGATTCCATTATCGTTGAAACATTGCAAGACGTGATGTGAAATTTCATTGTTCGATTATGCCACCTCATTGTTCCGAACGGTGCACATTTTGAAAAAATTGTATTTTGATTACAAAGACCACATCACTTTATTTTTATGTATTTATTTATTTTAAGACTCCTTTCAGGGAAAGAGTTTTCAGAGCAGAGCACCATCTGTTAATGTTTTTTATAACTAAATTTTCTAACTTTTGTGTACACTATTTTCACAGTTTTGCTAATAAACGTACAGTTCAGCTAATAGACGTATAATTCTATCGATCTTTGTTGCAGAGGTATTTGATTTTGAAATCAGGGCTTATTCGCTGATCACCTTGTATTAATACTGCGTTATTGGAATCAACGATATGATGGAGCATGGTGTCTCAAAGGAAACTTTGTCAGCTATGAGAAAGTGATAATTGTATCAAGATCGACATTTAGAATCGCATTCACAAAAAATATCTAAAAAAAAACCAACCTAACATCAACAGCAATAATCTTTTTGTCTATTTATTTCAATTTTACATTAGTACATTATTTAGTCTGTAAATTTTTTAGCCTTTAGTTTATATTTGCTCATTTGATATTAAAAGATAAGTTTTTCTTTAAATTAAGAATGCCACCGTCTGCTGAAAAATAATTATTTGCTTATGAAAAATGCATCTTAGATGCGTTACGTAAGGTTTTGATTGTTGTGATGGAAGAATAAAATCTATAAATGAACAAGAAACCTATTCAAAAGAGTATATTTATTAACTATATTTTGTGATAACCGATTCATAAATAAGCATACAAATATAAAGGTAATCCAGAAAAAAATTTGAATTTCCTACTATTATCTCTAGTTGATCTTGCTTGGATTGCTCATTGTGGTGACATCTTAATAAGCCAGTAACTGCCACTAAACACCAGTGGTCCCTTTTGTATAGTGGATAAGTTACTCGGCTACAAATCTGATGTTCGTGAGTACGATCTTTGGCGGAATTCAACCTCCACATTGGCACAATTCAGCCAACACCTACGCCAAGCTCATACATAAGGAACATCTTTCATAAACTCTCTGAAATATAAGTAGACTTTTCGCAAAATTTCTAACGGTATGAAATAATTGTACCAAAGTCTGAAGAATGAATATTTAAATAAGACATTTCATTAACATGCAAAACTCGGTAAAGAATGCTCACTAATTGCATTAACCTTGTAATTATGTCGCCAAGACTAACAAATTTCAGTTTCAGTGATTAACAAAGCTTCGACAAAGAACTGTCCCAAGCTGCATTATTACTTAAACTAACAGGAGAGCTAAATACTGAATGATCAGCGAATAAGCCCGGATTTCAAAATTAAATATCTCTACAAAAAAGATCGATAGAATTATGCGGTAAACTGTACGTTTATTAGGTAAACTGTAAAAGTAGTGTACAAAAGTTAGAAAATTTAGTTACAAAAATCGTTAAAAGATGGCGCTCTGTGCTGAAAACTCTTTCTCTGAAAGGAGTCTTTAAAAAAACAAAAGCAATAAAGTGATGCGGTCTTTGCAATCAAAATACACTTTTTTCAAAATGTTCACTGTTCGAAACAATGAGGAGGCGTAATCGAACAATGAAATTTGACATGTCCTGCAACATCTCAACGGAAATGGAATCACATGCAACACCAATAAACGATTCGAGCTCATCTAGAGTGGCGGGATTGTTCCTATAGACAGTGTCTTCCAATGCCCTCCACAGAAAGAAGTCACAAGGAGTCAGATCGGGAGTCATTTTTCAGTTGTGACAAAGCGTCTATGGGCATTGTGATTAGATCGCCATCTGTTAACGATTTTTGTAACTAAATTTTCTAAACTTTTGTACAGCATTTTTACAGTTTTTCTAATAAACGTACAATTTACCGCATAATTCTATCTATCTATCGATCTTTATTTAATTTTGAAATCAGGGTTTATTCGCTGATCACCCTGTACAATTTCCCTAGTATTAAGCAAATGGTTTAAAAGATGTGTAATGTATTATTCCAAATGACAGCAGTGCCCATTATTATAGAAGCAAAGAACAACCGACCATGCATACTCGTTGCTGAGCGAAAAAAAAGGCTTAGCATTGTTTCTTAGAAACAATTCTCAGTAAATCCCTGTCCTGCTGGTCATTATGAGCAATCCGGATCCAATTTACTGTTCTGCTTTTCACCATAGCAACGAACCTTATTTGTTGTTGCTGTTAATGGACACGAAGTGAACTTTCACAAAATATTCTCTGGGAAGAACATTTTTGTTCTCTGCGTTCCATGCTCTTCCCGTTGCTAGGCAATGATCTCGTTTGAGCTGGAGGATAATTTGACTTGATCTCTGCTTTCCATACTTAATGAATTGTGTGGCCTTTTTGGCTCTTCTTTCTTTTTCCTGATGCGAAATAGTTTTCCTAAGATGTTTGTTGAAGGAGGCATTAGAAACCTCCTTCAATTTCTTTCACTTTTTTTTTATTTGTAATGTTTAGGAGGAAATTAAATAGTTGACTCGGCTGTCTAGTGGCATTTGGAGATGATGAGGATGAAAATGGGAAAGAAAGAAAATTCCTTTTAATCATTTTCTTTCTCTTTTTTTCTTTACTGCGGAGAAAATTCGTTTTTTATTTCGTGAAAATAATAAATTGAATTTAAACATTTATATGGCTAGTTAAAAGTTGAAACAAACGAACAAATAGTTTGGTTGAGCTTGGAATTTAAAGAACCTCGTTATTTTAACTTTTGTCATTCGATATATTTTTTCTTTCAGTGTAATAGAGTTAACCAAAATAGAGAGGAAACCAATTTTGATATAAATAGTGCCTTTCTCTGTCCAATTACTATCTCTTTTTAGAATTCTCATTCATTACATTACATTATTTAGAATTATTATTTAATAGTTATTTAGATTTCTCAT
>JAPMOQ010016722.1:1091163-1106701 GCA_026543055.1 Argiope trifasciata
ACACACACACACACACACACACACACACACACACACACACACACACAATTCTTTTAAAGTCCTTTCACAATAGTACAAAGCATGAAAAATAAATCAAACAATCTTAATTTGCTTTAATTTTATTTATTTATTTAGAACATAAAAAAAATTGAATAAAGAAAATAAAGAAAAAGAAAAGAATTGCAAAATTCTGTTACCTATTCACTAAGCACAAATTCTAGCAGCTATAATTTGCCTTAATTTTATTTATTTATTTAGAACATAAAAAGAAAAATTAAATAAAAAATAAAGAAAATAAAGAAAAAGAAAATAATGGCAAAATTCTGTTAACTATTCACTAATCCCAAATTATTGCGTCTATAATTCGCCTTAATTTCATTTATTTATTTTTAACATAGAAAGAAAAATTGAATTAAAAAAAGTAAAGAAAAAGACAATAATTGCAAAATTCTGTTAACTATTCACTAAGCACAAATTCTAGCAGCTATAATTTGCCTTAATTTCATTTATTTATTTCTAACATAGAAAGGGTCCGCGGTCTCCTGGTGGTAAGGTCTCGGCTTCGGAACTGGAGGGTTTCAGGTTCGAGACTCGATTCCACCGAAGATCCGTCGTGTGAGGGGGTCTCTTGCACGTTAAATCTGTCAGGCCAAACGTCCTCCCGCTGGTGTGGTGTGGTGTAGAGAGGGGGGTGCCAGTTCAGGTGTCTTCCTCTTCATCTGAACGTGGTTCAAAATTACGAGGACCGTCCCAAAATAGCCCTTGTGTTGCTTTAAACGGGACGTTGATATACCTAAACAAACAAACTAACATAGAAATAAAAATTGAATTAAAAAAGTAAAGAAAAAGAAAATAATTGCAAAATTCTGTTGCCTATTCACTAAGCACAAATTCTAGCAGCTATAATTTGCCTTAATTTTATTTATTTATTTAGAACATAAAAAGAAAAATTGAATAAAAAAATAAAGAAAATAATGGCAAAATTCTGTTAACTATTCACTAATCACAAATTCTTGCAGCTATAATTCGCCTTAATTTCATTTATTTATTTCTAACATAGAAAGAAAAATTGAATTAAAAAAGTAAAGAAAAAGAAATAATTGCAAAATTCTTTTAACTATTCACTAAGCACAGATTCTTGCTGCTATGCTTTCCTCCAATCGTTGCCACTTCTGCATTTAAATGAATTTCCGAAAACGGCTGTTTAAGGCATTGAAATCAGCAAGCAAAAACTCTAAATCTTACTTAACTAGTATTTTGGAATTATTATGGAAATCAAAACCGGTGAACTGAATAGGAATTTAAATGCCAAGGATGCTTTTCAAAATATTCTTTTTTAAGCAACTTATTTTTAAATGCAAATTATAGAAGAAGAAAAAGGAGTTGTCGATTCTAAAATAGGATTAATCGTAATCCTGTCTGTCAGATGAAAATTCTGTTTGAGTGATTGAAAAAAAAGGAATGAAAAAACCTTTGAAGCGAGTTAAGTTCCAAAAGTTATTTCGTGAAAAACAATATTTTAAACCTTGGTAAATATCTATTTCCTCGTTTTTAAAAAAATTCTTTGAAAAAAAAAATGAAAAATACGGAATTCCTCCTTTTTTCTTCGTAAAAAGATCTTTTCTACCATTTCTTGAAATATCGTTTGCCAATGTTTGTTTTTGTACTTTTAGAATTAAATTTCAGGTAAGAACGCGAATTGAAATATAAAAAACGCACAGAACGAATTGCAGTTGTCATGGAAACACACTGCGGGTACCTACGTCAGACTAAGAAATTGACTAAAAAATGCTTGCGGATGTAGACTGACATGGTTTGCAAAAAAAAAAAAAAATTCCAGATAAATCATTTTATATAAAGCAATTTTATCAAAATATTTGCTTAAAGTTGAAAATGTTTGGAATGAATCAACTTATTGAACGAATATATGACAAGAATTGCATTAACCATCAATTTTGTTTGATATATGGGTCATTTTTCTGTTAAATTTTTTTTGAATAAATAAGGCTCTAAATGAACATAATCAAAAATTCTAATCCTAAAACACTGATTTTAGCATTAGATTTTTAGAAAAATTGCAGAGCATGTTAAACCTTTTGAAATAACAATAAAAATTAACATTAATAACTATTTACTAATGTAATTATTCCAATGAAGAAAGTTATGATTTAAAATTCAGAGTTAAATAAATTTTTCTTATTACATTTAATTAAAATTAGCCTTAAAAATTGTCGGAAAGTGTTTTAAAATTAAAATTTTACTTAATAGTGATAAACTACTTTAAATCAAAATGAAAAATATTAAAGCATATATGACATATAGTATACGTACATACTATAAATTAACAACTAAAGCTATTGCATAATTGTGCATTTCATATTTTAATGTAATATGTATCAAACTTTGGTAACAAGATGAAGTCAAACATAAAAGTTTTTGGAAAGTGTTATTGTTTAAAAATTTCAAATAAAGCTTTGCAAGCGAAATAAAAAAAAAGAATTCTTTTTTATTTACCTACTAGGTAGTGATGAAAGCAAGCGATTAAAAATGCAGAAGAATCTAAACACCAATTATCCCTAAAGCAAATAAATGTTTTAATAATCAACTAAAAATTATATTTGTCGATATTTTTAGCAGCAATATAAAAAAGAGATGCCTCAAACATGTTTTAGATTCGTACGAAATTTAAAATATTCCTCAGTAAACTTAAATAAGTTTTTTTTAACAAATTACTTGGACTACATAATTCTTGTCGAAAGTTGTTTCACACCATAAATACAGGTCATTTGAATTGTTTGTTACTGTTATTAATTATTATGTCCCGAGTTCATATACAAGATTTTGCTTTTGTTGTTGTTACTAGAATTGGAAAGTTTGGGGGGGGGAGAGAAAACTGGTAAAAATTATTTTAAAATTGATCGCACTAAAGTTCATCGTTGCCTATTAAACATCTTTGGTGAAATTGATCAATTATAAGAGATTTTTTTAAAATTATTTTATAGAGTAGGACAGACATGACGAATAATATAAGCATTCAGTTTCAAGATGAATTAAATATGACTAGTTAAGCCCAAGTAATTTTCTAAATAAGAGCTATTTAAAAAACTTCTAGTAGATTTAATACTATGTTAGTGGGTGGAAACGACTTAGGAATTGGAACACTTCTCCAATGTTCCATACAGAATAAATATAAGAAAGTTTGAATTCTGATTGATGTTTCAGTAAAGGTTAAGCCCATTCACATTAAAGTTTAAATGCCTAAGAAAAATGTTTTGTACACATCATATCATTCTTTTTTTTTTCAAAGGACAATTTAGATTCTTAAATAGATTCGACAAACATGACATAAGATGAGAAATTTAATCCTTTAGCTCTGCTCAATTTTAGAACAAAAACATTAATTTTCTCACCATATGTGAAAATAAATCTGAGTTGAATTTTCATTAACGATACATTTGCAGACGATAATAAAAAGATCCAGAAAATATCATATTATTGTTAAACGTAAGTAGTTCACACTTTTGCAAAAGATATTTTAGCTAACTATAATTTGCTAACTATAATAGAATTTAGCTAACTATAATAGAAAAACTATAATTTGCTACATCACAAAGGAACTGTAATATACATTTTACTGAATATTTAAAAAAGATAAGATAGTAGCTAAGGTTTATTTAAAAACCTGGCATGTTTTTTTTTATTTTTTTCTTGCTGTGAGATAAAAAACATATTACTAAACTCAAAATTATGAGCATAACTGTTAACCGAGAAAATATTTCAAGCTGGATTATTTAATAATATCTAAAAATATAGATTATATAAATCCTCATCGTATAATCTTTTCCGTTTAATCGCATTGCTTAAATAAAGTGATGATATATTTTATGCTAAAACCTGAATACATTTTTCTGAATTGATTTATTGATTGAAGAGGAATAATATTTGACTTCCGTTGCCGTGTAACATCATAATTTTGATGTCACGTGAGAACAAAATTAATTCGTTGACGTCATCTGACTTCTTATTCTGGTTCTGAGTAGGCATAATGGAAACTAGAAAAAAGAAATAATTTTTAATAATCTATAAAGAAGTTGAGAATAGTAGATATTTTTTTAGCATCAAATAAAACGAAATTGACTTCTGCATTGAATTGAAACTTTATTTTATTAGGAAATTATTTCTAAAACAGAAATCAACTACAAATTACAAACTAAATTTTTAGCTTTGTATGTAGCTTTTTAGTATTCTTCAAACCTTATTCTGAGTGAGTATTCTTCTGTTTGCTAGCATAGTTTTCACATTGTATTAAAATGAATGATAATTTTACAAAACAAACACTGGTTGCTATGCAACTATTAATTTATGAAATGAGAAATATCCTTATTTTAACCAATTTGTTGAAATAATTTTTATTTACTTATTTTAACCAATAGTACTTACATTGATATTTCATTTTCATACTAAAAAAAGGAGCAAATTAATTTGTAATCTGATATTTTCACGAAAGCTGTAAGAATAGTTTAATGAAAATATATCATTTTCATATTTTACAAGAAATAATAGACTGAATAATTACATTCGCATTAAAAAATCTGCTAAAGCACAGTTTTATCTAAATTATAGTTTGTTTCAATTAGATAATGGCGCATTGGTTATCGATGTCACATTGATAATTGAATGTAATTTGAAAAAAAATCTTCAATCTCATTCAAAATTAAAAGAAATTTTCAGTTAAAATTATTTAAAAAATGGCTAATTAAACAAAATAATTTCAGAAAAAAAATGCATATTATGAAGGATTTTGGCATATACACAAATTGTCTTGGAAACTTTAAATTAAACAAATGTTTAAAAGAAATAAAAAAAATCAGACAAATCTTTCATATTTCGCCAAGGGTAAAAGAAAACATAAATCATTTTTAAAGATAGCACATTCTTTTTTCTGTAACAATATTCTTTTTTAAATAAAGATGAGGTCGTGTTCTCCACAATTTTCTGATATATTTCTATTTTATTTCCGCTTATTGAAGAGGATAATGTTTTTCAACTTCTTCACATTTCCAAATAGATCCTAAAATGATTTAAGTTAATGATTAAGTTCTTCATTTTAAATTTTTGCACCAAAACTGCATATTACATTTCATTTATAAAACTCAGAATAGCTATTTATCATAATTAACAAAGCTGCAACAGAAATTGGTCATGAAATTTCATATGGATGAAATTGTACCAATGTTTGGGATTGGAGAATTAGTTCATTGGTTTTTCTTATTATTTTAATACATAGGTGCAACGTTTCGAAACAGTTTGGCTTACAAACTTGGAGGCTATACTTAGGAAAATTATTTATATCATGGAAGATTTGGGTAAATGAAGAAAAAAATATTAAGACAATTTAAAATTAAATTTTATAATTATTATACAAGAAATTCAATACACAAATTATGTGGTTTTATCATGTGAGAACATGATGTTATTTTGGCTTGAGGTTTTTTGAAGCCTTAAAATGCGTAGGCAACAGATTGACTATTTATAGCTTTTGAGGTATCTAATATTCGCTTTTAGGGTTATTAAAAAATACTACAGAAGATTATCACATTTGGCGATTTATAGCCAACTAAAGTTACCACTTGATATCCAAACTATTCATTCCCTGAATTTTTACAAATTGTTTAAACTAATTTAAGTCATTAACAAGTTTAAACCGGCTTGAAACAATTAAGAAACTATCAGATTACGCACGCATCGATATTTAGAAAAAGAATGAGTGTTTCATCTCAAAATCGATAGAGCTCCAAAATTTTGTTTCCTAGCTTTTGTTTGCTATGCGGTAAACGGTGCGTTTATTAGAAAAACTGTAAAAATGCTGTATAAAAGTTTAGAAAATTTAGTTACGAAAATTGTTAACAGATGGCCCTCTAATCACAATGCCCATAGACGCTTTCAGTGTGACTTCAAAAATAAAAAATGACTTTGTGACTTCTTTCTGTGGGGAGCGCTGAAAGACACTGTCTAACGAAACAATTCCGCCACTCTAGATCAGCTTGAATCGTTAATTTGTGTTGCATGTGATTCCATTTCCGTTGAGACACTGCAAGACATGATATCAAATTCCATTGTTCGATAACACCACCTCATTGTTTCGAACGGTGAACATTTTGAAAAAAATTGTATTTTGATTGCAAAGACCGCATTGCTTTATTGCTTTTTTTAAAAAAGACTCCTTTCAGAGAAAGAGTTTTCAGTGCAGAATGCCATCTGTTAACTATTTTTGTAACTAAATTTTCTAACATTTGTACACTACTTTTACAATTTTGCTAATAAACGTACAGTGTACCGTATAATTCTATCGATCTTCTTTGTAGAGATATTTAATTTTGATATCAGGGTTTATTCGTTGATCACCCTGCATATATATATATATATAGTTTAAACGGTTTAACGACTTAAATTTAGACAAATTATGACTTTAAGATAATTATGTTCTCACATGATAACTTGAAATTAGCGATAGTAGATTTCAATTTTTTAATTTATTGTACATTTCATCTCATTTTCTGCTAATGATAAAAAAAAGAAGTAGTGATTGTCGAAGATATAGTACGTCTATGCTCTGGGGGACAATATTTCAGTCTTAATACTCTAACAAAGAATACTTCCTTATTAGCTGATAGTGCAAATCTCAATGGGCAGCACTTACGCTGGTGCTACTCCAATTTTCTATTTTGGCGGAAACCTTTCAACTTGCAGTTTTTGCTGACAAAATGAACCTCTAAACGTGAAAGCGTGAAAGAAAATTGTTCAGAAAATCTGCAAGGTGGTTATTCTAATGTGCTTGTCACACAGTTTGTATGGGCGAAAATAATTGCTTTTTTTCGGGTCCCGAAAGGAAAATTTTATAAAGATTAATTACAAATTTCAGCAAGGAAATTTTTTTACAAAATGAATTCAGGAAAAATTATGATAAGTTATGCATGATTTGCATTTACTACATTATTTAAAAAATATTATCATCTTTATGAACGTTTTTTTTTAAATAAAATTTAATCCTTGCAGTGCAGTATTATTCGAAAAATAAATGGATAATATTTACGTAATGTAAATATATAATATATATAAGTTTTTGGGAAATTTTTTTGTCAATATGGAAACCAAAAGTATCGATGCAATATCTGTTAGGATTCATATACTTGATTTTGGGAATTAGGAAACAAATATGCTGTGTTTTGAAAAAAAATATTATTAATTTTAGTTACATCTTATTACTTATCTTACTTATCTTAGTTACGTCTTAATATTAAATTAAATGTATTTAAGTTGTATCAATCAGAATTCGTATATTAGATTCGTTCTGAAAGATACAGAATATTTTAAATATAATGTATTAAATACTGCGCTATAAGAGGCGCAATGTATTTGAAAAATAGTAAGTCACAGCTTATTTTATGGAATGGAGAATTGCTCGAATATGTATTGTTGTCATAAAATTGTTTGCAAACGTGAACTTATGAACTAGATATTAGCTAAAAAAAAGAAGAGGTTTCATTATGTATTTTTAAATTGAAAATAAAGTAAAATTTAAAATTAATTATGCCTTATAGAAATGTAAGCACAATCAGATTAAGAAAAGAAATAAGTTAGTAATCTAAATTTTAAAAAGATGTATAAATATTACTATTTCTCCCTTTTTTTATTAACCAAGAACATAAACTCTTTTTTCTTTGTTATAGGCAGAAAATTCCTTTGATCTTAAATTTTTCAAATAGAATTTACCTACTAAAATTAAAGTAACAAAAACTACTGAAAAGGCTTTATTAAATATAGTGTAATTTTCACATTCTTATCTGAGAAATATTCAAAAAGAAATTATTGTAATCATTAGAAAAACAGGGAAAAAATGAGTTTAAAAAATACAATGATATAAAATATGGGACCCTGATATGTGGTTTTTAATGCCAGAATTTTATTGCTTATCAAATTTTAAACAAAATTCGAATCCAGGTTGATTTTCTGTTGATATACTTATTCGTGTTAACATAATACTACGAAGTAAAAACAAATCTACGAATTATTGTCAAATAAATCTTGAGAATAATATAAAAAGATAAGTCTTAACACTAATTTTGTTGCATTGTTTATTTTTTATTAAATTTCAATAAAGGAAAATGCAATTCTACTTTACACAAATATGTTAAATGTGAACATATAATTAATTCAAGAAAAACGAAAAAAGAACATTTGTTGATTTCTAAAATGATATAAAGCATGTTTTAAAAAATTCCCTCACAATTTAATAACCCAATTTTCTCTTTAAACTTCAGATTCATACAATAAGGTAGGATCAACTAAGTAAAACAGTGTGCATTATGATACAAACAAATAATGCTCAAATGGCTACGTTAAATTAAGGTTGATATCACCCCATAAATGTCCAACATTTAATTATCAACAAAATATATATCACAACTCCATGACTTGTGATATTTTGGTTATTCCCTATGATCTTTCCCTATTTTATATCTTGTTCTGGCGTCTGAATGGCACCATATATATATATCTTTCTTTCCATTGGTTATTGATGTTCGAATCTAGGATTTGTTTCCCCTAATAGCCCCGCAGGAAAGATGGAGTACCTCGTATTGCAGGAAAAACACCATTGCGGTACCTCAGCCCACGCTTTAAGCTGCTATTTTTAGAACAGTCCAATCGAATCGTCTCTCTTCCCACGCACATTGCGGCATGCCAAGCGTGCCGAACTCACGTGGGAAGAGAATACTGTGGGAGGTAGAGTGAAGATTTCTGTACTTTTCGGTTAAAAGCACTTGCGAACTGGTATCCGGTGCGTAAGGGAAAAAAAAGGCTAACTAGAAAATCGAAATTAGATAGACTCGCTGAATAAAAAAGAACTTGTTAATCAGTTTTTAGTAACACACGTGCGTGAGTCTGTTCGTTAGGGTGGAAATGGATTTAAGACTGGCGACTGGGTAGAACTTCCGTTTTTAAAGTAATAAAAAAAGAAGGAAATAAAAGACGTTTAAAATGAAGAAATTATATAAAAGCTCGGAATTTCGATTAGGGTTTTTCGTGTCCAAACATATTTGTTGAAAAATGTTTTCTCGAAATTTTCGTTTCTTGTTTTTAATGTTGAACCTGAGTTAATGGTGTTATGCCTGAAAAGACCTATTCACTTTTATTTTAAAAAGTGCAAAGTTAATAAAATGAACTTTCAAATCTAAAATTATAGAATGGAAAAAAATATCCTTTTACATTTTAAAATTTTTATACGCAATTTTATAGCTTGAATATTTTATTAATTATCACCTTTTGGCTCACAAATGCTTTTATTATAAATATATGTAATGGGATTCAGAAATTTACATTCGCTATTAAAAACATAAATTGGGCATTTGCGAAATTTAGTGTGTACATATGTATATTTATGCCTGTCATGATATCGTTTAGTTAAATTTAAATCCTAATAAATTTTCTGATTTTAATTTTAATTTAGCCAGTATAAACATTCTTCAATGGTTTTTTATTTCCTGGTCCAATTACACTTTTTATTTAATTATTTTTGCATGTGCTCAGTAAAATTGATGAGTTCAGAAGATTCTCGCGCTCTGAGTGAAGGGATCAAAATCTCTAATACTTGCAACATTCTTTTAAAAATGTGTAAATTTTTCTTTCCTAAGTCCACACGTGTCAAAGAAATTCCTATAAAACTCTCATCATAAAATCAATAAAGGGAAAAATTTTGTTCTCTTTTGTTCTTGTATCGCGATGAAGACTGAAGCATCATTTATGATTGTTTCTTGAGCAATTCATGCCTTCCGAGATGGAGTAAGAGTTAAAATTTCGAAAAGTTTCTTCCATTCGAACACTCAACTGTTAAAATATGTTTAAATATATAAATTATTTAATTTCATTAATGTATATTCCAGATCAAAAATTCAAATGAGAAAATATATTTGGCAAAACAGATTAAGCTTTTTTGTCGCTTTCATTTAAAATTGAGTAAATTCTTTCAAATAAAAAAAGAATGTGATGCGTTGGCTTGCCTCTTTTAAACACGTGAAAACAGGTATTTGTAATCGAGTTTAGTCGTTAATTAGGGGAAATATTTGAAAATTAAATAGGATTAAAACGCATCTGTGAAAGATATTTGTTCATTTAATTCTTCTTTTTCCGCTTTCATTTTTCACATTAATGGCTTGGATTATTTTTCAGTTTTAATTGCTTACTGAAAGAGTGACGAATAAACAATTAGTAGGATTGGAGGTTACGGACAAGTTATTAGTATCCAAATAATAACATATTTGCACACATTCATAATATGCATCAGATTATTTTCATAAGGTACCGTAGCCGGGATATATAACGATCTCAATTCCCGAAACCGAAACTTCATTTAGCCACCGCAGTCAAGTCTAGAGTGGCAATGTTTTGCTCATCTGGTCATAGTTCAGATTAATTACATTTATCACAAAATAAACCTTATATTGGTTCAAAAAGGATGTAATTTATAATTAAACTAAACTTTGCAAAACTGTGTGTTATGAGAGTGAATCATTGTACTATAACGGCACGAATAACATAGTGAATGGTCTCCCGAAATACTCTCTAGTAAAGATGTTATACAAGAGAATACCTTGTTTGCCATTGTCAAACAAGTAGTACAGTAGTTACGAAAAATCAATCTTTGGCACGAATTTAGCATTTTTACTGAATCTATCGTGTCATCTTCGTTGAATTATTCGGAAATGAAGTCATGGGAAGAGATTAATAATATCCGAAAATCGAATCTGTATTTTAGACGTGTTCATCCAAATCGATTGAAACAAAAATTTGTTAAAAATCTACACTTGATGTCGCAAAATGCCATATCTAATTTAACATATTTTAGACATTCCGTTTATAAGTTTTTGAAAGTGCAGACCAATAGACGGTCAAACCATCATTGGATACGAGTCAAAATTTGATTAATATCTACGCAAAAGTTGCGAAATGTGAGTACGTGATTTTAATCATCTAGCTCTCATCATTTTGTAGTTATCATGTTAGTTTATATTCGAACCACCAGACAGACAGATTTTTGAACCGATTTAACTCAATATTTGATAAAAATCTACAAATTTAGTGTAAAGACCTTATAACAAATTCCATACGTCTAACTCAAGTTTAGTTTTTCAGTTTAGTATATTAATGTCCCGTTTTAAAACATCAATAGAGATATTTTAGGACGGACCTCATAATTTTGAAAAGATGTCAAATGACAAAGACAACACATGAGCTGGCAGCCTGTTCTTTAAACTTCCACTCCACACCAACGGGAGGAGTCATCTAACTCAAAGCAGAAGACAGAAGGACAGGCAGACTTTTCCCTAAAATGCGTTTTTTGAACTCAGAGAGGTCTGTAGCGAAATTGGTACAGTTTGCCACTATTTAATGGAATGTATGGAGATTTCAGAGTTAAGGAATGACCTGAAGTTTGTCAATAATGATTTAAGCTCAGTACTGATGGTACCAGGTAATCTCAAAACCCTGAAGGATATGATGTTAAAGATGGATAGTTTCATTCCAATTGTTTGAGAGAGTGCAGATGGGGAGGAAGGCAGTCATTTACTACCCCGAAAGGAATGCTAGTTTGACTGTTCAGTCAACGTAAGGTTGGACAATACTTATTCAGCAGTCGACCACAACAAATCCTGTCGATACTGCTCCTTTCAGTGGTGGCGGGGTGGTAGGATGTATGAAAGAAGTTTCTTTAGTTTAGTTATATTAACGTCCCGTTGTAAAGCAACACGAGGGCTATTTTGGGACGGACCTCGTTATTTTGAACACGGTCAGATGACGATTACGACACCTGAACTGGCAGCCCCCTCCATTCCACACCACGTCACACCCGAGGGAGGACGTTTGGCCTGACAGATTTAACGCGCAAGAGACCCCTCACACGACGTTTCTTCAGTGGAATCGAGTCTCGGACCTGAAACCCTCCGGTTTCGAAGCCGAGACCTTACCTCCAGGCCACCGCAGGCCTCTGCCAGAAAAAGTAGAGAGGTCTGTGATGTGTAGATTCGTCAAAACCTCATGTACGAATATTTTGATGATTACTTTATTTTCTCTATATTTCATATAAGAGAAAGTAAAAATGAAAGATGAAAAAATTATATTTAACTATAACTTTATTTCTAGTATAATCTAAATTATAGACTTTTGTATAGAAAACGAAGGGAGACACATATTATCATCAAAAATTCAATTTTCAACTGTGCAAATCATTTAAAAGTCTTATTTAATGCTGCCCGTCACGAAAATTTCTAACTATGAATTAGTTATCAGTTAGCAACAAAAAATGTAATTCATGGATTCAAAAAAAATTGCTTTCAAATAAATGATGTACTATCTGAATTTAAAACTACTCTTTCGTTTACTGGAATATCTTTTTTTTTCGGTTTAAAAGCTTTTGTTACGCTTTTAGCATTGCGAAAAAGTTATCAACTCCCCTTGGGGAATATCGGAGATACAACAATTTAATGTATATCTCTGAAAGCATAAAAGCTTTTCTTGATATATTAGAGAGCATATTGATTGATGCGGGTCTAAGGTTACTCGAGATTTCATCGGCGTTTTTTCCCTCTGAAAGTGGATATTCATGTTTCTCACTGAAGAAGATTCTTCAATCTAGCTCGAATTTTTTAAATTTAAATTTTCGTTTTTAATGTGAAAACATGAGAAGTCTGGCACTTTAAAGATAAAACTGCAGATAGATAAATCTATCTCTATTTTTAGGCGTTACAGATTTCATAAAAATGGCAAGAAAAGATCAAGTTAAAAATTTACATTTTCTTACTACAGGGTAAATATCTTAGACATGTATAAAAAATAAGGCAAAATTTATGACAGATTTAATACCGAATATATTTTAGCTTTTATATCGTATATTTGGTATCATTAACCCATTTGCGTCATTAGCGTATATATACGCTCAATTTTCCTGGTCACTATTCTCTGGAACGTATATATACGCTGCATCATATCATATGCTATGCATATAATATGATATATACTATATTCATATTATATACTTATATGCATCCCACATTTCAAATATTACCACACTGAGCAAAATTACAAACAAATAATGCTCAAAAATGATTTTTTGCTACTTTTCTACAATTTTACACTTAAAAATGAAATAAAACTTTTTCCTTGATATGGGCCTTTTTTTCATATTTTCATATGATGTAAATGGGTTAAAAAATATTAAAATTTCCTGTCATATGTATTCTTCTCGAGCGTTTTAAGTCCTAAAACTTAAAAAAGTGACAAATGAATGAATGAATGCATTATTACAAATACCAAAAAATTCAAATTAAATAAAGGAATATAAAAAGTATTAAAATAAATCTACGCACATAAAAAAATATTTTTTTTTTAAAAAAAAGGTGAATTTTGTTATTTGGTTTTCACAGTTTAGACCGATGCCATGTCAAACCCTTTCATCCTTACTTGAAGCTTCTTTTTGGCGTTATATGGGATTCCAGTTTACTTCAATCATTTTTAGTCTGTTGGAGCCACTGTATATCACCACCCATCATGTAATCTGACCGGAAAGAATTTAATAGTGGTTAGCGATACATTAGTTTGCACAGTACATCCCTCCCGAATCTTTAGAGGCACGTCCGGGTCACCACTTGTGAGAATATTGATTGATTTACTCCATTTAAATGGCAGTTTAAACAAGAAAACTCAAGAGTAGATTTTTTTAAAAAGAAAAAGAAAAAAAAGACAAGAGAAATTAACAGAACAAGTGGAAGTAACTCTTTTGAGCTGGGAAAAAATATTAAGTTATTGCCGTTTCGATTGCATAGTGGGTAGTGATGCCGCTGTTTTCCCATTTTTATAAGTTATTTAAACAACATAGATATCACTGGCTGTCTTCAAATTTGTCTCTGCTACTATTTACAAAGTGGGTTATCTTATTAATCATTTCACAATTGTTCGTCTGCAATCATCAAAAATTAATTAGAAAATAAACAAAAGCATTCACGATTATGTAATTAAATAAAATCTCAAAATTGGAAATTAGTCACCTTACTTTGATGTCACTAAAACAGTAAATATCTAGCCATCTAAAAGAAGTATCGTTGATTGATTTTTCTGATTTAATATATTTAATTAATATAGAATTGATAAAGATTAAAGAACTTAAGATTACTATAGAAATCTTACTATTTAATTTGTTTGAAGGGCTAGAAAGGAGTAAAAACTAAACACAGGTTTTGTGAGATTCTAGATATAATATATACTTATTTTATGACTATACGTATTAAAAAATCATTTTTTAAAAATAAATTTATTATTTAAATGTCTTTTTTATTCGAAACCTAAGAATATTGAATAAAATATTTCACTATCGAATAGCATTCTCAATATTGTAGATTATCGTAAAAACCTTATTCTGATATTTCTAAAAGATTTTCTTTCTCTTATTTGCTTGACTCTTCGAATAAAGTTGATGGCTCAGTTCTACCCGAACGATTATTATCTTCTGGATGACTTGCGCAGCTACTACCGCTTTTTTATTGATCAATAAATGTTCCCAATTCCGAAAGTTCCGTTTCTTTCCACATTAAATTATTTACGGTAATGTGCTCTTCGCATAAAAATAACTCCAACCGAGTTAGCTTACATTGCTCCAACACGCAATACATTACAATGTAAGGAACGGTGACTATACACGAAAACGAGAATCGGTAGAATAGTCTTTATGCTAACAGAATAAGAAAAACGCTTAAAAAATGTATATTTTTATAAGACGTGTTTTCATTGCTGTCATGCAACAGGTAAAGCGCTAAAAATTAAGACTAACAGTTTATACAAACATAAACAAGTAATGTAAAGAATTTTTTTATTTCCATTCCTACTTAGGTCAATAAAGAATTTTTTAGTTACTTTTTCTAAATAATTATCAAAAAAGTTATAGTCAAAAAATTATGGATTTTCTCCAGAACTAAACCAGTAGTCTTCTGCTCATTACATTTATTCCTATTCCTATTAATATATTAAAATGTCTAATAATTGTGGTATGATGTTTTCTCATTATTGCTCAGCTTTCAGAATATTAAACATTGTGGAAAAAAATAAATATAATAATTAATAAAAAATAACAACAGAAAAATTTAATCTCGTTCTTCACCTTCACGAGAAAAATATCAAAATATTTGCATTTTACCGATTGAGCTACTGCCTGCTGATTTCGCTCTTCGTTACAAACTGCTAAAACTCTATTTAAAGTATTAAAAAGGAATTAATTAATTAATATTTGATTAAAAAACAACATAAAATCAAATATTAGTTAATTAATCAACTGATATTTGATTATGAAATAATATCAGCTTGTAGTGAATGACATTTTACGTCATTACTTGTAGTAATAACATCAAACGCCATTTCCTACAAATTTTAAAAAATGTATTTGAACTCGAATGGATAAATAAAAAGTATTCTATTAACGATTGAAAGTTTGTACAAG
>JAPMOQ010016722.1:1106801-1126371 GCA_026543055.1 Argiope trifasciata
TATATATATATATATATATATATATATATATATATATATATATATATGGAGAGTGTGAACTAATAGTAGGAATTGAAAAATGGGAAATAATTTAAAGGTATTGGTATCAGAAATGAAGCATTTTTTCTATGTTATCCAGAAAGAAAAAAAATCACATTTTTTATACATCGGAGATAAGGGAAAAAGTGCTACGTTTTGTATAACAGATAGATTAGGTTTCGAAATAATTACAGCAAAGTAGGAAAGGCGATTACTTTGTTTTAGACAGAGACTGATATAGATACCTGGGAGAGCAAGCTTAGCAACATAAATTTTTTGTCTACAAATGGACTAGGTTTGGAAATAGTTACTGCGAAACAAGAAAGATGATAACTAATGGCTTAGAAAGGAGTTAAGTAGATAGATACCTTGGGGATCAGGCTTACGGATGATGATACTAACAAGAATTATCAAAGCCACTTTTGCATCGTATTAGTTATCATCTTATGCCCTGTTTCCATAAAAGTATGAAAAAATTCTCGTTAGATTTTAACTGAGCATTATTTACCTTGGACAATTTTTGGATGCAATCATTGTCAAACAGGAAAGATGATGACATAGCATGACATAGCGATGTATGAGAATAAAGTCAGTGAACAGTGTTGTTGAGAGTACTTGAGGTAATAGTACTGCTGAAAAATAAGTCACGAAGAAATAGTTTTTTCATGCTTATTGTAAGTATGAACATTTAACTATACATTATCAGAGTTGGCATGACAATGGAAAATTTGTAAAAATTGGGAAAATGCAAGGAATTTTGAAATTTTCCTTAAAAATGGGGAAAAACAGGAATTTTAAATTTCTTGGGTTTTTTTTCTCTTTAAAATATTCCAAGAAGGAATAAAATATTATTCCCATACTTATAAAAACTAAATACCAACATTTGAGGATTCTCATTTCTTTTCTTTTACTTATATTATTCCAATTTTCAAAACAGATTAAATAATCGTCACTGGAATAGTGACTACAGCTACTTGAATATTAATGGAGCTATTGAAATTGGAAATATATTTTTTAAAAGGGCGTTTTATATTTGTGAAATACATTACAAAAGTGATGTCATTTTAAAGCTGATTCTTCTGACAAGAATTAAAAGGGAGGTGTTGTTTTTCTATAAAAATTAACGCATATGTTTTATTCGCATGCTTCCTTTTATTCTGCATATACATGAAAGAAAAATACTGGAAATATTTTTCCAGATCAGGATGGTAATCCTGATTAGATCTCCATCTATCTGATCCAAAATGATGGAAAAGTACAGAGCATAATAATAAAACTGGATTATTCAGAATTCTTCTAGAAATGCTCACTACCTACTCTACCTTACTTTTGAAAAGATTCATTTTGTACTTTTTATTCTTATTTTTGACTTTTGAATGTTGGTCAATACTTTTGTCCATGCCATACACACAAAACTTTAAAAATTTATTACAGGAAAGTAAATCTACGATTAAAAAAATATTCAACCCTTTTTGAGATGAATTTTATAATTTATTACGTACTTGCTGGTAATAAAATTATGAACATTGCTCAAAATGAACACATAAGTGTTTGATGTTAATTTAGTGCTGCATTTGACATTCTTTATTTACTTCTACCTAAAATTCTTTCTAGTTGTGAGTAATTTTTTTTTTCTTGCAGGCCATCATGGCGTCAAGACAAGCAGCACTGCAGCTTCTTGCGCTCTTCATCTTAGCAGCTGCATTCTCCAGCTTCACTCTGATCCATGCTGATGATTCCTCCAAGTCAGCTGAACATGCGAGCAAAGAAGTTTCTGCATCGGATGAATCTAGTGGTCAGGAGGACAGCAAAGGTTATAACAACTAATTGTCGATTAAAATTTTAAAATTAGATTTAATAAGATTTTGAAACCTATATTCTCATACATAAATCCAATCAAGGTTGAATTTGAAAAAAAAGGGCGTTTTTGTAGAAATTTCCTTCACATTTTATAACATAAGAGTTATAGTAGATCTGGTATTGCCATTCGATGAACATAAATAATCTTTTGGGGCACTACATGAATAAAACGCTTGTCTGTCACATATTTTTACATTATTTCGAATATTTAAAAAGTAAAAGAATGAAAAATTAATTTTTTTGTGAGATATTAATTAAAATGAATTATTTGCATATTTATTGGCATCTTAATTAATTATTAAAGTAAAACTATCTCAAGAAATTATTAAAGTTTAAAATATCAGCTCTTGAAGAAGATATTTCCCTTTTCTAATATGGAAATTTAAGATACTTCTAAATGCTGTTGTGTTAGCTATAAACAATCCATAATATTTTTTCAAGTAATGATGTTTTTGGATGTCTTTCCTTTTACTGATTTTTTTTAATCGAGGTAAAGTGCACGAGATCAAAAGCTAATATACAAATTTAATTAAAAAAATATACATTCTTTAAAAATTGAACATTATTTTTCAAAATAATTTCTAGACAGTGATTCATTAGTTTATCTATTCATGATACTAATTCTGTAAACGTAAGATTTAAATGCTCTAATCGATATCTGCGTCAATGTTTCAAAAACTGACATTCTACTTGTAAAAATTGTGAAATATTTTTGATTCAGTATGTTTATCCTTTAAAGTATAAAATAATATATTTGAAACTTCCAAAAATATTTAGTTTTTTTTATGATATTAAACAAAAGCTCTTTATAACTTTTCATTGGTGTGGTAATTAATTAAAATTACGCAATTAAAGCAAAACTTTCATGTAATAAGTTTAAGAATCTTTTCAATTCCGATGTTTTGATTCCCCCCCCCCCCACCATTGTTTTAGAGCCGTTAGTATGTCAATGAATATAATATTTTGCATTTGAATGTCTTTTCTCTGTTTATTAACAAAGATAGTTAGTCGTGTGTTAATTAATAATGGATTCATTGAACAAAAATTCTTTGAATAATTCGATTGCTTTTGACTCCCTTCGAATAAAATACCAATAATTCCGAATTAAATATTTTGACGGGAACTGTTATTAAATCTAGCAATAATCCATACACTTTCCTTTGAGCAAAATCTCAAATAATTTCTGAAAATCCAAAATTGTCTCATTTCTCTTTAAAATGGCGTTTCAATAACAGATGTGTTATTTTAACTCCATTCAATAAATTTTTGCTCAATTTTTTAAATTGAACAAAAGTTCTTTGAATGATTCTATTGCTTTTAATTTCCTTCGAATAAAATATCGACAATTCAGAATTAAATATTTTGATGGGAACTGCTATTAAATCTATCAATAATCCATACATTTTCCATTGAACGAAATCTCAAACAATTTCTCAAAATCCAAAATTGTCTGATTTTTAAAAAAATGGCGTTTTAATAACAGATGCTATTCAATAAAGTTTTGTTTAATTTTTTTAATTGAGAAAAAATTCTTTGAATAATTCGACTGCTTTTAATTTCCTTTGGGTAAAATACTGATAATTCATAATTATATATTTTGATGAAAACTGTTATTAAATCTAGCAATAATTCATACATTTTCCTTTGAACAAAATCTCAAATAACTTCTCAGAATCCAAAATTGCCTCATATTTTTAAAATGGCGTTTCAATAACAGATTTCCTTTTCCTGAACAGAAAAGCGATCTCAGGAAGAGATAATGTTCGGCAATCAACAGAACAAGCCCAACGGTCTGGTAGACGATCTCATGGGAATGTCCGAGAATGGCGAAGAGGACGACAGCAGTGCTTCCGTTTTACCGGACAAGAAGGCCAGTGATGCGCAAGGTAAGATAGAGTGGGCATCTTAGTTTTTCCTTATGAATGATACAAATACTTCCCCCTATCCTCACAAGCACTAGGTTTTGAACAATACCTTCACGATACTTTTTGATATTCAAAATATTATACTATAATCATGAAAATATCTTACCAATACTGTGGGGCATATTATAACACTAATATGAACACTAGACTTGTTTTTTCTTCTATACCAAGAATAGTTTAATTGTCTTAATAATAACAAGCAACTAACATTATGCTGTGGCCATAAAATCCACCAAGATCACATGATCAAAGATCAGAGCTTGCTTATTGAGATATTCGAGATTATTACATTCAGATATTCGTTGGCCTCAATAAAAGGCACATGACGCCAGCAAAAGTTTAACGATGAAAATATTCATGGGAAGACATTCGGGCCATGGACAGTGGGAATATGAGTTGCGCAGGATATGCTTTTGTTTTTGTGCTTTCTTTTCTTTTTTTTATTGACTGTGTCCTCGATATCAGATATTCAAAGCGATTAATTTTTTTTAGAATCATGTGATTTTCAATGGCGGTCGTAAATTATCTTTGTGTAAACTGAATCTGAAGCAGCACATTTATTTTTGGCACAACGTAGGCAAGAAATACAAATATATATACATAGAAATAAAAAAAAAAGTCCACACATTTTGACAGAAAATTTTGGACATTCTTTTTATTGCTGTTACTTATGGGACTTCACAACCCCGCTGACAGAAAGCTGTCAGCGATTTAAGCCAAAATAAGCGTCTCTTGTTTGTTCAGTAGCGCCAGTTAGAGCCAAGAGTATGACTACTTCATGCTTCCCATTCACTTGCACAACCACTTTTTAAATTCACACTACTCAGATAGAACACAGAATTATAACCATGCCCGAACCGGGACTCCCAGATCACGGGTAAGACACGCTACCCCTATGCCAGGACGCCAGTGTTTTGAAAATCTTCTGTATCAATTTTAAAAGTTTTTTTTGTCTATATGATTTTATATAGCTCAGTAGCTATACCTGATCAGAATGAATGTTTTTCATTCAATCTAATCTCCAGTTTCTCAAACATTGGAACATATACCACTAATTGCCCATTACACTATGTTTGATGGTGCAATATTTACACCAAATATTGAAATGGATGTTTAAAATTAATGTAAAATTGCGCTTTTTTTAAGAGGTATAAACTCACGATGATCTATGTGTTCTCGATTCTTATTTATTCAATGCAATGAAAAATCTGTGTGTAATAAATTTTTCTCTCGACTTTTGAGCATGAAAGATGCAGAAAATATCAGTAAAACTTACAAATTTCCATTTAGCCACACTAGGAGTTTCAAACATATGAATTTATATATTTGAAACTAATATAGTTCTCTAATATGATGTTTATAAAATTTTTCAATTCTTAATATTTTCAATATTTATGAAAATACATATTTTAAGCGTTATAGAATATTATATTATTCTAAGAGTTATTAGTATTATATAATAATATTAAACTTTTGCAAGTATTTTCCTATAAATTTCCTTACAATCATTTAATTATTTTGGCACCGGACGTCTGCTTATATAATCTCTCGTACAAACTTAGGTGCTGTCATAAGCTGTGATTAATAAAAAGTAGTACTGCCATTAAGGTACTAAAATTGCAAATTAACCAAAAATAAAATATTTACCTGTTAATTAAGATAAAAATGTTGTAAAATGTTCAGCTAATTCGACCAGTGTCATAATATATAAAGCCAGAGACCAGACCTCATAATATATAAAGCCGCCAAATGCCAAAATCTTAAAGAAAGATTATCAATAATTTTTTGTTGCTGTTTTAAAGAAAATATTTTTAAAAAGATTTCTTTGCACTATTTAAAGAATTGACTGGTATCAGCTATACTTTAACATAAAAAAATCACCAAATAACAAAAATAACAAACAAAATATATACTTAAAGTTAAAAATATTACAATAAAAATGTCTTTTTAGAAGGAAAAATGGTCGTTGTTTTTACTTATACGTTCAAGTTCATGAATTCTTATTTTGATTTCAGACGATGAACATTCATCAAACGACGAGATAAAAGATTCTAAAGACGAAAAACGGGCCCCAGGACCAGAAGAGCAGCCTAACGATATGATGATGGGTTCTGGAGCTGAGAACTGGTACAACACCCTTCAGGTCTCCCCTAGTGCCATGCAGTATCTGGCCAACTCGCAGGCGATGAAAAACATGCGTAAGTACACTTTGACACTGCACAAATTGCAACAGTCCTTTTTGGTGAAAGAAAATGCTTAATCGAAGCTACCACAAGTAATTTCAGTCGGTGAATACTAATATCAAATCCTACAAAGGAATACCTTAAATATATGTGAGATAAGCTCATTTTTTATTTTCTTATAAAAATGGTGTAAGGTCAAGTTACCCGCAGTCTTTGGACGGGTCATGATTCTGTGAATAGTAGGGTTGGTAGAGGCATGGGCATACGTAGTGGAGACTATTTTTGTTCACCACATTGCCCGTTTCAAATTTCCCTACTGTGCTGTCTTTCAGACTATCCTGTATCTTAAAGCAGATTAAGAGTAATTCATTTGTAGTTACTCAGTGCTAAAACTGATGTCGAACTATTTAATAAAATTGTGATTTAGAGAAAGAATTACTTTTGATTGTCATTAAACAAGCCAATTGAACCAACCAATGAATGTTAGGTGAGTATTATTTGAAGAAAATCATAAATGTTCCGGTCTCATAGATAATTTTACTATTCCAGATTTAAATATTCACATTTCCTATTTCTATTGGCTAAAAATGTATTACTTCTTTATAACGCAAGTTATTTTGCAGCTTAGTATTCACAGTTCACAATGACCCTGTGAAAAAACGTAGAATACATGAACTACATGATAAAAAATTACATATTAATCTTTTAAGAATTTGGGTTGACATTACGATCATGAATGAAGAATGAAGGACATAAACATTCTTCTGAATAATGATTTGAAACAATACAGGAGGCAATTGCCAAATTTTCTCTCATGGCTGAACCCCCGGAGGGGCATCTCGTAATTGATGATGAGGTGCTTCCGGCATGGTGGTTGGAACTCGCAAACCCAGCGAATACAATAAAGGTGGGGGATTAGAATCTCCCCTTTTGATGATAGGACGCACTTCTGACAGGGAAGATTGTACAGTGGCTGATGATGGTCCTTAAGACTCAACCACAATTCCAGACAATGTTGCTGTATCGATTGTCTAGTCATTCCAATTTTTAACCGTGTGCCTTCGGATAGAACGGATAGTCAGTGGAATGTCTTACGCTCATGAATCCCCTAAAGGGTGTACCTCGTAATTAAGGATGAGAAATTTTCGGCATGGAGGTTGGCTCTCGCCACTCTGGAGAGTACACGAAAATTTGGGATTTTCGCTCCCTCCATCGATGAGGGATTGTACTTCCTTGGTATTGTACAATGACTGATGATGACCCTTAAGGGCCGGTTACACTGCATATACTCGTCTGCAGACGAGCTACGTGTTGCCCTTTGACTCCTCTTGCGGGTTCCTGGTCTTCTTTGATGCCCGTCGACTTTACCGACAGTTTATCGGTAAACTGCCCAGGCATCAAAGAGTCCAAGAGGGGTCGAAGGGGAAACGCCTCTTCATGGCTATGGGGGAGTGTAGTCCCCAGTGGGTCGGAGGTCTGATTTATGACCAAATCTGTGAAACAGCCGGTCGTGTAACTTCGGATTTAGGATTCACCCATAGTTCCTGCCGATGGGCTGTAGCGGCAGTCTAGTCATTCAGAAAGTTTTAGCCGTGCGCCTTCGGATGGAACGGATAGTCAGTAGAGTGTCTTACCTTCATGAATCCCCCAAGGGTGTAACCTCGTAATTAAGGATGAGAAACTTTCGACATGCTGATTGTTACTCTGGAGGGTACATGAAAAGGTGGGGTTCTAGCTCCTCCCATAGATGACGGGGCGTATTTTCTTAGAGTTATGGAGTGGCCGATGTTGGCCTTTAAGACTCAACCACAATTCCCGTCAGAGTTGTTTTACTGACGGTCCTAGCATTCAGTGGCAGCGGGGTGGTCGGCTGTATGCAAGAAGAAGAGGTCCTAGCATTCAGTGTCAATGCTAGGTTATCCAAGTGCCTTCGAGGAGGAGGGGGGTCAGCAATATGACTCATTTTCATGATTTACTTAAAACTTTTTAAAGTTAATTTGCATCTTCAAACTTCTTGTATCTTTCCTATTAGCAGCTTCGGAAGACTTCAGCAACAGCCTGTACGACCAGGAGGACCTGTACCGACGCAAGAGACAGCTCATCAACCACCACGGAGTGCCCCTCCAGAAACGCAGCCTCAGGAGCTCCCTGGGTCAGATGATTCAGAAGAGGGGTATACGCATGCCCAGGAGGTCCATGAGGCTGAAGAGGCAGGTGGACATGGAAGACCTTTTGAACCTCTTCGGAAACGAACGATTCTATGACGAAGACCAGCAAGTAAGAGGGACAATGATTTTGTTATCACATTTCAATTTGATTACAGACACCCTGACAGAGACCCTTCTGCGTCTGTCAAGGATGTACTCTCAAATTTTTCAACTTATGAATTGAATTGATATGCGTTATTGCATTAAGTGATATACGTTATTGCATTAAGTGATATACGTTATTGCAAATGAGACATTTTACGAATTGCGTTTCGGAATTTTTTTCCCACCTTGACATCAAAAAGGATTGCAGTCGTAATTACAAAACATTAGGGTGTCTAAAAAGTTTCTTTTTCATGCCTAAAAAGGATCCATTTTTAAAGAGGCTTGTCACTGGAGACTAAATTTGAATTTTATATGAAAATGCGCTAAGTAAAAGCATTTGGTGTAAGGACAATAGAGCTTCAACTGTTACAAAACCAGAACTACAACCCAAAAAAGCTCTTTTGCCCATTTGGTGGGGTTGGGAAGGCGTAATTTTCTACGACCTCCTTCCTCAAGGTGAAACAATAAATTTTACAAAATAATGTCATCAACAGGATCAATTAAATTAAACAGGATCAATTCTTAACAAAAAAAAAAAAAAAAAAAAAACATGACTAGAATTAGTGAGCCAGCGAGACTTTGTTTTTCATCATCCCAACGCGGGACCACATGTTGCATTGGTCATAAAAGAGAAGCTGTTACAATTTGATTGGGATGTTTTACTGCATCTTGCCTATTTTCTAGATCTCGCAGCATTTGATTATTACTTATTTTTGTCCTTAAAAAATTATCTTCGCCATAATCGCTTTAAATCCATCAGCGAAATAAAAGTTCACCTCGATGATTATTTCTTGCCCAAAACACAACAATTTTGGAAAGAAGGCATTATGAGGTTTCCTGGGAAATGGAAGAAAGTAATAGCGCAGAAGAATACTTAAGTAACAAAATAAACAGATCTTAAAAGTAAATACTGGGTATTTATTTCATACTAGAAATGGGAAAGAAACTTATGGAACACCCTAATGCATATTTTGAAATAAATGTGTATTTATACGTACTTTGGATAAATACATATTTTGGGATATACAGTCAAACTTGTTTTTGTGTTGTAGATAGGAATTATGTAAAAAAAATCGCACAAAAAATTTTCTGAAATTTCATAAGTAGCTATAACAAAAGATTTTCTACAGCATATTAAACGGATATTTATTTATTTTGCACTTTGAAAAAGGACTAAAAAACAAAAGGTTTCACTTAGGAAAATTTGTGGGAGACTTACGAAATAATAAGAAAGTGCTTTCCAAATAAAATTAATAATTAAATTGCACATGGAAACATTTTTGAATTTTTTAAATAAGGAGAAAATTTTAACATGCACATAATCTAAAATTACTAGTCGTAATACAAAACACGCACCTCCTTGTGATATGCTGGTTCAAAATCACTTCCAGCACTTGAAGATATTGCAGTTGATTTATTTTTTAAATATTCATTTATTTTATTTTGGAATACAGGAATTAATTTATTTGATATGTACTTATATGCCATACACATTGTACAAATGTAACTGGTAAAAAATATTGCAACGGTGTAATAATAACAACACCGTTGGAATTCACATAGGGCATTTAAAAAAGGGCACAAAATAAATCGCACAAAGTTAAAATCACATATAAAAGAACCACACAAAAACAGGTTATTTAGACTGTAGTGGTTTCAAAAAAGAAATTCCTTTTATAACTCGATTCCTTGTATAATATGGCGAGCTTCCTGTTATTTGTATTGTGTAATAAAAAACTTAAATACTCATTTTGGACTTCTTTACTTTAAGTTCAAAGTTTCACACAGATCTTTAATTTTGCTATCAAGACCGTTATACTTTCTTAGTTCAGTTCCTCATGTTTTTGCATCATAGCCCTTGCATGACTATATGGTTGTCAAATATTTAATAGATCTTATCAAGAATTTAATTTAGATTTCCAATTTTTGATAACATGATCATATGCTAATTTTCAGTAAGTGCTTTCGTTTTTTAATTGTTGTCTCCATAGAATATAGGACAAAATTCCAAAATAATGCTGAAAAATATTGAAAAATACGGAAATCCTGGCATCTTACCGATTGAGCTTCTTCCTGTTGATTTCAAT
This sequence comes from Argiope trifasciata, assembly GCA_026543055.1. NCBI lineage: Eukaryota > Metazoa > Arthropoda > Arachnida > Araneae > Araneidae > Argiope > Argiope trifasciata. The sequence goes on from JAPMOQ010016722.1 coordinate 1,117,208, forward strand.
TTTCATTACAAACTGCTATATCTCTATTTAAAGCATTAGAAATGAATTAAATTTAATCAATGAATTATTTGAAAAATAGCTGTATTAACATTAAGTGGCATCCGCTACAAGTTCAAAAAATGCATTTGAACTTGGGTGGATGAATAAAAAGTATTTTACTAGCAACTGAAAATTTGAACAAGATATATAAATAAATAAATATGGGGTGAGTCTAAACTAATAGTAGAAATTGAACAAAAACTTTTTGTTTATAAACCAAATATTAGTAAATGGCTTGAAATACGTGCATTTTCATTATTATATTTATTATCTGTCTACGTGAAGGAAAAAAAAATATAAATTCCACAAATATTCTTAAACAATAAAAATTAAGGCCCTTCATCTAATAGCGCGGCTGTGTACTTGCTAGTCCTTTGAGAAAAAATGACGATCTACTCTTACTTATATTTGCTTCAACTGAATATTTTAATGTATAGTATATTAAAAAAGGAGAAAGGATTCTTTAAAAATAGATCATCGATTTCACCTCGATCATCCATCTTATCTAAAGTTGCTAATATATTCTTTATATAGTTAATAAAAATGCAAAATTGAAAAAAAAAAGGATTTTTTCTGGATTATTAACAAAAATGTTCATACTCGCAGATATCTTATCTAAGGGTGCTATTGTTTACTTTAGCTATCTAATCATAAATACAGAATTGGAAAACGGAAATTTTTCTGGATTGTTAACAAAAATGATTTTACCCGTAGATATCTCCTCAATTAATTCATATTATGTAAGGGTGTAAATTTATACTTCACTTATCTAACCAAAATTATAGAACTGAGAAAAGAATTTTTAAGAATTATTTATGGTGCTGCTGTTCTGTGGTATTCTTCCTTGATAATAATTTAGAGACATGTTTTATTTTTACTTATCTAATTATACGCATTTTTTAAATACATGAGATACATTTTTATACTTTTCTTATTTAATTATACGCATTTTTTAAACACATGAGATACATTTTTATACTTTACTTATCTAATTATACACATTTTTTAAACACATGAGATAAATTTTTATACTTATCTAATTACATGCATTTTTAAACACATTTTATACGTTTTTATATTTTACTTATCTAACAAAAAGTGCAGAAATGTAAAAGGGAATTTTATGGATTATTTGTAATACTAGTATTCTGTGGTATTTTTATTGACATTAATTAAAAAGGACACATTTTAAGGATACATAAATAGGACATAATACATACATAACATACATAACACATAAAAAGGACACAATGTTTCTTCTCAAAATGGATTTCGCCTAATAATAAATTATTGAAATTACGCATAATTGTAATACATGGCAGATATGGAATATAATCCTGAAGAAAAGTTCAAAAGAATAATCCATAATATAACATATATTGCTTGATAAGCTCTCTGACCACTTAATTTGAGTTCTGAAAGTTAATGTATTCCTCGAAATGATTACAATTCTGAACTATTTTTATATGGTCTAATTTGAGCAGATAAATTTTAGTTCAAATACCATATGCTAATTATTAATTTAACTGAGCATCGAGTTCTTAAATTTACCAAATATAGTTGCAATATGAATATATAAAGTACCATAGTCATAATTATACAAATTTTAATTGTATAAATCTACAGCATTCTTAATTTATCCTTCTACGAAATAACAAATATTTCACATTTATTATTCCTGAATACATATAAAAAGAGACCCATAAATATGAATTAAAATAGAAAGTACATCCGATACCATGAATTTCCATTTCATTCTATTTTCGTATCGAACTCCCCCCCACTTAAGAACTATTCATCCTCTTCTCCTGCCCGGAAGTTGATCGCACTGCCCTGACCCACATTTCATTCCGTATCGTCTGCCAGTGCTCTCACGAGACCTCGTTTTAGGTTGAGGGAACTTTGGGCAAACGTCGACCTCCTTACATGTTGGCTGTACCCAAGGGCTCTGAGATCGGAGGTCATCGGGATCCTGAAGGTCGCTGGAGGACCCGTGAAGGTCGCTACCTGTGCTTTTGAAGGGCAACCTGCGAAATTTTGGCAATGTGACGATGCTCTGAAGGTCGTTGGTAGCTGGAGATTTGGTTCTGGACGAAAGGGTGAACCGGGTGTATGATCCAAGGCCGAGTCAGGAGGGACTGAAGAGTTAAAAAGATTTTTGAGGTGTATTTGGCGATGTTCCAAAAAGATTGTATTCCTTGATGGACAAAATTCGGATAGATTTAGCTATCATTGCACAAAAATTAAATGAATTCAGTTGCATCGATCGTGTTGGAATTTAATAATTATCTATTCAAAAAAAATGTCTATCTTATTTTATTATTGGAATCACGGCAGATTAATTGTATATATTTAATCATAATATTTTTATTGTAATTAATATAAACATAATAATGATAAAAATTAGTTTTTAAATTCGAGCTTATGATATTTGTGAAAAGTTATTGAACTCGGAATACAAAAAGATATATTCCATAAATCTTTCGGTGTATTAAAATTGTTACAAGTTTTCATTCCAAGAATATATATCGTCCTAATTTTGATTGAATATGCTATTTCAATTTGATAATTAATCAATTTTCTTTCTGCAAATAATTAACTAAACAATATGTATTGCTGGTTTTGATACTTTTAATAAAAAAAAATGAAATTTATAAAGAAATTGAACAATAATTTATTAATCATGGTTAAGCATAAGAATGTTTTAAAAGTAAGACATTGAATGGAAATTTTATTTTCGAAAGTATTAATTTTAATTGAGTTAACTTTTGTAAATTCAAAACTTGATTCGGAAGTTTTTAAGGAATATTAATGGCAATTAGTTTTGTAAAGAAAAGAAAATTCTAATAAAAATAATTATTCTAAATAAAAAAATTTGTAAAAAAATCAGATTAAATCAATATTTGATTGAAAAATAATTAAACAATCTCTCATGAATCAACTGAAACTTCTTATCCATTTAGAAAAAATTTCTGATTTATTCATATATATTTACTGCAATTTCAATGCAAAACTCCTCCAAAATGGCAACATTCATTTAGCATTGTCAAATATTTACTAAAAATTATTGTTGATTCAATAATTCAGATATATGAAATTATGAAATAATTTTATTGAATTCCATATATGAAATTATGAGTGCATAATTACATTAATTATTGAAATGTACAAAATTTTGTTCTCATATTTATATCTATTAAAGTTGTGTTGCAACTATTAATTAGAATTTTTCTATGAATCATGTACATATAATTAAGTCATTATATTTATATTACTTTGACTTATGCAAGTATTATTTTTCTGGCTATATATATATCATTTACATCATACTGCTTAACTTATCTAGTTAAATTATATAGAAATAAAATATAATCTTAAGTAGTGCACATTTTGTTTAATATATAATAACGTCATTATATATATATTACTTTGATTACTATTATTTTATTTCTTTGATTACTATTATTTTATTTCTTTTGATTACTATTATTTTATTTCTTTTGATTACTATTATTTTATTTCTTTGATTACTTTTATTTTCTGACTATATATTATTAATTATATCATACTGCTTAACTTAGCTATTTGAATTAAATACAAATAATATTTAATTTGGGAGCAGTGAACATTTTGTTTTGGAATAATTGTTTTAGGTGCAATGTATTTGTAAAGTGAAACAAAATTTGTATATTTAAAATCATTTATCGTTCAATAAATTTATGATCATATATCATCGTATTTATTATTTCAAGAAAAGTATAGAATATTAACATAATTCATGAACTAAATAAATTGGCACTCTAATAAAGAAAAAACTATTATTTGCATTAAAATTTCCTTTTGATCTGGGCTTCATATTATTTATTTAATTTATTGTCACATTAATTAATTAATAATCACACATTGCTTGAATGAAATCTTATGCTTTTTCAATATTTCATTGAAATCTATTACAGTGATGCCACTTGTAGTGATATTACTACATTCAAATGATCCATAATTTCTTTAAAATAATACAATTCTGTAAGAATTCAAAGATCATCATCAGAACAGCATCATTTATACTTTTGATTTGTTTTAATCAGAAGCAGAAAAATCGTTACAATCGATACATACTTACTTTAAAATATTCATACTTACTTTTTTTTTTATTCTTAAAAGGTTATCTAGAATACCGCATTATCAAGGTTTTGTTGAGTTAGTTATATTAACGTCCCATTGTAAAGCAACACTAGGGCTATTTTGGGACGGATCTCGCAAGTATGGACGCGGTTGGAATAAGATGACAACCGATGACACCTGAGTTGGCGCCCCCTTCTGGACACCATGCCACACCAGAGGTAGGACGTTTGGCCTGACGGATTTAATGTGCAGCTGGAGCCCTTACTCGACAGTTCTTTGGTGGAATCCGGGTTCGAACCTGAGACCCTGCTGCTTACATGCTGAGTATTTATCACCAAGACACCGCAGTCCCCAAGGATTTGTTGTATAAACCTTTCAAATCGGACTTATCTAGTGAAGAGTTAAAGAGTTGTTGAATTTAGTTGGCTGATAGTAATTTTCATTTTGGTTTTATTTTCATCCTCATCTTATATGTCACATCTCATCGATTCATGAACAGTTGTTCTTCTGTAATTTTTCACACTTTATATCTACGCTGGATCTGACCTCATAATCTTTTTTCAAGTGGTCTACCGACTATTCAATAAGCATTATCTTCTTGACCACTCCCAATAAAACCTTCAGGTTAAAACGTCTGACATCAAAATTGATTATTGTAAGCAAAATTATTGATCACTAGAACCGATGAAATTTCTTTATATATTCTTTGAAATGATCAACTGACTTTTCAATGAGTATTATCTTCTTAACTATACCCAAAATAAACTTCATGTCAAATCGACTGGCATTAAAATTTATTATTAGAAGAAAATTATCTATCACTAGAACCGGTTGAAATTCTGTATATTTTGATACTGAAATGCATTTAATATATCTGATCTTTAGATCTGGGATCTCAACAATTAAAGCCTACTGTATTTGCGAGTTTTCTGTATGAAAATTATCAATATAACATAATTTTCAAATTTTCATAGAAGTCTTCAAATTAGATCTGTAAAGTAATAAGTGTAATAAGATATTAACGAAACTGAAATTTAAAAAATTTAGAGTTTATATATGTTTTTCAGGTGACTCCACATATCTTTGGGGGTCGGTCACAGACCGTAGCTAAGCGACATGTACGTAATTTTATAATTTATGGTAAATAGAGAATAGATAGAAAGCAGATGTAGAATTATCATTCTTAGATGCTCGTAATTTTGTATATCATATTACAAATAGATAGCATAGATGTAGATTTGAAAAATGTAATGCACGATTTCATACGGCAGATACATAAAGTAGATTTGGCATGCTTAGATACAAGAAATATAGCATATAATAATGCTGGTAAAGAAAATAGATACAATATAAATGAAGATCTGAAACTTAGTCATAGTATTTAGAAAAAAATTAGACTTATGCATATTATATATTACACATTCGATTATACATTAAAAGTTACCACATAAAATTCTCGAAAAGAGAATGATTTCTTTTGCTGGTGTTTGTATAAATAAGCAATCAAGGATAATAGTCACTGGAAGAAATTAATATACCAAACTATTTCGAAGACAATTCAGGAATTTATTCTAAGAAATTTAGGTAGAATTTGGCTTTAACGGCAATCAAAAGACGCCAATTAAAAACTTTCGCCATATTGTAAAACTATGCTCAAGTACATTAATATTTATTATAAAAAATTTCGAACATGCGAATCACATGTCACAATGGTTGAAGACTAAAATCGTCAAATTGGTGAACTTTTTTCTTGTTGCTTTTTGACCAAATCCACAAGTTAATAAAATTAATTATTTCTAGATTTTTTTCTGAATGCCCCAGTATAACGAAGAAATGTTTTATGTTAAATTTAAATAATTTTTGTTTATTACTTTGCCTGTGCTTTAAAGTCGAATTTCTCAAACATTTTAGAGAAAAAAAAAATTAAGTTGGTATCGGAGATCGTATATAAAAAGTGCTAATCATATATATTTTTTCATTTTAGAAGAATATAACACACAGTTGATAATGTCTATGTATGATTAAATTTCCTGTTAGCAAAATAAACAAATTAGTTAGGAACAGGAAAATAGTTAATTGTCCTGTTAACGAATTTGTATATTATATAAGTGGCAGGTATTATTCTATTTTTAAGACTGTTTTAAGCATCAAGAGCATAATAATAATTATTATTTGAAAAATAAAACACACTTTTTATAAGAGTAGTATAACATACAACAGCGGATTTCCGATACTTCTTACCTAGAGCCTCTAGCCTAAAAGTGGCTTAGAGGAATAGCCGCCAAATAAACAAATTTTAAAAACTATATTTAAATTTTCTGATATATTATTAGCATATGACCGACATATTATTAATATTTTTTCAGTGTAATTGGCTAGGTTCTTGTTTTTATTTGTTGCCTTTAAGTTGTTATTAAAGCATCAGATGCCTGTTTAAATAAAAGTGTGTTCAAACGGAAATATCTTAATGTTAGAAAAACAAGAAAATTAGCCAAAAAATAGATTATTAACACAAATTTAAGTTTAAAATGTTAAATTAATTAGACCATTTTATTAAAAAAAGGTATTTTATGTTATACATTGTCTAGGGCACCAAACTGTTTAGCTCACTGTCACATATGTGCATTTTCATAAATACTATATCAAGCTATCACGCTAAAAACTACAGAACTTTTTATTTCAAAAGAAAAGAAAGGCAGAACACTTTATTTCAGATTTGAATCCTAAAATTGTCTAGTTGACTAGGGACTCTCTTTCTTTTTTCACCAACTCGCTTTCTTTCACATCAACTAGCACTCCGGAAATTTTTGTCATGTTTGCTTTTATTTAAGTTCAAGATTCTTCAAGATTTATTAAGTTCTGACTTATTGAGCTCTTTATTTAAGTTCTGATTTCTTCAAGAAAATAGTCTTAAGATAATTGTAAGACAAATTAAAACCACGGTAGTTTAATTGTCTAACATCTATTTTGTACATTGCACATATGAAACATCTTAATACAGTCCCAACATTATAGCGTTTTAAAAAGTATAATTGTCCGATTCATCGCCTTTTAAAGCTCATGGTGCTGGAACTTTCTTTTGTATATTATAAAGATATTAAATACAATCATTCCTCTTTAATTTTACATTCGAAGGAAATCATGCTGTTAAATATTATATGAGACAATAAAATCAGTTTGAACTTCCTTGCGGTAATATAACTATTATTAAAGGTTAGAGAAAAAAAATTTAATAATCGAGCCAAAGCAAAAATTTGCATGTTTATTATCAGTAAGATGAAAAGATTCATTTTTTTGAGTTTTAAAATGGCTTAATAATTATTTTTGTGCTGTAATTATGTTCAGAAATCATGTAACAAACCCAAATTTTTTATAGTTTTTAATTAATTAAAATTTTCAAAGAAAAATCGTGTGATTACGAAATAATATTATTAAAATATTTTTTTAAGTTTAAGACTGCTTAAAAATTATTTTTGTGATCTATTATATTTAGAAGTCATCATAACAATTGCTGATATTTCATCTAATTTTTAATTAATTAAAATTTCAATTGAAACACTTCGAGGCTCATATTATCACTTTCCAAAGAATAAATGACCAAATTTGAGAACTCTTGGTCAAAACACTTTCGTTTATGGAGCTTCAGAACACATTAAAAGACACTTACGTTTATTTTTATCCTTAGTAGATATTTAACCCCTTAACGGTCGCATAATTTTTGAAGAAAATGGTCATAAAAGTGACTATTTTTTATTTAAGAAAATTATATAAAACTGAGTGTATAGTTTAAAGTAAATTAGCTATCTTTAAAAACATAAAAAAATAGTCTAGGGCAGCCATCTGTTGTATATATTGAGTAATAAACATGACTCTGGGAATAAGAAATAGATTGTTTTAATATTTTTGGCGCATTACTTTTGAATACGCCAGCCCGGAAATAGAGGTAGAAATTTCACCCCTTCATTTTCACGGGAGCGAGAAGGAAAGGGTTAATAAAAAACAATAATTCAAATTTATAAGAAATGAATCATTGTTCAAATAATAAATTTATTTGTATAAATATTCAAATGAGGTAATATGAATCTTGTTCTCCCCTTATGTTTTCTATTTTTTGTTATTTTAAAATAACAAATTCTAACATTTTTTTAAAGGTTCCCGGCCGATTCTCTGGCTATCCAGAAACACCTGCTCCCGAGTTTCGCTACCCCTACGTGTTTCAACACCGTGACAACGGCATTATGGCTGCCAACACCGACCTGGATGAGAACAACGACGCTTTGGAAGGTGAGACCATAGACGACATTGACAGTCTGATGCTGCTTCCTCCCAATGCTAGATATTCGGACCTGGCTCCGTATGGGTAGGTAATTCCATTTATTCTTTGGTTTTCTGTGTTTATATAAAATGTTTTATAATAAACAATGTACTTGCAAAAGATAATTATTACTCTAAAAGAATTACAAAAAGAACAAGTTCTCCGATACCACCTTTTTTCTCCTTTTCCAGAATTAGATGCCCTACGTTCTAAATATCAAGAATAACTTATTAATTTACTTTGGAATGTATCGAAGCATACAAAACAAGATTCATTATTCTTATGCCACAGATCAGAATCAATCAAATTGTCAAGCATTAAAGCCGAGTATTTTTAATAGTTTCGCATATGCTCAGTTTTGTAGTTATATATGAACTTTCATTTCTAAGTTAGTAATATGACAACAGAGAACTATTGAAAACATAAATGTCAGGTTCATGCATCTTCAATTTTTGCAGCAGTAAGGTCATAATTTTTTTATTTGTCCAAGAAACTACACAGGAATTCAGCAAGACCACTTTTCAACAATAGAAGAAAATCCTGCTATAAAATATTTGATGTAAAAAGAAGAACGATTTAAATGTCTTGGAATAATATAATCTATTACTGAAAATTGGACAAATGAAGTTATAAAATTTATAAAAATTCAAGAAAAATTTTCTATTAATAAAATAAAGAAACAGTTTCC
>JAPMOQ010016722.1:1131371-1153246 GCA_026543055.1 Argiope trifasciata
TTTTCGAATGATGATGACACCGAAGCCGACTTCGGAAAATGGGGACATGTCGTGCAAGTCCCCGAAGCGTACGCATCTCCTGAAGATGTGGCCAGACTCTATGGTCTGGCCAATCTAATGGCTGAAGAAGACGAACCAGAAGCCAAAATGCGCAGATCAGCCTAAAAAATCTAAAAAATGGTAAGCTGTTTTTTTTTTTCAGCACAAGAACTATGTTTGGCTATGCTGTGCCAATCAGATGTTAAAATCATAGGAAAAACTGTAAAAACACATGTATTAAAATATAAAAGCTAAAGGTATCAATATAGAAATTAAAGAAATAAAAATGCAAAAATGTGCAATGTTAATAAATTTAATTGGAACATCGTTACGAAAAAAGACTTATGATGAATCGACTTAAAATTTCAAACATGAACAGAAATAAAAAAGTACTAAACACAAATGTAAAAGTTAAAAAAAGTCAGGTTTTTTTTAAAGGTAATAATGTAAATCATGTAAAAAAAATCATTATTTTCAAAAATTAATGTAGACATTGACATGTAATAATTTTTTTTCTATATAACAGATGAAGAATTGGAATTCCAAAATTTTTTCTCAAATTAAGAAAAATAAATAAATATTTTTAAAAATTTTCGCTTTTTAAAAATGTACTTTTCATATGTTTAAGCTCTATCACAACATCTTCATTGTATAGTCATTTTATTTCAACCCAAAAAGCCAGTGCTAAAACTTCCTTACATTTATTTCCTTTTCCGTAAGATACAAACGCAGTGCCTGTTTTGTACATCTTGCGCAGCAGTTTGAGCTAGTAAAATTGTTGTTATGTATTTTCCCAGCATTTTACAATTTTTCGTAGCAGTATAACTGGGATACTTTGTATTAGCAAGGCAAAATTTAACATCATTAGTTGTTTATTTTGCTTTAAACAACTACTATTATACTAATTTCCTGTATTACTAACAATATTTAGTTTGGAGTTGACAGGTACCTAGCTAACAGAAGCATATCTTTACAATATGTATACGCCGATATATAAAATCAATAAATATTTCTTTGGATTAAGTAGTTTTATGAAAATGCTACAGAAATTATATCCTTAAACAATTTCTAGAGACCCTGTTCATACGGCTAAGTTCTACGGTAACGCGGTGGCTGGCTGTAATTAAAAAAAAAATACAGAATTTCTAGAAATATATTAATAAAAACTTGCCTTTTATAAAGCACAATTTTCAGCGCTCATGTACCAAAGCCTTTAATACTGACAATTCTTCCCTAAGAATCTCGAAAGCCTTTAAAAGTAAATTATGAATTTAAAATTGTTCTTTTTCCGTCTTTCATTTGCAAATGAATTTATTTCTAAAACTTCCCAACTAATGATTAACTTTCTTTAGCTTTAATTGCCATAATAAGCTGGTAAGGAAAAGATAATATTTTTTCTCCCGATGCAGTGTTTCTTTATGAATAAGATTACAAAAGTTCATTGCACTCATAAACACCCAATTCCTAACTGTGACCGTTTAATTATTTACTTTTTCCTTAATGGGAAAGGTGAAGGGACTAGTTATATTCAAAGTTTTTGTAACTAGGCATACTAATAAAATGACAAAGGGTTTAAGAATGGGTTTACTAAACTATTAAAAACTTTCCTAATTAACATACTGAGGTTTTTCAATAATGCAGTGATGGTATTTAAAAATTTGATTTTCTCTTAAGTATTACAGGAAGCAAAAGATGAATGTATATGTCTAATTAAATTCATTTTTCTAAACAATATATATTTTCATTTGTATTTTTCCATTAATGCCTCTAAGGCCTTTTTTCATTGAATAAACCCATAGGAACAAATTTCACGAGAAAAAAGGCTGCAATTTTTCATTGCCCTAAACTATGACAGAACCTTGAAAATGTTTCGTTCTTGATTAATATTGATTGAAATTAATCCAGTTTGATTTATATTGATATAATTTTTATTTGGGAATATCTCGAACGTATTCAAGGAAACTGGGTTGCTCTCCTCCTCTAAACTAAAGAGAAAAAATTATGCCGAAATTTTCCTGATTTCGTTGATGATGACGGAAGTCAATTTTTAACAAAGCCATCTATAACAGAACATTTTCTGAATATTTTTTATCAATATTTTTGTTGTCATTTTCTTAGAATATTTAATGCTTGTATATTAACAGCATAGCATTGGTGAACATATTTAATAAACTAACGTGCAAAATGTAGTTATTTTTTGGTAATTAATCGGTTAATATATAAGCACCGAATGTTATTTGATATTTACTTTATAGTGTATTGATGTAAAATAGAAAACTTTAGGATTATATACAGCAATTAGTATTCCTCAACATTATATCTCATACTCAGTTTCCTTTGTTCAAATAATTGAAAAAAAGAAAAAATTGATCATAAAATGCTAGACCTCTTAAAGTAGCTCAAAACATAAGCACGTTACGAAACACCCTCAGAAACATGTGATAAGCACACACTCATGATAATACATATAATTAAGAAAAATAAAATCATCACATAAAACAATAATTTCTTACCTTATTTTTTATATACCTTTTTAAACATTTACATTTGACTTTTTTTAGTCATGTTCGCCAAATCGATCAGAATCAAGAATAATTATTCCTCAAAAGGGATTTTTTGGAGGCAATTTCTTTTCAATTCTGGCAGTTTTTATTGCAACCCTATAACTTTATTGCAATTTTTGTGGCAATCAGATAGAGGACATCTAGTCCATTTTCAAACGTTTGGCACGATTCTGGCATGCTTGATCGGGAATTGATTATTATTCTTTCATATTCTAAAGATGGGTTTACACTTGATCAATTACAAGATAGCCACGGAGACAACGCATGTTCAGAAAGCGACTGATTCATGTTTACCATAGTTTCATAAAGTAGATTCAGGCATTCTATGCTTGGCTGTAAATTTCCGTTTTGGCTTCTCTAAATTTCATTTCACTGCGTATTGCAATAAAATAATAGATATTTACACAAAGAAACATGGTACAGTAAAAAAAAAGGCAACATGCCTAAATTGGAAAAATTATAGAAATAAAATGGGGGGGGAGATATAAGAGGGGAAAAAACCTCGCATCAGAAAGAACAAAGAGCAAAAAATGGCAGAATTTATTTATGAGTGATCTATTTTTTTCATGTCAAAAAAAAAAAACGTTTGGTGGTGGTTCTAATGCCACCAAGCACGAATGAGCGGAGATCTTTCGAATTAAGGCAGAGGTGTGCGCCTTTCGTTGTTAACGAGCATCGTTAAGGTGAAAGGACGACTTTACTCGAACACACACGACACGATCCTTTTTAGGGGGCGGTCGAACTCATTCATCCATCCTCAAGTCAGAACTTCAGATCCAAATCAGAGACCGACTCATCCCTGATTTAGTACCCCCAGAGGTATTGTTTTGTTATGGGAACTTGGAGGACTTTGCAGTCGCGACCTATTTAACGTGCCCCAACTGCCTTAAGCCAACACGGCGGTCTTTGGCCGAGACGAGGATAGAACCCGTGACCTTTCGGTTACGAGACTGACGCTCTACCAACCAAGATACCGCTGCCGAAAAAAAGTCACCAAACGCATGAGCAATAATAAAAAAAAAATTATAATTCATCTGTATGTTGTTGACCTGTAGGTACATGTTCTTGCCATGGACCAAACAGCATTTTTCAGCCTTTCTATGCATGCACTGACTACTGTCAGCCTTATAATGGCTGAGTGTGAACTCACCTTTTTAATGGTTTATCAGATCTTAAGAATAGTTTTTTTATGAATGTTTGTATCAAAACGGAAAAATGCCAACATTTCTCTTTGGCGACAATTCTGGTTTCTGTAATGGGAAAGTAGCTGAGCTCTTTTATAGATACATCTATTTTCTCTACAATATTCGGTGCTTAAATGTTTTAATTTCACATTCTAGTGAAAAATTAACTTTTTTTTCTCTTTCAGGTGTGTTCCCCCATGCTTCTTTCAGCGTGCGACGGGCTTTTTCGTATAACTGTGCATCCTATATTTTACTCACAACGTCTCTAACTGTTCTGTGTATTAATTCCAAGAATAACTGGAAGACAATTTCACCAACTGTAACCAGTTTGATCCGATTAAGTCGAGATTAATCGAAATACATGAAAGATGTATTCAATGTGTACGTGTTTTTATGTAGTTTTGTTTGCACACAGAATATTACCGATTCAATTGTTGTCTTTCTTTTTCAATATACCAATTTTTATAAAACATTCCATCACTCAGTAATAACCAATTCCTGTTAGAATAGGATCTTTTTAATGTATAAAGAAGCACAATTTTTCCTGGTTAAAAAAAAGGATTGCATCCTGCTTTCCTGCTATTCCGTCAATTTATAATTTTTATGCAAAACAAAATCTAAATATATTTTGATAGTCCAAAAGATTGAAAATTTTCAATGTTACCCTTACGTTTTGTGAAATTGAACATGTTTTATGAAATTTTCAGTTTAGTATTATCATCCTGTTATGATTTCAATCTACAATTTCATTCAGAATTTAAAGATAATTCGATGGTGAAAAATTTTGTGAACAAAAATAAAGCTTGTTGCTTGTTTACTTGTTGTTGTCATTTCAAAATATTTGTTACTTTAAAACATTCATAGTTTATATTACACTTGTTTAAGAATTTATCAATTGCAAATATATATTTCTATTACTTTCAACTAAATTTTGATAGATAGGTAATAGTATAACATAATTTGTGCTATTTAAAATTCTGTTTGTGCATTCCTTGGATATTATTGAATACAGAAATGTTACCATTTCTATATAAGAGAATGACAGTTTGGGTCATAGAATCTGTGTATATTTCAGAATATTCTTTAGAAACTATAATATAGAGGCACTGAAGTTTAAGCAAACAGGTTGCGTCACACTGTAACACGATAATTTCACTTTCCGCAATGTCACACGGTGAGATTTGTATAATGTCAAATTGTCGCTTGATAATGCACTCACGCAAAGTCACATTATCACGTTATAATTAAATTCATACAGTGATAAGGTGATACGGTCACTTCATGCAACTTTATACGAAATGATGCATGCAAAGCTGCATTGACACGATATGATTCATACAGAATCGCATCATAAAGTCACTACATACAATGGTGCATGATAAAATCTATACAAAGCCACAATGATACACAAAAAAAGCTCATGCAGTGTCACATTGCTTGGTGATAAGGTTATTTATTGTAATGGCATATGGCGAAAATATATGTAAAGCCTCATTGGCCCACAATAAAATTCATGCAATGCCATTTCCTGAGAGCACTTCATGCTATGACATATTATAAGGTCAACATGAAGTCTCGTTGAATATGATGAGATTCATGTAATCTCACACTGTCATTTCATAAAGTCACTATATGTAATGGCATATGAGGATCAAACAAAGCCTCAGTGGCATAAAACAAAGCCCATGGTCACTTTATGCAATGCCACTATTGCACACTTCTCTTGTAAAAAAAACGAAGAAGAAAAGGGAAGATACTTTTATGGCAAATAGATTCACTAATGCATATATTGTAAGCGGTATGTCTACCACGTTCTAAGAAGCTGTCATCTGTGATAATCGATGCTCTACTTGGCGCATAGGCGCAACATGTAGAGTATGCATCCTTACTTGCACGTAAAAAAATATAATTAATTTCTGAACACAGTTTTTGTTTGTATGCAATCGCAAAAACGGTTTATTTTATACCAGTAAAATGAAAGACTCGATAACACAGGATGTCCTGTGAGCAGTTTTTCATTTTCTGCATTCAAAACTTTTTTTTGATTAATTTTCATTTTTTATCAAAAAGTTTTAGATAATTAAACTTTTTTTAAAAAAATGTTTTGCATTTAATAATATGTTGATTTTGAATGATGTATCTGTCGTGTTTGACTGGAAGCATGTCAATATTGGCACCACCCCCAACAAAAAAAGACTTGATGATTGTGCACTTGTCTCGTGTGTTATAACCACGTTTATGTGACTTGCGACGCATTTTGTGGATCAGGTGAACTAAAGAATGTACTGAAAAATCTTTAAACAAAGAAAAACAATGTATATTTCAAGGGAAATATGGGAACCAATTCTAGAATTTGTTGCAATTCCACTTACATACTTTAACGTTAAAAACATTCGATCTGAGATTCTTTAATTGTTCAAAAGAAATTAATAAAGCTCATTTTTCAAATGTTACTAAAGATTCGTATATCTGTCCTCTTCGCAAAGAAATGGTGAACATCTTTCTGTATTCTGCTTCTGTTCAATGTGCATATCCCCTTTTTGTATCATGTATGAGTGTTGTGTATTTCTTGTGAATCTGTCGAGAGAAACATGTATCAATATAAACATGTTGTTCTATTATCAATTAATATTAAATGTACAGGAGTTACACTGAGAGAAACCACTGCTGCATGAGAAGAAATAGTTGAAGAGAAGCAAAGAGTATTATTTCCAACAGAGAAATTAAAAATGTATTGAAATTTATGAAATAAATTTACTTTGTGTTCAATTATGTGTCGTTTCTTTCGGTAATTAGTTTTTTCAATTTAAATCTTCAAGTTAATTTCATTTAAAATCTATAACTATTTTATTCCATCGAAATTTAGTTGCTTGTATATTAACTGTATGCAAATGATAAATTTTGGCTGTCCATTAATCGGATGCCCTTTGAGAATTTTAGTTTTAGCTATATATTCTAAACATACTAACATGACATATTTAGAAAATATAGTATAGAGAAATAAGATATCTTTAGCGAACATGATAAATATACTAACATCATTGACGCACATAATTAATGGACTAATAAGGAATTCTGATACTTTTCCATTATATCGACGTAGGCGAAAAGTCACCAATAATGATGCATGCAACGCCAAACGGAATATCACCGTCGGTAATCTTTTGCCAATACATAGTTAAAGAACGTCGCCCCAGCCAAAATGGCGACTGAGTGCTGTTGCCAAAAAGTTTGTTTGGCGAGATTGAAGCTGATATAATGGAAAAGTACCGGAATTTTCGATGAATGTCAATACACTAACAACCATTTTTGTCGAATATTATCAATTGATTAACACGACTCTTTAGCAAATATAGTAAGAAAATAAGTTATTCTTGCGAACCTAATCAATAAACTAATAAGACATTTTTGACGAACATAGTCATTAGACTAACAAGACAACTTAGACGGGTATGGTCAATAGGCTAAAAGACATTTTTGGAGAATATGGTCAATGGATTTATCTGACATAATTAATAAATCAACATGTCATTTTGACGAACATATTCAGTAGATTAACAAGATACCGTAGGTGAACATAGTCAACAGATTAGCAAGGCATTTTGTCAGACATAGTCAATAGATGAACATGACATCTTTTGACAAGCGTGGCCAACAGATTAATATGATATCTTTGCCGAAACATCTATGTAAATAGAAATGAATGTTTGTCTGTATGTCTCTTATGCGGTACCGTACTGCTCATCTGATTGCGATGAAACTTTAAATACTTATTACTTGTACTTATTTGTTTCTGTTGATGATGGAAAAAACATTCCAACCCTAAAGTCTTGAATAATAAAGTTAATAAAATAGAATTAATATTATTTACGTTTCTGCTTTATACATCACTCAATATCAATGAATATATTCATTTCCGATACAAAAATAAATATTATTCTTTCTATCATTCCTAATTAAACAAGACAGCTATTTTAAATTTCAAAGATAATTACAAAATTAGTTCTTCTGCGGCAGCAACGCAATGGGTAACAGCTAGTATTCAATAAATGTCGCCTTTGCCGATTTTGTATTAAGATATTAGTTTCCTTATGCAATAAACATGACACCTTTGACTAGTTGTTTCGGTAGTTAATTGCTGACCCACAGTCAATGCACAGTTTAAAATTCCTGCCCAAGGCATGCGAAGTTTCCTTTTGGATATTACATGTAATAAGTGACAATCTTGTTTATTGGAGGAAATGCGTTTTGGATGCCGATACTTTCAAGTCTATAGAACCTTCCTTATTTTTTGGTGTTTTTCCGTTCTGGTATCAGCATTTAGTACTAAGAAAGTTATCGCCAATACTTGGCAGGGATTTGACAGTTTTTCTGTGCGTAAAAGGAAAATACTTACATGTAGTTGTGGATCAGTTTAGTTTAGTTTAGTTATATTAACGTCCCGTTTAAAGCAACAAGAGGGCTATTTTGGGACGGACCTCGTCATTTTGAACCAAGATCAGATGACGAGGACGACACCTGAACTGGCACCCCCCTCTCCACACCACGCCACACAGCAGGAGGACGTTTGGCCTGACAGATTTAACGTGCAAGAGACCCCCTCACGCGACGGTTCTTCGGTGGAATCGAGTGTCGAACCTGAAACCCTCCGGTTCCGAAGCCGAGACCTTACCACCAGGCTACCGCGGCCTATGTAGTGGTGGAGTGAATGTGTAAGATTCTAATATAATAGAAACTATTGCTAAAGCAAGCCAAATTGCACTTTTCTCAGAACAGAAGTCAATTTGGTTTTTCTCTATAGCGCAACATTTTAGCCAAATGTATCTACATTATCCTAGAGTTCAATAAAATTAATGCCAATTTCTTTCAACAAAATAACAATATAAGCATATACCTTATTTCTTAGAATATCTATTAAGTAATTTCTATTGAAATCTAATATTCAACTGTAGCATACCAATTATTTGGGGTATTATTTTGAAATGGTATGAATTCCCAAAATGTCTATGAAATTTGCCGATGAAACAGCGAGTGATGTGAATTTCTTACTACGAATCTGTATTAAAGACTTTTAAGTAAATTAGAATAATAGAATTAATGTAATAAGAAAACTAATGCCTTTAAATTATTTTTGAATGTGCATGATTCATTTATTACTTTGTGGATTATGGCGAAGAAGAACCGAAACTAAGTGCAATGGATTCTGCATCTAATGGTGAAGTAGCAAAGATTAATGTTAGATTTCTCCCACTTTAGACAGAAAAACCAGAAATTTGGTTTTACCAAGTGGAAGCACAATTTTCTATTAGTGGTATTGTCAGAAGAAACCAAATTTTATTATTTATTTGCGCAGATGGAACCAAGATTTGCTGAAAACTTATAGCATATCGTCACAGATTCTAATGAAAATAAATATACAGCTGCGAAGCAACGATTGGTGAACACTTTTAAGATTAATTTAGTTCAGTTATATTAGCATCCCATTTTGAAGCAACACTAGGGCTATTTGGGGACGAACCTCGTCATTTTGAGCCCTGGTCAGATGAAGAGGACGACATCTGAGATGGTACCCCCCCTCCAAACTTACACACCACATCATCGGGGGGACATTTGGCCCCAACGGATTTAACGCGCACCAGACTCGCTTACATGGCGGTTCTTCAGTGGAATCGGACCTCGAAACCGCAACCCTTCGGTTCCGACCTTATCGCCAGGCCACCGCGGCCGAACACTTTTAAAGAAAGTGAAAATAGACGTATTCAGCGTCTCGTGTCTGAAACGGAGTTAGGCGATTTACGGCCAACTCAACTTCTTCAAAAAATGCGTAGTTTGGCGACAGATGGAATTTCATATAATGTGGTGAAAACTCTTATTATACTGAACTGCTTCAAAAAATGCGTACTTTGGCGACAGGTGGAATTTCGGATAATGTGGTGAAAACTCTTATTATACTGAACTGCTTCAAAAAAATGCGTACTTTGGCGACAGATGGGATTTCGGATAATGTGGTGAAAACTCTTATTATACTGAACTGCTTCAAAAAATGCGTACTTAGGCGACAGATGGGATTTCGGATAATGTGGTGAAAACTTTATTTCTTCAAAAAATGCCGGATTCCATCCAAAATATACAAATCCTCAGCAATGAAGATTTCAGGAAATTGTGGAAATGACTAACCGCATTGTGAAAACGCATCCAAATCGGGAATTATATTCTACATCTAGAGGTAACAGGATAGTGAAATTAATAGTTTACGTTCACAGATTGTTTCTTTGGAGCCAATAATTAACCGCTTGCAGCTCAAACACTATCGTTCAAGAAGCAGTACTAGTACTAAATAAAATCACCGCAAATAATTATTGCTTTTGAATGAGACTACTTTTTAGTAACAAAGATTCTGAAGATTAAACAATGATGTTATCAACAATATAATATGATAACAATGACAACTTTCTGGGGGCAATTACATTCCAGTAAACACAGGAGCAGCTCACATATTAAAGTTTATTATTTTTCTTTAAGAAATCTACACAAAATTAATGGATGAAAAGATATTTGAACAAGAGCAAGGATGTTTCGTCCGGTTTCACATAGTGAAAATATTCACTGGGCCAACTTGCCATTCGTCACACTGGTGTTAATTTTTAAATTTCTGGAAAATCGTGACAGATTCAACGCTGGTTTGGTATGCCGAAATTGGTATAGCGCTTTTGAATGCGGTAGTTTGTGGAAACGTTTCTGTTTTGTATTCCAAAGTGATATGATAGATGACGCCAGAAAGGCATTGAAGTTTGTTAAAAAGTAAGAAAATCATGTGACATATTTCAATATCTATAAAAATTTAATTTTTCTCCACTTGGATAACTATAATTCGAGAACTAAAAGATAAATTGTGAAAAACTGAAACATCAATATTCTTTCCAATAAATTTTGCTCTCTCACTTATTTTTAAATTTTAGAATTCTTTACTATTTGAATAAGAAAAATATACGAACCATCATTAATTATTTACCAATTAAGATTTTAAAACTTTGAATGCACAGTTTATAATAAAAAAACCATTTTAAATATAAACTACTGATCTATATACATAAATGAATTTTTTACCGTTATAAAAATATATTGCATCTAGTAACCAAAAGTGGATATATAATACCGAAAGGAGAAATGCTGGAATAAATGAGGGTGTTTCAAAGTAATTGATTTCAATATGTAGAATTTCGTAAATTTCACGCGTATTTCAGGATCAAAGTTAAGATATGTCCTATATTTATTTTGGAGCTTATGTATTATCTCAACTATATTGACAACATTGAGAAAAATTCAATGCCGTCAATTTTAATATTCTTAATTCATCCCCTTGAAATCGTACGGAATCGGGGTTGCCAATTTGATAAGTTTTCCTGAAAATTGGCAAGGTTTGGGATAATTTGTAAAACCCTTTATTTTTAATTAATAGGTGGAATATCTCAACTATATTGAAGACATTGAGAAAAATTCAATGTCGCCAATATTAATATTTTGAATCCATCCCCTTGTACGGAATCGGGGTTAGGAATTCAATGCGTTATCTTGAAAATTGGCAAGGTTTGTTATCTTATACTATAATACGATGAATGGTTGCCAAGTCGAAAATCGCCCCAGAATTAATAAACGGTAAACTTGGGGGTCTGGGGTTTTTGGCCACCAGGAATCGATTGGCGCCGGTTTTGAAGCGCTACGGTCGAGGAGTTCGGAGTTACAGATAGGATATTTTCAAACTTTATTAGTTCGCCATAATGGCTACTTAAATTTTCAAGCGGTAACGTGCTGCCATCTATAGCCAATATGGCGAACTAATAAAGTTTCCAGAAGATGATCCGGAACTCAAGGAACTGATCTCGAAATGGATGATCCATAATCCGTGTGGTGATATGAACCCAAGAGCTCCGTGCATGGTCAGCAAACATGGAAGAGACCAGTGTAGATGGGGATTTCCAATGGAACATCAAGACATGACATCGCTGGTGGACGATGAAAAGACGAGGTTTAACCGGTTATTTTTTCACCAATGGTTTCAAAAATTTTCTTATGGCATGTATTGTTTTGATAAATCACAATTGAAAATTTAAATCTTCGAGTTAGCTTCGATGCCTGTTTTCTCCGAGCAGAGCTCGGTCACCCGCTGGTAATTTGTAAAACCCTTTACTTTTAATTAATAGATGGTTCCAGGCTGGAAACTCAGTTTCACCGAAGAGTTATTGTATATGATAGTCTGGTACGTTATGTTGTCTCTCCGTCATCGAAAGTCGGTTCAAAATTTCGAGATCTATCCCAGGAAATTAATAATAATTGCTTGAAAAGGGAATGCATGTGAACGAAATTATTGTCATGAAATTGATCTTTTTCTTGAACTGAAATACTACATACGACACTATCCTAGCGTACAGCCAGTATAGAAGCTATTGTCTTGGAGATGGAAAATGAATGTCTGAGGTTCTCATGAGTTTCTTTCATTTGTTTTGATACGAAATGAAACAGCGATTATTTTGTTCAAGTTCCATTTATTGCATTATTTATGAATCGTTCTGACAGAATCTTCCATGAAAAACGTTCTTATTTCGTTCTTATTCGCCTTTTCATATCATATCGTGGCATTACGTCCAAGAAAAAAACTAGCTTTAAACTAAGTCTAGCCTCCACCCGATATGACATGGCCATGTCAGGCAATTTTCCCTTATAAACAAGGTGTGTCTTTTGATTCATATTTCTATCTCAAAATTGAGCAATATGGACAGAATATAGACATTGTTCCTATCGAAATTGAAGCATCGTTTCTGTAATTCACTCATGGTTCGTAATTCAGGGGGGAATATACCTTTTCAGACCACATATCTTTCACATCTTCTCCTCTGAGTCAAATTTAAATGCTTTCACTGTCAGAATATAGGTGATCACTTCTCTTCGCATGAGATTCATTCTGTTCTGTTATTCATTTGCAGTATAATTTAATCTTCCCTGCAAATTGTTTCTCTGATATTCGCTAACTGAACATTTCTTTCCTCTACATTTTCCTTATCGCACAACAACAGTGAGAAATTCGGCATTTATTGTGCTTCGGCAAGGGCGGATTTCCTTTTAAGGGGGGGGGGGTATAGTCAGCTTTTGAATCGCTGTTTACAATCACAAGTAACAGAGGAATGTATCACATATGTATACCACAGCTCTTGCTGTTTGCGCATGCGCGAATAAGTGCAAGATACTGTTGTTTTATGTATACTCAAATTGTAGTAGGAAAATGATTAAAACCGAAATGTTAAAACTGTTTTTTATATGACTTCAATCTGCAAAAAACTTTCCCCAAGAAATGCCACCAGGTTGGTGCAGTACGGCCAGAATTGGCTCCAGCACCAAAAAAAAAAAAATCCACAAATCCAATCCATCCAAGAAATGCCCTTCCAAATGGTACAATTATCTACAATATCAATTAAGAATTTCTAGATTTCTTCTCTTATAAACACGTAAGGACTTTCAGACTTTATTTTATATTTTGTATCGATATTGGGATTTTGGGAATTATTTTCTTGATATTTAGCAGGTTTTACGCTTTAATAGTTTATTAAATGAATCCTAAAAATGAATTAATGAATTAAATCTCATTTCGAACTGAATTTTCCAACCTCTGAATGTACATGCAAGAAAATTTGTGGGGACAGTAGTTGACAAACAAACAGACAATAAATACAATTAATTGGTCCGTGGACTAATCTGGACAAAGAAGACGTTACTAATTCCAACAGCAGATAAAAGATATCTATGAGCATGACATACGGCAACTAATAGCATGAGGTAATTAATGCATAAACAATAATGGATTTTTATGAACTAGTTGCTTCAAAGCAGAGCCTGTTTTCAGTATGAAGGGACCAAGGTAAAACAAACAATTTAAGGCCCTAAATTTTTAGCAAAGTAAAAAAAAAAGAAAAGAAAGAAAACCGAACACTTGCATATATGTATTTAATAATGCGTGATTTTGTTTTTGCCATTAATTACTCCAGGAGTAATTAATATATTGGAGTAATTAATTATTAATTAATTACTTCCATGACAATTTTTCTAATTTCTTTTTCGATAGTATAACAAGAGCGTTTAAGCATGATACCTATGAGCTTGACCGAAGATAATCCTTTATTTAATTTAAATTTGCAGAAAGAGGGTTCATCATTTATTATATTTAGTAACTGGCAAAATAAAGAATTGTAAAAAATGTTACATGAGATACAGACAAAAGTAAATAGCTGATGATTTGCAAATCCATTTGAACCCAGCCTCAGTTTCGACTTCAGAGCTCCGGACATGCCGTTCTGTCTTAACCTGTCTGATGGGGATTTTCTTATTCATGAATAAACATTTCCCGCCTTTTTATAGATATTACTGCGATTTCCTAATAAAGTCTCAGTAAATGGTCAGCCAGCCATTTGGAAATAACCTAGTTGACTTTTAGTATGAGTAACATTATTTTTGTTCAAAACACTGCTTTAATTCTAAATCATGGTGGGGGGCCCCCTCAGTCCTGGGGCCCTGGTACGTAGCACCTACCTCACCCCTCAAACAGTCGAAACTGCTTCAAAGTACATTACGTCTCATAATTTACTTAGAACGTCGTCTTTGCGGAATTTAATGGAACGATAATTTCTTTTTCTCTTACAGACATGATGCTTCTTTGAAGCATCTAAGAATTCAGTTTAGAAAGATTAATATGGTACTGCTACAAGATGGCATCAACAGCTTACAGCAGCTATTCGAACTCTTAGAAGATTCTTGTCAGCTTCTCGACTTTCAGCTGGAAAATTTTTTTCATGCTCAACAGAACCGTCTGTATCCACCCCTGGACACGCGCCCCGCTGTTGAGGCTTTTAAAGCTTTCGTCAAAGCTCAACAGAGGCTAAAGAATATCGAATTTTTTAACGTCCGGTTATCGGAAACAGATGGTTTGGACATTTTGAATGAAGTTGCCGATAAAAATGAGTCATTGCAATCCCTGGGTTTAACCCATTTTTTCGAACCAACAGCGGATGTGTGCAGGTATGTACAAAATTTCTTTGCTGTTGGGGATCTTACGCATATCTACAGTAAAAGCTCTTTATTTTCGGGATATACGTTCCATAAATATACCGCGAGTACAGAAACCGTGAATACGGAATGGTAATTTATACGAGATTATAGGGGATATGTTCTTAGGTGACAAAATAAATAAATATATATATGTATATATAAATAAATTTATTTGAAGTTTTTGAGCTTTTGGATTAATTATCTTAAAGCTTAGGCAATGGTTTGAAGAATTTTGTAATTTTCTCTTGCTTGGCAGTTTTAAAAAGCTCCTTCAATTCAGACTGATACATTAGTCGCATTAGCAGTTTGCCTCTAAAAACAGGACTTCGTTCCAAAGACGAATCAATGCTCATAAAGAAATCGCAAAGTTCATTTGCCATTCTTAAACCTTCACTAAGATTTTTCAAATTAATGTCACGTTTCCAGTGCTTGTTGAAGCCTCTTCTTCAATGGGCTGTGAATTTAACCTTTCCTCCAAGTCGGTTTCAGACAGATATTCATCTTGCGATTCAAGCAATTACTAAATGTCACTTGATTCCATCTGTTCGAACCCATCTCGTCCTATTCGATTCGATATTTCGGCTATGTTTAAATTTTGCATTTAACAACATATTTTAGGAAAAGTTGTAATAAGATCTTTTTTACTTTTTTTATTAGTCCATTGGATGGCAGTTACAGAGTATATTGGGTTGGATACCTATTAGAATTCTTTTATTATTATGTATGTATTTATTAAATCCGCGAATGAAGAAATTTTTGCCGCGAATATAGGAATTGGGTAGTATTTTTTAAATCCGCGAATGAAGGAAGGGCGAATAAGGAGCTTTTACTGTATTATTGTTAAGACAATGGTTCATAATCCTTTGCTTTTTTTCAAACTTTGAATTTTATTTATCTAAATTACTGGCTTTTGTTTATATTGGCATTACATTTACATTATACGCATTCATTTAAATTGATTTGCTCCATATTTATAACGACAGAGTTGTGTAATTGATTCTTCTTTCATTTTCTGGTGCTCTAAAATTTTGAAATTTTGAGCTTTAACGTAGTAGTATTTCATCAGATCAGAAAAGAGAAAAACTAAAAGGAAAAAAACCCTAAAGAATACAATTAAAAACAGTTTTATTCTTGAAAAATCCAAAATGTTAATAATTATAATTATCTGAATTGCATTTAAGAAAATTCTCGGATTTTTTTTTCTTCCGGCAAGTAACTTTGATAAAAGAAAACTTATATGCATTGTGATTTTGTGGGGGACAGTTGTGGACAAGAGAGAGAAAATACAAAAAAAAATCAAGAGGGGGTGATTATCCAAAAGCCAACAATGAGCTGCAAAAATGTTTATTGAGTTCTTGCTAAATTTAAAGGAGATGACTTTTTACTTTCCTATCTGCCTTTATTGGTACCTCATTAGCGAATTTTCATGCATTCGAGGGCAAATATCGCCAATGTAAACCAAACGTGGGCCAAGTCGCCAAGCGAAGCTTTGAAGGTTGTAAGAAATTTGGCTTTGAATGTGTGACTTCAGGCCAGTTAATCATCTGTTTATTATTCATTTTTCACATTATTTCCTCAGGTTTTTTTTATATTTTTATTGCCATTAATTATCGAATTCTGAATGGGGTAAAATGAAATAGACATAACTAAATTAAAAAGCGAAAAAACAAACAAACAGGTTTTTAAAACAATACAGACATTTTTAATAGATGTAATTAATGCTATTGAAATATTTTTTGGTAATGCACTTTTCATCATAAGATTTTTAGATAATTAAAATCAGTGCAATTTAGCTGAGTTTGATTCACAAACGCGACATTTGTGGCCAGATAACGTAAAACTACTTTTAAGGCACTTTTCCATTAACCAAGCGCAGTGAGAAATTGCTAAATAATGTAGAATTCCATCAAATTTCTTACAATTTTTAAAGCTCCGCTTAGCGACTTGGCTCACGTTTGGTTCACATTGGCGATATTTGCCCCTGCATAACGAAAAATTATCTTTAATTGTCATATTACTATCTTATACAAAGTATATATGTGTATATATACATACTTAATTTGGTATACTTTATGTTTGTAAAAGAAATAAATTTATTATTTGGTTTTCAATCATTTTCTGCTGGGTAACAAATCATCAGTTTTGTAAAATTGTGTGCTTTGGATGACAACGCATTATTACAACCTGTTTTTTTATAATTATCAATTAGTAATTTTATTTTACATAAATGGCATGACATGGCAGAGAATTTAAGAAAAAAAATCTTTTTTCAAGTTTTCAGAATGTTATAAAAAAAAATTATGAATTAAAAACAACAAAAAATATGTAAAATTTATTATTATCTACTTAGTATATTTTAAAAAAAATCGGAAACCGCTTTAATAATGCATTAAAAAGGCCTTGAATTAGAATACTAAAAAGCAGGGGAATATTTTGTCCTTATCTATACCATTAGTTTGGAACAAAATATCTCGAGAAGAAAGTCGTTTTTTCGTGCACAGATGCTTAGAGATGGATAAGAGTGTTTGGATTATAATGTAAACAACCACCACGTGTTACACGCATGCACTAGCTCTTATTTTTTAGGACTGATAACTTCTAGAACAAGATAAGAAAACAGCCTTTTCTTTAAAATTATTTTTTTTCCTTCAAAGAACTTTTTGAATTAGCAAAATAAACGGAAATTTAAAAAATCCTTATAAATTTCATGTAACTGGAGAAACATCGTTAAGAATCATTCAACATATTAGATTGTAGTGAACTGGCAATTATATTTAACTGTTGAGAGATTTATTGCAGTATTTTTATATACTTCAATGTAATTTGACATGTTTGATGTTTAAAAATAGAATTTTTAAATCAATTTTTCATTTTCCATCTATTTGAGAGAGTTCTGAAATTTTGTACAAATGTATAATTCCATTGACAATACTGTATTTTAATACTAATTCTATTAAATGCTGTAGACGCAAGACAGCTTGATCCACAGTAGCACATAATGTTTCCTGCTAAATTTCTGGGACATGTGTAGTTATACTGCTTTTTAATGCAATAGAGTTAGGTTTGCCCTTGTAGACGCGATCTTTTAAATATCCCCACATCCAAAAAGAGCAAGGATTCAAATCAGGTGAAAGAGGTGGCCATGCATTTTGGAAACATCTGCTAACTATACGATCCTCTCTAAAAATTCGATGAAGAAGTTGTGTAACGCAATGAACAATGTGAGGTGGTGCTCCATCTTGCATGAATATTGTTGAATCAAGGCAGTTTCTGTGTTGCAAAGCTGGCATCACATTACTTTCTAAAATTAGAGTGCAACTAGTGCCTGTTATGGTGCAGCAAACAAGCAATGCTGGCGTAACATTTTCGAAAAAAATGAAACAATAATAAAGCTAGCATCATACCACACCAAAATACAACAAGCGTTAAATAATATTATAATTCCCAATTCATTTCATAGGAATTTTATAGATCCATTTTGAACAAATATTGTAATCATTGCGCATTACATATTTTAACTATGAAAAATGCTGTAATTGCAATGCATAAAATAATGTTAATAAAAATCGACACTTATGCCAAAAAATTGAACAAATAATTTTTATTCTGTAATTCATTTTCCCAAGTTGTGAATATAATATATACAGAATTTCCTCAACATACTCCAAGTAATTCTCCATATATCGTCCTCCAACACTTGCATTTTAATTATAACTGCCCAGTACTTTGTTCTGTTTTCTTTTAATAGCTCTGCAAAGTTGGAATATTTATTTATGAACACCCTGTATATTAAAAAAAAAAATAAACTATTCAAAAGAATTTCTTCAGCACTTAATAATCTTACGTTTCTATGATGACATTAGCCCTTAAATGTTTTTTTTTACTTATAAAATGATTGCAATAAATAATTAAAATGTAGTTTTTTTTATTAAAAAAAACATCAGGGATATATGGAGATGGAGTTTTTTTTACAGTTTTATAAATGTGAGAAAAAAAAATTGATTCATCTTTTTGCTAAAAAGAAAACGAATTTGAATTTCCTAAAATTGAAAAATATTATAAATTGTCCATCTATTGAAATGAATTATTAAAAATAATGAAAATATTGCACAGAAATGAATTTTTTATTATTAATAAGTTGAAATTTCGAATTTTAATAATATAAAAATCCTTTTTGTAAGATAATAGTTTTGTAAAACACGATCATCAATAGTGAGGTAAAAGTAATTTTAAAGCCTATTTCGAGCTAGATTAAATTCTTTTGGCTCCTATTTCTTGATTGCATTTACACCCTCTTTCCTTTAAGTAAATACGTTCTCTGCTAGTATTTTCTGGAATGTTTCTGATAATATCTTTCAGGTTCATAAAGCCTCAAAGCGTTGAGTGCAGCTGTGAAAACACTCAATGAATTGTTTACTTTTGACTGTTTAAGGATTATTGAAATATGTACGTTAATGTTTTATCTACAAAGATTTCGAAAATTGAAAGTGCATTTATAAACATTAGATGGCAGCACTAGTCTTTAAAAAACAACATAAATAATGAGATTTATCGAGTAAACAATTAATAAGAAATTTATCTGCGCATATTTTTTTTGCAGTTTTGCCTAGCTAGAAAAGATACTTCTCACGAATTTAAAAAATAATACATTCTTTCACAGGACTCTAAAAGTGCGTGCACATTTTGAATAACCATTGCACAAATAATTCATATTATGTATAAAATTTCTTAACACAAGTTCATATTAACAAATCCTGCAAATTTTTAGCAGTCACAATGTTCAATTCGGTAATCGTTATACTCAAGGCGCTGCTATTATATTGAAAATAGAGTTAAACCAATAAGTCACTGCAATTGAAAATAGAGTTAAATCAATAATGGGCAAATTACACTCCTCTGAAATATATTATCTAGTCTACTGCAGATTTAAAATACTAGCATTGATACTTAAGATTAAATAAAATCAATATATTTACCACAAAATATATTTTTTAGATATAGGTTCAGTCATCGTATTAATGTTACAGAATTTTTTAAACAATAATTACCAGGCCTCATTTAGTTTGATTATAAGTAATATTGTTAAAACATTTTCTTTTTCTGCCTCTAATAATCTAATATTATTTCTGCCTCTAATAATATTCTGTTATACCTACGCTAAACATATCAGTTGAAATTTAAATGCAATTCTGTTTCAATGGACGTTTTGATCTTATGAAATATACCTAATATTACACTATGAAAATTGGAGTTTAGTGAAAGTGTAATTTAAAAAGTATTTATATTAATGCTATTATAATCTTTTGCATATTGAACGAAATAATTGTGAATGACAAAATTCATTGATTGTATTAGCTCACTGGTTTTTTAAATAATTTTATTTAACTTGATTTTTTTCACATTTGTAAAAATTCAAAAATATCCATTTTTTATTCACTACTTGGTGTGAAGGATGTTTGAAATTTTTTACACTTGCATATTCTTGGTGGTAATACACTATTTTAATATTTTTAGAGGTTAAATATCAGGTAAGAATTGAGTAAATTAAAATGGGATTTAATATTTTTGGCGCCATCTACTAGTAGTAGTTGAAAACTCCTTTTGTCATAATTAAGGAATGAAAAACAATTAAAATAAAACTATAACCTACGATTTAATACATTAATCCAAATCCATGCTCTCTTTTTAAATTAAATCTATTATTGGTGAATGCATGCGTCGATAAAGGTGCTTTCAGTTGTTTATGTTTCCATATTTACCTTTCTTTTTATTGTGTTTTTTAAAAGTTTCTTCTCATTTATCGGTTCCCGTTCTTTTACTTTAATATGTAAAATATGATGATGATGTCGTATCCGTGTTTCCACAAAAGGGGGTGCAGTGGCTTCTGAGGGTAAAAACTCCTGGGCTCTCAGGGAGCAGAAGTCTGACATCTAGCTCAAATGAAGGCGACTCACACATTCGCTTGCACAACCCCTTTTTACAGGGAGTCAAATTCCTATATCTCCCAGGAAGTACACTGAAAAACCACGCTCGAACCGGGAGTCGAACCAGGGATGCCCAGATCATGGAGAAGGTACGCTACCCCTATGCCAGGACACCGGCATAAATAATAGATAAAATCCCTTATAAAATTCCTTATTGAGCGAAATTCAATTTATAGTATTCAAAATGAAAATAAAACGCATTTTAAAGCATTTGTTGTTAGATAGGGCGTTATTCGCTATCACCTGAAGTATGAACGAGAACAAAGAACAATTACGGATACCGACCGCTATTGTAAAAAAAAATATATAAAAAAAAATGCCAACCCACAGCAGATTGTAAAAGAAGAATGGAGAAAAAAATTCTTCCCGTTTTTAAATGTTATCACGCAATTTATGATAACTAAAAAGGCCGCTTAGGTTGATACTGAAACGATAATAAAAAGTTAAAAGATATCGTCTGTTTCGTAAAAACACTAGTCTTAACTTGTAGTGGAAACAATATAAAACTTGTTGTGGATGATTGATTCTTAAATTAAATTTAATTCATTTTTAATACTTCAAAGAGTTTCAGAAGTTTTGCAATGAAAATTGAAATCAACAGGCAAAAGTTCAATCGGTAAAATTCAAGGATTTCAGTATTTTTCACGTAAAGGTGTCAGAATGCGAGTTCGATTCTTGTTCAAATCAATCATTTTTTATACTTCACAATTTTTTTGATTATTATAAAATAAAAAAGTAACTGAAATAAAAAACGTTCTTTATTGACCAAAGTAGGAATTGAGTTCTTTTTTAAATGATTTTATTTGTTTGCTATGTCGTGTTCTTTGTTAGATGAAATCCCCCTTTTTTTGACTAACAAGTTACGCGAATTTTTACTTCCTGTTTCCTTTGAAGTTGCTGAACTAGTAATTCCTCTCCTCTTCCATTCGAAATGGGGAATCCCCTCTTTGCGGGAAATGGTGAATCCCCTGGTTGCGCGAATTGGTGAACCCTCTATTCGAAACGGGGAA
>JAPMOQ010016722.1:1158246-1187072 GCA_026543055.1 Argiope trifasciata
ATCAAACTTGGCCTGTTACAGAGTGCTAGCAACATAAGCTCGGAAACACACTCGCTCATTTTTATTGTTAATAGATATTATCTAAATATTTATCTTTATTCAGTAGAACAGCATAGGAGTGTAGATTCTGTTCATTTTCCACTAGAAATTTATGTTTGTTTACATGTATTTGTAAAGATATCCCTTAATCTAATTTAAATCCTCATTAATTTCCTAATTTTTATGTTAATTTAGCCCATATTAACTACATTCTAAAATATTCTCTTATTTCAGAGACAATCCCCTCTTTTTTGTTTAATTAATTCTACATACGTTGTATAAAACTATTGATCTTATTACGTTCGCACGCTCCGAGTGAAGAGTTAGAAATCTCTAATGTTTACAACATTCTTTTAACAATATCTAAGATATTCGCTCCTAAATTGAAATTATCAAAGTTTTATAGTAAAATCGCTAATGGGAAAACTTTAATTTCTTTTATTTTGTGTCGTGATGTAGATTGACATGGCGCTTACTTTTTGTATAGAAATTTTGCTTTCCGTAATGAAATAATTGTAATTAAAATCTTCAAAAGTTTCTTCTTCTTGGCCATGCTTTTACTAAAATATGTTTAAATATATATCTGCAATATTATCTCCAAATTTAAATTAATTTCTAAATTTTCATTTTAATAATTCAACCCATATTAACTTCATGCCAAAATGCTATCTCACTTTCTGATCCATTTTCATTTCTTTTTATTTAATTAAAATTACATGCGCTCTATAAAAGTACTAACTTTTGCTAGTTCTCTCTCTCCGAGAGAAGGGATAAAAAAATTTTAATGCTTAGCAAGCTCTTTTAAAGATACCAAATTTCCTTTTTCTAAGTCTACACTCGTCAAAGTAATCCCTATCACAATTTCATCATAAAGATCCTCGATGGAAAATGTTCTATCTATTGCACTTGTATCGTGGTATGATCATCATTGCTTCATGTACATACTGGATAGCTGAATAAGTTCTCACTAGTTTTAAACAGATTTAGTTACCGAAATTGATTGCTTTAATATATATTAGTGGCGCATCTAGGCAAACTTGAAATTTAATATGTGTAATTTGGCAGAAGTGCAAACAACGTTATTTTTCATTGCATTAAACATGTCAAATTCGGTGCCAAAAAAATATTTGTGGGAAGATTAGTTTCACTGTTTTATTTTTAAAAAATCAGCAGTTGAAGCTCACAGAATTCTTGTTGAGACTTACGGTGATCATGTTCTACCTAAAAAAACTTCTAGAAATTGATTTAGATGCTTTAAAAATAATGATTTTGATCTGGAAGATAAAAAACGCTCTTGTTCACCGAAGATGAACAATTGGAAGCATTACTTCATGAAGACTCATGTCAAACTCTAGCTAATCTCACAGAATCTTTAGAAGTTGATCACGCAACAGTTTCGAAAAGTTTGAAAGTATTAGGAATAATTCAAATGCAAGGTTATTGGTTGCCATACGAATTGAAACCGAGAGACGTCGAATTGTGTCTTTTCAAGAGTGAACAACTGCTGCAACTGCAGGAAAAGAAAGTTTTTGCATCGTATCCTGACTTGCTATGAAAAATCGTGGGGTAAAACCGGCCATACTTCAACATCTTCAGAAAAAGCCGAATATCAATGGTTCTAAGCTTAAGCTTTTTGTGGGATCAACTTGGTATAGTTTATTAAGAGCTGCTCAAACCTGGAGATCGCTACAGACTACTATTGGAGCAATTAACACAAGCTTTAAAGGAAAAAAGGACAGAGCAGAAACTCGACAAGGTTATTTTGCTGTATGAAAACGGTTGGCCACATGTTGTAAAATCAATAAAAACTACTTAAATAGGAAGTCCTGCCCCACTGCTTTTTTTATATGACGTTGCCCCTTCCGACTACCACTTGTTCAGGTCAATGATACAGGGCCTTGCTAAGCAGCACTTCCGTTCTTATGAAGATGCCAAAAATTGTGTCTACTCTTGGATAACCTCAAAAGACATGTTGTTTTCCAGACATGGAATTCAAATGCTGCCAGAATGAAGGGAGAAAGTAGTGGCTAGCAATGGACAATACTTCAGTAACTGTATTTTAATCATTTTTTTTTAATAAAACTTTCGCACAAAAAAAAAACAGCAAGAACTTATTTAACATCCCAATAAATTATGCCTTCCGAATACATTGCAGTTAAAATAAAGGAATAAATCGAAGTTAAAAATTCAAAAATATCTTCTGTTCGGGCACGCTACGGCTCAAAAAATACTTTTATATGCATAATACCAAGTAAAACTAATAACCTCTAAAATTAACATTTTTGTAAATCTGATCTAAAAGGGAAAATTGTTAAAATCACAAATAAAAATTGTATACAACAACAAAGAAAAAAGAATCGTAGAAATGGGTTGATAATGTACGAACAAATTTCATTTCGTTCACATAAAATAAAAATGTAGACAACTTGAAAAAAAAAATAATAATTTATTAACCATCATTTTATCTCCACGCCTTTCTACCGCGAAGGCGAACCTAAAAGGCAGATGTTTCATAAAAGAAAACAAGCAAAAAAGGGGAGTCCCCGAAACGCAATCAAGTGTATTGATTCAGCAGCTTTCAAAATGGTAGTGATAAAGTCCAGTTCAATAGAATGTTCCAAGCTTACAAAAAAGTAAAGAAAAGCTTATTTGTATTAATATTTTAAAAAAAGTTTTGTATGTACAATTGTGTGCTTCAAAATTACTTAGACAATTTAAAAGCGATGCTAGAATAAACATACACACTGCAAGTAAACAGTTCCAATTTCCTATAAATAGAAATATGTACATAAGAACACACTAATTTTTAAGTTTCGTTTTGAAACAACTTCTATTTTAACCCTTTTTTTGTTTCTGAAAAAAAAAAGATAAACTGTTTATCTCTTGTTTCCCTACTGTAAAATGATGACATACTATCAGATAATTAAAAAAAAAAATTTATCCTGTTATTTATTTACAACGAAAAGAAATTTGACAGATAAAAATTTAATTTCTGGAATGAGCGCTATATAAAAATAATGACAAATAGATGCTCCATTTTATTAAATCAAACGATAAATTGTTTTTAAAAACAGTCTTTATTTCATATTTTCGCCTTCTAATTGCTAACTGTTAGTTATACTTATATATTTGTTGATTTATTAAAGAGAACTTATAAAATAATCTTGTGAAAATGATATTTGTGGGCAATTAGTATAATTCTAAATACATTTTTAAATATTTTTCAAGCTAAAAATAATAAGCATAATATCTAACATCAAGATATTCAAAATATCATAAGTATATCATTATTTTATTGCTTAAAATATGATTTTTTTCAACTCAAATAACATATCTAGCTCTAGAAATTTAGATATTAACTATGGGTCTTGATTCAAGCGGATAATTTGTATCTCTGTTTCTACTAATAATAAAGATGAATGTATGTATGCTAGTAAGACTGATGGAATAGGTCATCAAATTCGACACAAATATATTTTGGAAGTTTGCATAGTACACCTCTGAGGAATTTTATGAAACTCACTAGAATTTCAATCAATTAAAAAGGAAAATGAATTTGGACGTTTTACCGCAATAACTTCCGAAAATATACTGCCCAAAAATAATTTTATAACATTACATTAATAAAAAATATCTTATTAATGATAACAATTTAAAAATCATGAGATTTTTTTTTTCTGAAATTTAGAAATTGTTCAAACAATTTTTTTGGGGAGGGAAGGGTAATTTTCTACAATAGACTACTTTGTTGTCTAAAAACTCAAATTGTTTTAATTGTTTCATAAAATATTATGAAATCGTGAGGCTTTCTTCCATTGGTGAATCGAAAAAAGAATTCAATTTAATATTTGTGTTATTTACAAGACAAGTAAAAGAAGTAAAATACAAAAACGTGAATTTAGACGATAGATGAACCGAATATTTAAGTTTTTAATAGCGCTATGAATTATGGAATCGTCTTTATGTGATAAGTTCATGTCCCCAATAAGTAAAACAATTAAAATAACAAAGTTTTAAAGTCAAACAATTTAGCTGAATCATGCTTATGAAGATTATCATAGTTACATCTGAATGCTGAATCATTCTTTAATCATGCTTTAATTTCTGACGAATCATTCAGTTGTAACCGTGAATTACGGTCATCACTGTTACAATTGAAATATTCATCAGAAATTAAATATAAACAATATTTCTGGCGAATCACTGGTCATCAGAAGCGACTAGCTCTATAATAAAATGACAGAGTTAATAGAAATAGTTAAAAAGAAGAAATGAATTTTAAATAATATACTAAAAACTAATTTTTTTATTTGAAATATTTTCCACATTTTTGCCGATAAATTATTATTTGTTGTTACAAATAATTCATATTATCGAATTTATTTTTTCCCCTGAAACTCAAATGCAGATGGCGCCACGCATATGAAATCAAAATTTAATTCAAAATTTTAAGCCGAATCATAATCTAATAAAAAGTCAGAAATAAAAATCCATCTTTTTCAGACATGAAGCAAATTTAAATAAAAATGTAAAAAACTTTCCTTTTTTAATTTATAAGCATTCTCCTTAATTTTTAATATAACTTTTTGATGTGGGTATTGTTTAAACAAATCTTATATTATCTTCACATTTTTTAGAAATATTTTTCTTTCACTATTAAAAGTTAGATAGCAGATTTTTAAAAATATTTTTTGCATATTATATTTCATTACATAATGAAAAAACCAGATTTTTATAATCCGATTTACTCTCAGCGAGGCACAGTTTTTAATTATTAATTCATAAGATAATGAAAATAAATTATCATATCAATGTAACGATCAATAAACTAAAATAGAGCATGAGTTAATACTTCTTTTTTCCTGTTTTAGGAACTCAAGCTTTCAAAACTGCATGAAGAAGTTTCAAAACTTGAAGGAAGTGAAGCTCAGCTACCAGTGCATTTCGGATGACATTTTGGGAATTCTTTGCATGAGTCAATGCTCAGAGATGAAACATCTGGTTGTCACTTGTGATTCCAACGAAGGTTTACGACACAGGATACGAGCAGACAGCTGGTCAAAGCTGCGACGGAAATACCCGAATATAAAAATAAGCTTCCGCGTTGGTGAGAAAAGACAGTTATGAGACTGCACTCCTTTTTTTTTTTCAAACAATTTTCTACATTCCGTCATTTCCAACCCCTTATTAAATTAACTTTTAATAAATTAATCAAAATTTTAAAATTTCCCCTTTCGGTTTGGTTTTCTCCAGTATTAAATCAAATTTTGCATGTATAGCAGAGACAGAAAAACCATGATGAAAATATTTGCAATCATTGAAATATTTCTATCTTAAAATATAAACCTATTGGGGAATATTAAATGGGAAATCTGTAGATTGCAATCACTATTCAACAGAGAGAAATTCATGTAATACACATAACCTGTTTCAAAATATTTATTACTTGTTGTCTTTAGTAATACTAAAATCATTGGGGATTTTGGCTGTTTAAGAC
Organism: Argiope trifasciata; assembly: GCA_026543055.1. Classification (NCBI taxonomy): domain Eukaryota; kingdom Metazoa; phylum Arthropoda; class Arachnida; order Araneae; family Araneidae; genus Argiope; species Argiope trifasciata. Next base: position 1,163,783 of record JAPMOQ010016722.1, read on the forward strand.
AGTTATGAGACTGCAATCCTTTTTTTATTTTTCAAACAATTTTCTACATTCCGTCATTTTCTACCCCACATTTATTAAATAAATTTTTAATAAATTATGAAAATTTTAAAATTTTCCTTTTTGGTTTATTTTTCTTCAGTAGAAAGTTCAAATTTTGCATGTATAACTGAGACAGAAAAACCACGAACAAAAATATTTGCAATCATTGAAATATTTCAATCTTGAAATATAAACCTATTGTGGAATATTAAATGGGAAATCTGTAGATTGCAATCACTATTCAACAGAGAAAAATTCATGTAATACACATAACCTGTTTCAATATATTTATTACTTGTTGTCTTTAATAATATTAAAATCATTGGAGATTTTGGTTGTTTGAATTTCAGTTAAATCTATTTTACATAATTTGATGTCCTTCGGCAAAATATTTTTTGGCATCAAATTGTGGTAGCACCAAATTAGCATTTTTCAGCATCAAAAAAGATTCAAGTTATTTTAGTAGATTTTATATGCATTCTGTTCATTAAATAGATGAAATTTCCTATTAGAGTCCCTTCCTATGACGTGACAATGACATTACAGATTTAAATATCTGGGCAATAAATTTCAAATCGTTCATTATCTTTTGCAGCAATATTATTCCTATGATTTCTGATGTAATTAATAGACATAATCTTTCTTTCGTCACTTTTGACAAGGGAAGAAATCATATTATTAGATATTATCTGGTACCCGGCACGTTTCTGTTGCAGAGGAAATAATCTTTGGAAGCATTGTTTGGAATTTGAAATAGTTATTTTGTTTAATTAAGAATGATTGGAAGAATGATATTTATTTTCTTATAGACAGTGAATACATTTATTGAAATTGAAGGTAATATAAAGTAGAAGCAAAAACAGTATTTATTCTATTTTTATTATTCTATTCTACAAACAAATATATATTTTTATATATTAGATTTGAGTAATTTTTTTTTAAGAATTTTAAAGCTTTGTGTTCTTTTAGAATTATTTATTGCTTTTCAGAACTATTTATTGTATCTCGTGATTCGTTTAATATTCGTTAAATATCATCAAGTTTAATATTAGAAAATATGATTAAAATATTTTCTTTTAAAACTGATTAACATAGAAAATATATTTATACCATAAAATGTTTAATATAGTTGAAAATATAATTTTTTTGAAAACTAAAATGGTGCAAAATTATTTGTACTATAATATTTTTGGAAGTTACTGCAAAAACTCTAAAATTTAATTAAATGTTTAATTAAAATTTCAATCATATAGGATTGGTACCCTTAAAATTTTCTCGCACAGTCTCTAATAAAATTATTATCTCAGAGAAAGACTTGCATTGCATTTACGTAAAATGGCTACGAAATACTAACGTCTCGCCTGAATTTAGCATCTTTACTGAATCTGTTGTGTCTCTTTGGCGAATTATTTGGCGGTTAATCATAATTAATTGATGCGGTAAATAGATCTGAAAATATTTTTTATACTTTAAATGATTGTATTATGCATATTACCTTCACGTAATTTCAAACAATATTTTGTCGAAGTTTTATTAGAATCGAAAGGCAGTGCAGCAGCGCATAAAAGACATACAGACAAACATTCATTTTTATTTATATAGATTAGATGAAACAGTAGAAACAGGTTGAATTTAAATAATGTAACAATGCAATCAATTGCATGAAAAGATTTTTTTAATTACCAAAATTCTGAATAAAATTTTTTTGATGAACAATTTGATATTAAAAGAATTTTTAAAATGTTCTACGAGCAATGCATGAAAACGTGCTCCAACAATTTAACAGAATTTAATAGACAACCAATTTTACAATACATTACAATACAATTACACAACAACAATTCTACCTTTAGCCAATACTTAAATTTACTGCTTAACATAATTAATTCTCGAGGTCGGAAGGTTGTATTTGCTCACAGTCATGCAGCCAGCGTTGTACTGCTATTCTTTGGAGTTTGGCGTTCGGTTGGCGCATTGGCATTATTAGAAAGATGCAAATCGAGGTGGTTGACGCCTGGTTGATGCTTTGGCATTATTAGAGACTGTAGCAATGTTGCATTATCAGTTTTGGGCGATATTAATTCCGGGATTTATCGATTAAATTATGCTTGATTTTTATTTAACTAAAACAATAAATTAAAATTTCCAAAAAGATTTTTTTTTTGATATACATATTTTTATATTTCAGCAGCAAATTGAATAGCTCTGCATCAAAAGACTGTAGGCATCATCACCCAAGATATCAGCACATAACCTTTCTCTTTTATTAATAGTAAAGATAAAAGAATAATTAATATGTATGGTTACTAATGGATAACTATAAGAAGTAAAGTTTTGGCTGCAATTTGTTCAGAAAATGTAGCAATAGATTAAAGACTTTTCAAAATAAGTTTAGCTAATATTTTGATTTTTACTTTCATTTCAGAATAAAGTGCGATATGCGTATCTTTTTATAGAAGGGATTATGAATGCCACATATAAAAGCAGGAGTAGTTCAGACTTATCTAGACTTCTAATTTTTTTTCAAGTTCCTATGTTCTATGCAATGGCATAGATGCAGTGAGCAGCAAAAAAAAAAAAAAAAAAAAAAAAAAAAACTACAATATTTATTATAATTTAATATTAAATACGGAACAAGCAATAATAATTGCAAGGTAACATACAAAATAAAGATAGGCACCGGTTTTTCATTAATATAACGTGCGCGTCTTATTAAAATCATTCCAAATGTCTTGGTGGTACACCAGCTAATCACAATCGACTTAATGCCCATCCCTCTATAAAAGAATAAGATACAAAGACTCAGTTATTTCGTTTTGCTTCAAAGGTATTTACAACTTTTCTTAATTAGGACACATTTGTTTTAAATTTTTGATGGATACAACGACAATATGTAAAATGTATAAGAAAGATGGTAGACTTAATTTTGAACTTGTTTGATTTCAGAATTTGTTATAAGTGTGATGGAATTAAAATTAACCTACAAAATTTGTGAAAAAATAATGTAAAGGATGAGGATGATACTTAAGATTTTTAATTTTACTTTCACTTTGTAATTCTCAGTTATAACCTAATGTGAAATAATCAAGTTAATTTTTTTTCTCCAATACAGTTGAAATTGTAACTCAAGACCAGTTTCTCCATCTTTTACCGCAAACCACAGAAATATGTGACTTCAGATACAGATGTGGTTTGAGTTTGCAGTCGGAACACAATCTGAAAACCCACGCCCTGCCCATACTTCACTATCTCGAACACAATTTCGCTTGCTTCCTGCGTACGTTTCCTCTTTCGTTTGTCTTATCGAAAACGGTTGAGTTATATTTTCCGTTAACTTAAATTTGTTGATATTACAATATTTAACAAGTAATAAACGGAAGATGCAAACGAAATATTGCTACTATTAATTTTTCTCCACTCATTTTCTATGCATGTACAGTGGTTCAAAAAAATTGAGAGCATACTTTATTTTTACTTGATAAATCCGAATTCCAATATAAATAGCACATTACCAATAAGTGCCAACATGTTTTTATTTTTACACATAACAATTGGTTTAATTTCGAGTAAAAATAAAGAGAAATTAACGAAAAACATCTAAATTGAGAAGTTTCAGAAGCATTTTAAATCAACAAACGCAGATTTTTGCCTCAAAAAATTGAGAGTATACCAATGAAATTTTTTGCAATATCTCGCGTAGAAACAAAGTGTCACTGATAATTTGCATATGTTTTAACTCTTATAATAATTTCTAAACGTCGTAGTTTCGATTCGATCAATTTTTGATGGTACCTGAAGATATTTTACATCACTTTTCTTGTAGCCTTTTTTTAATGGATTTTGTTTCTAATTTTGTGTTTTTGAACCATTTTTTCGACTGTTTCCCACAATATATGGCTAATATTCAATGGCATTGATGTTGGTGTGTTTAAATTCTGTTTACAATGAAAAAGACACCATATTTTGACGTTACAAGCAATCTGTTTGGGAAAATGAAATTCCCACCTGAACTTAAATGTTTAACACTTTCCTTTAGATCTCTGCTGCTATATGATTCATCCAACTTGCTGCAGAAACTTCTCAAATCATTAGCAAAAATGTAATTGCTGAAAGTGTGCGAAATGCCATTAGACAAGCTGGATATAAAAGTCTCAAAGTTATAGAGAAACCGTTCATCAATTTGCTAATTCAGCGAGAGTATTTGAAGTTTGCAAAAACGCCTCATTAGAGACCGTTTACTTTTGAAAGAAAGTTATATTTAGTAATGAAAGAAAACTAAATATTTTTGGCTGTGACAGCTGGTTGAATCGGCACGATGATGTTTAGAGGTCATTATAAGAACCAAAAGACATGCAACTTAGGAGTGACGGTTTCTATGCGTGATATTACAAAAATGTATTCCCAATATTTTGAGACAAAAATTTGTGTATGTTGATTTAAAATGCTTCTGAAAATTTTCAGTTTAGAAGATTCTCATTGATTGCTTTTTTTATTTTTACACTTAATTAAACCATTTGCTATATGTAAAAATAAAAACATATTTGCACTTGGGTTATTTATATTGAAAGTCGGAATTATCGAATAAAAGTATGGGGTGTTCTAAATATTTTTAACCACTACGTGTACGTACAGGGTGATCGATAAAAGTTTTTAAAAATATTTTTAATTCGACACAGAATTTCGTATAACGTTAATTTATTGCAAAATATATTTATTATTAACTAGCCGCCTTTGGCGACCAGCTGGTTCGCCATGAGTTAAGCGATCTAAAATGTTCAATTAAATCACATATTCATTAGCCTTGAAGTAATTCCGGGCATTGATTGACCTGAAATTAATATTTTCTTTAAGATGTTGGACGGAAAGTTCTAAAAGTACACCTTTGCCTAATAATATTCTTTAATTTTATAAATCAGTCAGTTTTAACCATCGGTTATGCTAGCAAAATATTAAAAAAAATTTCGATGATGTTGCCAAAGTATTAAATATGTTTTTTTTAAAGAAAGCGAGAAAGGGAAAAAAAGTATTGAATTAATGATACAAATATTGCAAACGATTACATAAATATGCTATTCCGGATTTCAATGCATATCCAGTCTAAATTCAATCAGATGTACCGTAAATAAAGAAGATTTATTGAGTTAATGATATAGATATTGCAAACGATCATAGAAACCTTTGCTTTGTATTTATTTTTTAAAGAAAATATCACTTTTTACATTTATGTTATTTTATCTAGTCCCGTGCTGAAAGTTGTATTTCTTTAGATTTGATTTGCGATGATAGTTTTTATTTTTATTCGAACTTCCGGCGTTCTTTTATTTTATCCAGTCACGTGATAAAAACATGGTTAAAATATTTATTTAAAAATTCGTTAAAAATAGAAGCTTACATTATAAATTAAAAAACTGATACCGTTAGAAAGCTAATTTTTTTATCTTTAAATTGATATAAAAATCATGTCTGTGCGATCATATTTTCGGAAGTTATAGCGGAAAAACGTCGAAATTTCGCTTAAATTTTAATTAATTCAAATTCTAATTAAAAATTCGAAAAAAGGGCTCCGAGGTGCACATTCCCGACCTCCAATGTATACATGTACCAAATTTGGTAGCTGTAGGTCCAACGGTCTGGCCTGTAGAGCGCCAACACACACACACACACACACATTGAGCTTTATTATAAGTATAGAATAGATAACAATATTAAAATATTAAATTAAACAAGGATATAAAAAATCAGTATTTTAAATAGTTTGTGTTCATAAATATATTTCAGAAAAAGTTACGGATTCTAATTTTATATGCAGTCTCTCGTTCCTGTCAGTCACAATTGGTAAAAATTGTTTACAGCCTAAACTGTAAGATTAAAAAAGAAAGACTCTTCTTTATTTTCTGACTAAACCCGACAAAGTTATAGCTATTTAATCTAAATAAAGGTTTTGTAAAAATTCGGTTAAAGGAAAAATTTTAATAAGTAAAACATTTGAACGAAATCAAAAATTCCATTATTATATTTTAACTTTTAAAGAATCAATAGAAAAAATATAAAATAAACATTTAACTTATACCCAAATAATAAAAACAAAAGCTCGATAAAAAAAAGGAAATTGACGGAAAAACTAGTAATTTTTATTCAAAAAATACAAAACTTTATGCATTCAGAACAAAGTAATATTTAAATTGTAATTAGCATTCAATTCTGAAGGCTTGAAATGAATAAACATTAAGTCATTAAATTTAAAAGTTATTTATGTTCAAAACGATTTAAATAATTATTTTCAGATGTACAGCTAATTGCCACACAAACAAATTGTAAATAACAAAGTGTTAACTAGCAGGCAATTTTTTAATTCAAAAATATTAATTAATGGAAAATAAATTTTGTATATGAAAGAGAACACTTAACTGGGGAGGTGAAATTCTGGGGGGAGGTGTGGTCTACGAAACTGCATTTTCTTTACATTCAAATTCAATTTTCTGATGAATATATCAGCATGAAAATCTGTCAATATTTTCTGCAAATATTTTTCTTCATACATAAATATATTTTAGAAATTTTTCAAACTATATTATTGTAGAAAAAAGTAATTGCGTTGGAGCATACAGTTTCTTCTCAAATTGCATGTTACAACAAATAGTATTCTTGAAAAATATATTACTTTTTACTCTTAAATCCTATTTATTTTTCCTGTGCACAAAGGTATATAGAAAACAATATAATGGAAAATTCAACAATTATATGAAAAAAAATGAGTAAAATTGACCCTTTTTTTACCGGCTTGTGTGACTTTCATAGCATGGTTTTCTAGGGATTTTAAACATCAAGTTGAGAACTAATATAAAAATCAACCGACAAATTCTATATATATTTCTCATGGTACATTAACATATTTTATAAATTTTTTAGAATGCATAATCACTATAACAATTAATTATGTTTGAACATACATATTAGAATCTGTCGAATGCAAACTTTCATCGAAAAACTCTTCTGTACAATTATCCTGATCACTTTCTGCTTCATTTAAAAGTGCCTAGATCACTGCTTCATAATAGGATCAATAAATTGGGTGATATTTCGAGGTCTACGTTTTAGCGCCGTCTACTAAGCCTTGTTTATCACTGGGACTTTATGAGGGAGAGACACCGCGCTTAAAGATATTAAGAAGGAAAGTCTTAAGGCCTTATCACACGGTAAAATTTCCTCAGCATTTTTCCGTTTCTACCCTCAAAAACCGGTCGAGCAAGTTTCATAATCGACAACTCTTTTTAACCAGCTAGAAAATGCCGTCGGAAATATTGTCCGCAAACGAAATGCAACCAATCATGTGAAACTTCGAAGTAATGTCACACAAGTGACGTCTCTTTCGTAGTCGTTTGCTAACGGAAAGTGCTGACGATAGTTTGACGTGTGATAAGGCCTTTAGAGATCGCGTTTAAAGATAGTACCAGGGAAAGTCTTAGAGACCGTGCTTAAAGATATTAAGAGGGAGAGTCTTAAAGACAACACTTAAAGAAATAAATGAATTATTTTAAACAGCATCCGTAGAAACCAGTTGATAAAGTGCACGTGTATTGAAAGTCACAAAAAAGGAAACTACAGTGCCAATCCATTTAATTGAGCTAAAAATTGTTTAAGGGTGACAGAAAGTCCATTGCTAGCGGTCTTACAGACTGCACCTCCCCGGTTAAGGGTTAAAAGTTTTTTAATAACATATTGTTGTAAGCAGCTGAAATTTTGTATCATAGAAGCGGAATTAAAATATTCGTTAGTCTGTTGACAGCTGGTTTCCAATCTGTAAGACATAATATTTTTTGTTTTTCCATTTAAAAACAATTATTTATTTCTCTGACTTTTTTCCCCTATACGAGCAGTTGAGTTTTTCTCATTTTCTCACCAATATCAAATGTTTTACATTCTAAAACACAAACTGTAATTTTTTTTTTGTAAAATTTAGCACGAATAGTGTTCATTACCTTATGAAATACGAATTCTTAAATATAGAGATTAAATAAGGCAATGATTAAAAGAATTTTATGTGCAAAGGAGAAACGATAAACCATTGTGTCAGTCTATGTCGTGACACAAACTGAAAAGAGGTGCAAATTTGTAGCTTCAGTGATTTTTCTATGAGATTCTCTTATTTTATTTATTTTTTTGACACTTGTAAGTTGAGATAGAAATTATGTCAATAAGCATGTGTATGTTAGAAAATATTAATTATTATGAAAATTCATTTAAGCCAGAAAAAAATCAAATTACAATCAAGATACATTTCTCTCATAAAGATGTTTTCCAAAGTTTTTCCCTTTTAAAAGTAACCAACATTTAAAAGGGAAAAACAGAATTTAAAATAATTTCAAAGGATGTTTTAGATGAAGAGCTAATGGGCCAGACCAATGGGCAGTCGATTTTAAATCACTGTATAATTTTACTTTTCCTCTTAGTTTCTTTAGTACTTTACTGTCAGGTGTATCAGAGGCCACGGTGGCCTGGTGGTATGGTGTCAGCTTCGGAACCGGAGGGTTTCAAGTTAAAGACTCGATTCCATCGAAGAACCGCCGTGTGGGGGGGGGGTCTCTTGTGCGTTAAATCTGTCAGGCCAAACGTCCTCCAGCTGGTGTGGCGTGGTGTGGAGAGGGGGGTGCCAGTTCAGGTGTCGTCCTCGTCATCTGACCGTGGTTCAAAATGATGAGGTCCGTCCCAAAATAGCCCTCGTGTTGCTTTAAAAACAGGACGTTAATATAACTAAACTAAACTAAAATCAGGTGTCTCAGCTCGTATCGATACACCTTCGCTAAAGAGATAAAATAAATTCAGGAGCCAACCTCCTGGCATAAGGGTAGCGTGTCTTCACCGTGGTCTAGGCGTCCTGCGTTCGAGTCCCGGTTGGGGCATGGTTGATATTCTGTGTTTTATCTGTGAGTCGTGTGAATGAGCACCGTTGTAAAAAGGGGTTGTGTAAGCGAATGTGAAGCATGAAGTAGCTAAGTCGTACTCTTGTCCCAAGTTGGCACTACTGACAAAACAAAGGACGTTAATTTAGGCTTAAAGTTTATGACAACTTTCTGTGAAGTGCCATAAGTAACAACAACAATAAGTTCAGGGGGAAAAATGGAATTCTTGTCTAAAATGCTTTTTGTTTTCTATTCTATTGCTTTAAGACTTATGATTTCTGAAATATCATTTTTCAAAATTTTAGGCTCGATAACACTGGAATTCGGCTTTGTTACTATACCTAATGTTGACTATGCTGTTCTGCATTTGATTAAAAACTCCAAGTGGATTGAGAGTGTCTATGTTTCTGGAGTCATGCGATCGCAACTTGCTGTCAAGATGTGTGAAATAGCGCTCCAAGAGGGATCGGGTATGATTTTTTCGAATAAGAAAAAAATTATTAAACTGATGAATGAATAACATTAAATATTTACAAAAATTGTTAGTTCGTAAGTTCATTAGTAATTTATGTATTTGAAAGAAAGCCCGTTCATATGTACAGTAAAAGCTCCATATTCGCGCTTCCTTCATTCGCGTTTTCACTCTTCGCGGATAAAAAAGATGCGACCCAATTCCTATATTCGCGGTAAAAATTTCTTTATTCGCCGATCTAATAAGTACATGCATCATAATAAAAAGATTTCAATTGGTATCCAACCCAATATCCTTTGTAAATGCCTTCCGACTAATAAAAAAAAGTAAAATAGATTACAGCTTTACCTAAAGTATGTTGTTAAATGCAAACTGCAAACATAGCCGAAATCGCGACTGGAATAGGACGAGATGGGTTCGAACAGATAGAATCAAGTGACATTCAGAGATTGCTTGAATCGCAAGATGAAGATCTGACTGAGACCGACTTGGGGGAAATGTTAAATTCACAGCCCATTGAAGAAGAGGCTCCAACAAGCACTGAAAACGTGACATTTAATTTGGAAAATCTTAGTGAAGGTTTAAGAATGGCAAATGAGCTTTGCGATTTCTTTATGAACATTGATCCGTCTATGGAATGAAGTCTTATTTTTAAGAGATAAATTGCTACTGCGACTACTGCGTATCAGTGTGAATTGAAGGAGCTTTTAAAAACTGCCAAGCAAGAGAACATTACAAAATTCTTCAAACCATTGCCTAAGCCTTAAGATAATTAATCAAAATGTTCAAAAACTTGGTTATAAATTGATTTTTTTAATTTTGTAACCTAGGAACATATCCGCTATAATCCCATATAAATTACCATTCCGTATTCACGGTTTCTGTATTCGCGTCATATTTATGGAACGTATACTCAGCGAATAAAGAGATTTTACTGTATATATCAAACTTAGATGTTTGTCATTCTTTTTAAGCTGGAAAATCGAGTATTGATTGAAATCTACTTTAACGTACCACCTCATATCTCCAAAATTGCCAAAAATGCCAGTGCCCTAAATTAAACAATAAAAATAAGAGACAAGGTAAACAATGATATACGTTATGATTACCAGAACTACTACTCTGCTTACAATTTCATTTGTTTTTATGTTTTTATTTATCAAATTGGCGGGAAAAACAATTGGCGTTATCATATTGGCTAGAAATTTATGAAATACATTAAAATTAATTTATACTCCACCATCTTGCTTATAGAATTGCGACAAAAGTGTTCATTAATTAAATTCTCACAGTTATATTATTGCGCTTAAAGAGATTTGAGAACAAATTCGATACGACAGACTCCTTTATTTCAATTTTTTCCAGAATCAATTTATTAATTATGAAAATTATTTTTGTCCGTAAATTATTGAAGTTAATTATTAGAAAAATATTTTTAAATATTATTCACAGTTTTATATGTTCTTCAAATGTAAAATTTCAGAAAATGGGAATTGTAGTTCATTTTCGATCGTATATAAATGAGGCTAAAAATCTGTAAATTCCGTTATTTTATTTTAAACTGATTGATTACTGTCATATTTTGAAACTGCATTAGAGAAATGAGTAGAATGACAGGAATGAGGAAAACATGCAGTTTAGAGTCATTGTCAGCGTCCAAAGATGACTTTGATACGAGATATTTTATATTTTAAAGCCAATGATAAGTCAGAAAAATAAGAACAGAGATAATTAACAAGCGTAACAATTCACGGATGTTTGATTTAAAGCTCGTGTTTGACGCCATTTGGAACACGTGACCCTGTTATCTTGAAATCAAGATTTAACCACATCATTATGACTAGTTGTCTCTGAGAAAAATTGATTTAACATGGAATAATCGACGAATTACAAATTTAGTGGGAACTATGCAAAAGTTGCAATTTTAACCTTAAATTGCTATCAAAAGTTTTAAAAAGTCTATGAAATTTCTAGTTAAAATAATAACATAGAAAAATAACATAAAAAATAACATAACATAAAAAACATACTAAATCAACATAACATAAAAAATAACATAGTAAATTTTTGTAATGTTAATTTGTAATATTCATTTTAAAATTTTGAATTAAAATTTGTACATTTACAGGCTAATGCGAGTCTTTCAGGATAAATCTGAAATTAAAAACAAATTGCAAATACTTTTGAAATCAAAAATAATTTTTTACCTAAACATTATCTCGATTAAATAATTAATTCAATATTAGATAATCAATTTTTAAAAAATTCGTAAATATTCATATGTTAAAAATTCGGAAAAAAGAAGAAAAGCAAACATGAGCTCACTTATACCTGAGACGAAACAAATATTTGTATGAATTGCTATTCATTACTGTACTATTTCATCTAAATCAATTTGCTTTGTGATATTGTTTGAATGATTCATAATAGTTACTACTTAGATTATGGGTTTTGTATTATAAGGGATAATTCTTTATTTTTCTTATAGAACTGAAGAACATTTTCCTGATATTTTTCTTCACACGAATTGAAACAATTGAAGAAATGAATCAACTTTATGAATATCACAAACTATTAAAAGAAAAGAAAATCAAGTTCCAATTTAATCTGTTATCTCATCATTTACCGGAGTAAGATTTTGAATTAAAAGGCTTTAAAATGAAGTTGAAGTTATTTTTTTTATTTTTACTTACATAAAAACCTATAGCATACTTCAAGCAAAAATATTCACTTATACTTATAAGGATAAAGATGTATGTGCTTGCTCGCCTGCGTGTGAATGTGTGCTTACTAGTGTGTATGTGTACGCATGTGTGTATAAGAGCGTGCGAGTTTGTGTGTATATATATCACGGTCAAAGCCCACAGTCGGCCAGCTCCCGAATTGGCCGGCCAAATCGCGAAACAGCCAATATTGCCTCACATTGACCGGCCAATGTCCGATCTTTCCTTGATTTCGAGGTTTGGCCAGCCAGTTCGCGAAATGGCATGGGGTGATCGGCCAAAGTCAGAAGAAAAAGGTCATGAGCAAATTTTCGGTGTTTGCATACTGTAATGCTAATGATAATCACATTGTACCTGCCACAGAGGAGTTTTTAGAACCAATCCGCCGCTCTTAGGCGCCAAAGATCGTCCTTCAGAACACAGGCTAAGAAAGTAAGGTGGCCCTAGGTGGGCTGTAGACTGAAGAGAGAAGTTTTAAAGCCTTATCACACGGCAAAATATCTTCGGCACTTTCCGTCAGCAAACGACAACGAAAGTGATGTCACTTTAAAGTTTTACATGATTGGTTGAATTTCGTTTGCGGACAATATTTCCGACTGCATTTTCTAGCTGGTTAGAAAAAGTTTTCGATTATGAAACTTGCTTGACCGGTTCTGAGGGTAGAAACGGAAAATTGCTGACGGAAACTGCAGACGATATTTCGCCTGGTGATAAGGCCTTTGAAGAGTAAGGATCTCACAGTACCAGAAACCTCCTGGTCTCTTATGAAAATTTCCTCTCCCTTGGAGAAAACAAACAAAAAGATTATCACATTATCTACTGAATTAGTTTATTACAGAAAATTACCAGTATCATCACTGGTTACAATAAGATAAACTTTTATGACATTACGAATTGCACAGCAGTTTATTTTTACATCTGCAGCGACTTGTTGAGCACTTTGTAGTGCAACTGCGTCGAGTGCAACTTTAGCACATCGAACATTGGCCAAGGAGTTCAGAGCATTTCTGGAAATGGTCGGCCAAAGTCGTATATACGCTATTCATTTCCAGTACATCGGACATTGACCACATGCCCTAGCCAATGCGCGATTTGGCCGGCCAATTCGGGAACTGGCAGAACTTCAGGCTTTGGTCCTAACACTTACAGGGTGCCCCAGAGAAACTTACTTATTTGAAATTTCAATAAAAACAAAAGTACTTTAGTTATTGTTTTAATTCTTTTTTTTTATTTGGGAATACAATAACCCATTTTTTCATACAGTTTTAAAAACGGCATTGGTTAAATGGCGACCCCCATTGCGCATACACTAATTAAGTGGATTTTTGAAGTTCGTGTCCACTCTTTGCAGCATATCAGTCGGTATGTTGGCAATGGAGTCGCGAATGTTGTTCTTAAGGTGAGTTATTGTCCATGGTCGATCGACATAAACCAGGGATTTCAAAGGTGAACCTCGTCACAGAAAAAAACGACCACGTCTTTAAATAGGTTGTCAAGCAGCATTTCATAGGCACTTTGACGGGCAACAAAATCGCGTGCAGTTAGTTCTTGCACAACAGCCAATTTATAGGGATAAAATTGAAGGTCTTGATGGAGAACTCAAAACCAGAACTGACTGCCTCACTCTTTCGACATTTTCCGGAGTTCTGGTGGTCCGTTGATGTCCATTTCTGGGTTTAGAGACACTCTCGAAACGAGTTAACCCACGACATAATAGAATTACGGCCAGTAACGGGTCTGTGAGGAGGAATTTCAAAGCGAGCGTGGAAGGCACATTGCGTTGCAACTAGTGAGCGACCGTTAGAAAAGAAGCTCTCGACTGCGAAAGCCACTGGGCACTAGACCAGAGCATGATGACAACCTATTAAAAAAAGAAACAAACTTTGGGGCTTCTCCCTCCAGTAGCGCTACTTTTCACTTCTTTACCCACCCAACTCACTGCTCGGAAGTTTTTTCAAATAAGTAAGTTTCTCTGGCGCACCCTGTATATGCATATGAACATGTGTGTATGTATAACTAAGTGCGAGTGTATGTGTATATATATTGTTACATAATTTCCCCAGAGCTGTTTAGTTTAGTAGTGGGTGTATGGTATGAGCTAAACACAATCAGCAAATCTCCATAGAAAACAACTACGACGCTTATTTGCACGAAGATAGGACAGCACAAAGACGACAAATATGTACAGTCGAGACAAACACACAGCAGCACACAGTAACAACAGTAGCCCACAAGCAGAAATCCAGTAGTAACACAAAGTGATCAGACAGAATTCAGCAGGAGAAGGGACCCTTGGAGCTTCGCTCTACGGTCTCTCCAGATGGCTGAAACATTCCTCAGTTTCTTTTCACTTTTTAGTATGTCGAAGATGTGCACCTAAGAATACATCCGCGACTTTTTAAATCTTAAGCGCATTCCACGATTTTAAAATTTTAATCACAATTTTATTAAATTAAAAATGAAGCTGAATTTCGGCATTTTCTCCAATAACTTTCAAAACAAAAACTGCACAAAAGTGAATTTTACAAAGATTGAAATTTTTTTAAAAAAAATTGTCTTATTGATGTCATTAATTATGTAATCGTGCAAATGTTTTTCTTAATTTTCGCTATTTACATTTTTTTAAACTGCTAATAAATTAAAGGAAATTTGATATTTGTTGCATTAAAGCTCTTTAAAGCGTTTTATATTGAGAAGAATATAATATTCGAAAATGTGCTTTAAAAGAAAAAAATAAAGCATCAACTGGTTCAATATCGACTTAAAGAAGCCATTAAACATCACTCATTCAGAGAACAACAATTCAAACACATTGTTTTCTTTTATATAGGTTCTTATGAATGAAATTCTTTTAGATTTGTAAATTGCACGTACTTAAGGAAGCATAATCATCAAATAATGTAAATGTTATCTTTCCATTCTTTGAAAATATTATAAACAAACCCACTTTTCTTTCATTAAAGAATGAAGATTTTATTCTTAAACCTCAAATTTTATCAGATGGAACAATATTTGCCGATGAATTGACGTAATTCTTCAGACTCTTATCGTTCTTCAAAAAATAATTCATTGCATCATATTTTATAATTGGTAAATTTCCGTGGCAAAACGTCATCCAAGTATTATTTGTCCCCGTGATGTCAAAAAGGAGTGCAATTTATTATCAGTTGTAAAAAAAAGATTAAAAAAAATTATCTCAGATGACCAAAAATTCAAACGATATTTTATTTTTGTAGGGGAAAAAATAGTTTTAACAGATTTATAAGTTCAAAACTGAAACTAATTTGTAATAAATATGTTATTTATTTATTTATTGAACAAAAAAAACCATTATTATTATATTTTCCAATAAATTTATAAATAATTGCTTTAAAAATAATACCACGAATGAAACTTCTTTTTATTCAAATAAACTTCAATACAAATGATTTTTTTACCATAGATTGAGTAAAAATTAGAACATCGAATAATTATTTTTGTATAATTTTAAAAATATGGTTTAAAAAGATTTAGAAATTAATTAAGTTATACATTTTTATTCAAAATTTCATTCAAATTAAACTCATTTTCTATAACCATGCAAATATTTTTTTATAAAATTTATTCCTTTTAATTCCTACATTGTTTACAAAAATAAGTTATTTAGTAAAAAAGTTTTCTTTCATTAAATGCTCAAACAATAAATTGATTACAAAATTACAATAAAAGCTGATTCATTTAAATATATAATAATATTAAGGGCGCCATTTCAAGTACGCTGGAGGGATATTACCTCATTTGTAAGAGGAACAGAGTCAGATTTTAAAATCGTGATGGCATGATGGTCGTTTAAATAAATGCACCGTATTATTCAGATATTACTCAGAGTTTACTGTTCTGTGCTGATAATCCACCATTAAAATTATTGCTTAATATGATGAAAAAAATTATGTTTTAATATCTGTAAGTTAAAAAAAAAATTTGAAAGGGCAAAAAAAAAATTGTATCTTTTAATCCTAGGAGGACATAATTTATTTAGAAGAAGGAGCGGACAAGAGCGAAAAGGGCAAGAAGAAAACGAAATAAATAATCCCTGGCCTTATATAACATGAGATATCAATAGGGAAAATATTTTTTCACAGACCTTATATGCTATGGGATTTCGTTAGGGATTTTTTCTACACGCGCCGAATCAGGCAAAGGAAACTCAGGGATCTTTTAGAAGAATTTGCTTGGCCGTCAATTTTTTATCCCTTCATCCGAATTGGGGGAAAGTGTCGACTTTTAACCGATTCAGCAATTTTTCAAAGCTTCTTCTAGTGAATTAATTATATAGGTAAAGTGGAAAAGAATCAGTAAATAAGAGAATATTTCAGAAAGAAGTTAATATGGCTCATCTTTTAGAAGAAAGTTAATAACTAAATTAAATTTAAATTAGATTTTAAAATACCATTACTCTCTCTCACACACACACATATACACACACTTAATTTGTACTGCTATTAAAGGACTTTCCGGTCACTATTTTTTTTATGTTGCATATTATGATTTTTTATCTTGTAAGATTAAGCAACAATTTAAAAACGGAATGCGTAGTCCTGTTTAGAAACTCAATGCAGATTGGAAATTTTTAATTTCCTTTATCCTGCTTTGTTTTAAATTAAAAGTACTTCAGAATAAATCCGAAGGATCGATTAATTAACAACGTTTGATTTTAAATACCTCTAACACTAGAAAATAAACAGAATAATTTGAAACAATCGGTCGAAAGCATCCTACGCCTATTCTCATTAGCGTGGGGAAAAAAACTGAAGTCTTACTCATCTTTCGCGATATTTGGCCTCATATTTTTGGCACGAATTAATAAACAATTAACCACTCAATTAACAGGAATAAATAATAGCCTGTGTCCCATTCCAGACTATAATCTGTATCTGTGCTAAATTTCATCCAATTCCGTTCTGCCGTTCTGGCGTGATTGACGGACAAACATCCATGCTTCCAACTTTCACATTTATATTAGTAGTATAGACAGATATATAGTGGATAGATATACAATGGTGGGAAAAATAGTGAACACTTTTGAAAATCATTGTGTTTTCTAACTTTGTATACTTATACAAAATATTACATTTCTCAAAATGCAAACTCTTGTATATCATTTTAAAGCGGATTTAATGCTAATTTCAATACCAAAAGTAAAATTAAAATATTTTTAATACAAAAAACGTTATTCTTACCTTAATATAAATGAAAAACACAGTAATGGATTATAATTTCCAACTTACTCCTTCCTCCTACTTTCCAACAACTCTTTAATTACCGCTAGCAGAAGATGACGTCTTGTTTTAAATTGGAACAAGTTATTATTGTACTTTTCTCTGTAGGGGGAAGTCTGTTTTTTATAAAATCAAATTGCAAGTTAGAAATTGTGTTAAGCTTTTTAATGTATAGTTGGAATTTTTAGAAATATTTCTAATATTTTAACAAGAAGTTATGACATGAAATTAAAAAAAATAGTTTGGATGCCTAGAAAAAGATTTAAGATGATTCTGTTTAAAAAATGTGATTTTACTGTGCTGAAATTGCAAGACAGTTGTGTGGTTCAGTAACTACATCTAGAGTCGGAAATTTTTGTAACCACATAAAGAGACAAATTCAATAAAACGAAATGGTTGAAAAAGGTGCCCCATATCTGTTCAACAGAAAAGATTAAAAAGACTATGTCTCCAAGATAGAAAAATATCATCGGCAGCCACCAGAAGTCAATTGAATAATGCTAGCATTTACAGGGTGATCAGCGAATAAGCCCTGATTTCAAAATTAAATATCTCTACAACAAAGATCGATAGAATTATGCAGTAAACTGTACGTTTATTAGCAAAACTGTAAAAATGCTGTACAAAAGTTTAGAAAATTTAGTTACGAAAATCGTTTACAGATTGTGCTCTAGTCACAATGCCCATAGACGCTTTCAGTGTGACGTCAAAAAGGAAAAATGACTCCCGATCTGACTCCTTGTGACTTCCTTCTGTGGGAAGCATTGACAGACACAGTCTATAGAATAATACTCTAGATGAGCTTGAATCGTTGATAGGTGTTACATGTGTTTCCATTTCCGTTGAGACATTGCAAGACGTGATGTCAAATTTCATTGTTCGATTACGCCACTTCATTGTTTCGAACGGGGAACATTTTGAAAAAATTGTATTTTGATTGCAAATACCGCATTACTTTATTGTTGTTGTTGTTTTTAAGACTCCTTTCAGAGAAAGAGTTTTCAGCGTAGAGTGCCATCTGTTAACGATTTTCGTAACTAAATTTTCTAAACTTTTGTACAGCATTTTTATAGTTTTGCTAATAAACGTACAGTTTACCGCATAATTCTATCGATCTTTTTTGTAGAGATATTTAATTTTGAAATCAGGGCTTATTCGCTGATCACCTTTTATGTCAGTTCAAGAACAATCAGGAGAAGAATATTAGATGCTGGACCAAGGGACAGAATTCAACGAAACACTCCTTATCTCAATTTACAGCACTATGTAAAAAGATAACCGATGGCAAAGGAACACATTAATTGGACAGATGATCAGTGGTCATAAATTATGCGGAGTGATGAAACAAACATATTGTTATTCGGTAGTGATGGTAAAAATATGTAAGACATAGCTAGGCGAAGAGCTCCGTTCTTCTACTTGCATACAGCTGACCACCCCGCCACCACTGAACGTAGCAGTTTCGACAGGATTTGTTGAGGTCGACTGCTGAATAAGTATTGTCCAACCTTACATTGACTGAACAGTCAAACTAACATTCCTTTCGGGGTAGTAAATAGCTGTCTTTCTCCCCATCTGCACACTCTCAAACAGCTGGAATGAAACTATCAATCTTTAACATCATATCCTTCAGGGTTTTGCTATTACCTGGTACCATCAGTACTGTACTTAAATCATTATTGACAATCTTCAGGTCCTTCTTAAGAGCTCCATATTCTGACTGCATTCTGGCAACTATGAAGGAAGCAGTAAGTGCTATGATTTGACCATCATGTCAACAGACGGTATTGCTTTCCTTCATGTTATCGATTACGTTCGAAAGAAAATTTTTGAAAAAATTTGGATTTTTTTTAAAAACTATTTAAAACATGGTTATGAAATGTATTCTCAATTATAATACAAAATACTGTAAACGCGAAAAAGTTTTTGAAAATATAATATATTTTGATAAATAGGAAAATTTGTAGTAAATTTGAATGAAATTTAACCAAAACGGTTAACACTCTACACAAAATTGTAATGCAGTCATCTAATTTTTCTTTGTACACAAGTTGTAGAATATAATGATGAATGAAATGAACCAAAATATAAGAAAAAAATTGAGATGCAAAGAAGTTATGGGTAAACATATACATATATATATGCATTTTTCCCCATAAATTTACAACTTAATTATTCTAAAAACACCAAAAATGAAAAAGTATTTCTCCAACCATAAAACTTTTGATTCATTTCATTTTCCATACTACTTAAAACACGCGCTGAAATTTTTGCGTAAATACTTCTGTTAGTTTTTGCGATATCATATTAATGGTGTAGAATTTTTATGAACATTAAAGTTTTGAGAAAATTGAAGTTAAAGATAAATTTCACCTGAAAAAAAAATATGTGACCCTGGATGATAGGTTAGGCCTACCTTTTCCTAGAAAAGATAAACTGTTTCGGAAATAAGAAAGTCTGAACTACAAGAAATAACAATATTAAAAATAAATCGCCAATGTGGTCGATAACCAGCGTTTTTAAAGTAGTCGGATACCTTAAGAACTTGAAAACTCTAATACAAATGAAGTGTTCATAAAATAGAACAGGATTAATCGAGGTTAAAATTGTTTCCTGGCATCATGCAATAACAAAAAAAAACTTCGTCGGCTCAACTAAACTTCAGTATGAAGTTATAATAAAAAATAAAAGCTAATTAATGTATCTCGATAATTATTGCCTCTCAACTTTTCTTGTATTGCAAATATTTGAATTTTGCTTTTTGTATTCAAATCAGAATTGAATACTCTTTGAAATGATGTGTAATAGTTTTCGTTTTGTGAAACATTTTCTATAAGCATACAAAGTTGGAAACCATTAACACTTTCAAAAGCGTCCACAATTTTGGCCACGACAGTATATATACAGGGTGGCCATAATTAAACTGACAGTGCCCACAGTGTTCTGTAGCGCGATCTATTTGCGAGAATGACGCCACATTTTGTAGGAAGATTAAACAAGACGGGAAACAAAAGATTCCACACAAAAAAAGTTCCAAAAGTCACCGCTAGGGGAATATGTAGCGCTGTGTAATAGAAAATAGAGTGTTAACAAATGCAAATCAATACGGAAGTAAAATTACCTTTTATTTTGTACATTCAAATCTTGTTCAATGTTGCTGCCATGTTTGTGAACCACATACTGCATTCTGTGCACAGTATTCACAACAGCAGAAAGTAACACGTCTGCAGGAATCTCCCGGACAGTCCGTGATATGTTATCCTTCAACGTAGCCAGGTCCTGGACAACTCTTTGATAGACCTTGGACTTAAAGTAACCCCATAGCCAGAAGTCGAATGGGGTAAGATTAGGGAACCGTGGTGGCCATGCAGTAGGAAAGCAGCTGCTAATGACTCTTTCTGTTGTGAATTTCTGTCGTAGCAGCTGTTGTACCTGTAAAGCAACGTGTGGAGGGGCTGCAACTTACATGAAAATGATTTCTCCCAGGCATTGTCTTTGCTGAAGTGCCGGAATGACAACGCTGTTCAACATGTGGCGATATTTCCCGATATAGCTAGAAGAATAACATATCACGGGAGATTCCTGCAGATATGTTACTTTCTGCTGTTGTGAATATTGTGCACAGAATGCAATATGTGGTCCACAAACATGGCAGCCACTTGATTTGAATGTGCAAAATAAAAGGTAATTTTATTTCCTTATTGATTTGTATTTGTTAACCCTCTGTTTTCTATTACACAGAGCCACATATTCCCATAGCGGTGACTTTTGGAACTTTTTTTTTTTTGCGGAATCCTTTGTCTCCCGCCTTGTTTAATCTTCCTACAAAATGTGGCGTCATTCTTGCAAATAGATCGCGCTACAGAACACTGTGAGCACTGTCAGTTTAATTATTTCCACCTTGTATTTTGATGTTCCATCGGAATCATGAAATGCTTTCACATAACATGAACTATTTTTCGAAAGACGAATAAAATTCTAAATATGCATAATAGTTCAAATACACGCAAGTAATAAAATCTTAGATTAACAACAATATAGATTAAGAAATAATAAACACAAAATAATGCAAATTACAGAAATTTATAAATTAAACTACATAATTTTCTTCTATTGGTCTACTTTGGTTTGAAGCTCGTTTTAATTATTCAGCACGTTTTATTTGACAAATATTTTTAATTGATAATTTTTATTTAATTAAATATCATTAAATTCAAAAATAAGTATTAAATATTTTTAACTAGCCTGTAACCCTCGCGTTGTTGCCACAGAAGAAATAATCTTGGAAATATCGTTTGAATTTGAAATAATCTTGTTTAATTAAGAATGATATTTATTTTCTTGAAGGCAATATTAGAAAATGTGATTAAAATATTTTCTTTTAAAATTGTTAAATGTACAAGATATATTTTGTACCATAAAATCTTTAATACCAGTTGAAAAAACAATTTTTTGAAAACTGAGATGGTGCAAAATTATTTGTACTATAACATTTTCCCAAGTTTCTGCAAAAAACATTAAAATTTTATTAAATATTTAGATAAAATTTCAAACCTTTAGAATTGGTTCCCCTAAAACTTTCTCGTACAGTCTCTAATAAATTTATTACCTCGGAGGAAGACTTACATTGTATTTACATACAAAAGCTACGAAATATTAATGTTTAGCTTGAATTTAGCATCTTCATTGAATCTGTTGCTTTTGGCGGCAGAAGGTTGCATGTTCAAATCACGTCCGGGTCACCACTGTTGCTTTTGGTGGCAGGTAGGATCGAACTCGGAACCATATGGCTCACGGCCAGATGACATGACCACAAGACTAAAGTAACCACTCAGCCTTGAGGATGTTATCCGGATTATAAAGCTTCCACTACAATATAAAATGTGATATTTTCTAAAAAAAATAAATGCAAAGCAAAGGTTTCTATAATCGTTTGCAATATCTAAATAATTATTCAACAAATCTTCTTTATTTATGGAAAACCTGATTGAATTTAGACAGGATATGCATTAAAATCCTGATTTAATGGCACATTTCTATAATCGTTTGAAATATCTGTATCATTAATTCAATATTTTTTCCCCTTTTTCGTTTTTTTTAAAAAAATGTATTTAATATTTTGGCAACATCACTGAAAAAAACATTTTTAGTATTTTGGAAGCATAACGGATAGTCAAAACTGACTGATTTATAAAATTTAAGAATATTATTAGGAAAACGTTTTCTTTTAGCACTTTCAGTCCATCGTCTTAAAGAAATATATTAATTTCAGGCCAATCAATGCCCGGGATTACTTCAAGGCTAATGAATATGTGATTTAATTGAAAATTTTAGAACGCATTACTCATGGCGAACCAGCTAGTCGCCAAAGGCGTCTAGTATTTAATACAATCTTCATATAATCGGTATTGTAAAAAGACTGAACAGAATAAAACTTTATTGATTATTCACTAAAATCCTGTTGTATACATCTATTTAGATGCCTGCCTATTACCTACCATGAAATCAATTAAATGTTTTTTAATATATTTTTTTAATTTTATTTTTACTGTCATTTAAAAATGTTGAACAATATCCTTTGATGCTCAGACATCTTCATCATCGCCATAGGCGTAAGCAGGCATATAAATGGCTAGCTTTATACAGATGAAAACACAAGATAATATGGTACTTGTGTGACGGAAAGGGCACCCAAATTTTAATTATGTCAGAATAGACAATTAAAATCAATAAATCATGCCAATTTAGCTAAAAATACATTTAATGACATCTACCTACCATCGCCTACTACCTACCAAGCGCCTAACTATTGTGACGGAAAGGGCGCCCAAATTTTAATTATGTCAGAATGGACAATTAAAATCAATAAATCATGCCAATTTAGTTAAAAATACATTT
>JAPMOQ010016722.1:1187082-1232171 GCA_026543055.1 Argiope trifasciata
GACAATTAAAATCAATAAATCATGCCAATTTAGTTAAAAATACATTTAATGACCTTAAAGGACATGATTTACAAGGGGACAAAACTATTAAGGACAGTAACAGTTAACATATAAGAATTGAAATAATACTCGGGGACTACTTTATGCTTTACGCTCGCTTCCAAGACATGGACTGATTGTTCATGTCAACGGTCGATAGAGAGCCGAGGAAAAGGTTACACTTGTCAATTTTAACGGTGACTAAAAAGAGCCAAGACTTTCGCCGATTTGGCGGTTTCAAACGTCAAACTGATTGCATGAGATGATAAATAATCTGAATCTGTAATTTTAATCTGTAAAAGGACTCACAACAGACAATATAATCTCTCATCTACCCTTTATCAGCCCTTTATTCTTTATCATTTTGTTATGAAACCGATAACTGAAACGAATGTCTATATAAGAATTATTAACAGAAACTAATATCTGTTGAACAACAGAACCGGCCAAAGGGTTTTAAAAAGTAAATTTTTTTTTCATAATACATGGAATATATTCGATAAAGGTAACAATTTTTTTTAATTTAATCATAGAAGCAATAAAAACATTGTTCTTTTTAGACATATATCATTCTGGTTTAGGATTTTGGCAAAAAAATTAATTGGTGGTCCTTTAAATTAATTTTTCAATGCATACATAAAAAAAATATTTTTAAAAATATAGCTCGCAAATTATATATAGTTTTATTCCTTTTACAAGTATCAACTTTGATTTTTAAAATGATTTTGAATCTTTGCACCATTTTCTATTAAACCACTTTTATTGAAATAAAGGATTCAGTAAATTCAACTTTATAATTTTGAGAAATAACGATTTCTAATATTACTAACGGCTTTTGTAACTTGGGCATATTTTTAATGTAGGTTTATTAAATTTAATATTTAGATCAGATAATTTTTTTTTTAATTTAAAACTTCCATATTAAAATTCGACAAATTCCTTAGAAGTATACTCTATTAATAAACTTTTTGAATGAAATAGAAAGATGACCAAAATTATTAAATAATCTTAATTGAATTGACTTTAAAAACATTTCAAAACCAATATTGCACACTTTTTATACATTAAGCTACCTTGAAATTCTGCGTGGAATAAAATATATCGATAAATTAATTGAATTTAGCAGAAACATGAATAATTTATTTATAAAGAAATAATAAGAGTTTTCTAATTTCATATTTATAATACATTTAATTAATATAACTGTGTGTCTCAAACGGCAAATTATTTGGAGTTTTGACTTGCGTAAATTTCATTCGATAGCTTTAATTATCTAAATATTTTTTAGTAATATTTCTAAGAAATTATTGGATAGTTTGTCTTTTTATGTCTCTGTCTCTCTTATGTAAAAATGTCTTTAAAGTATTTAATTAGCATTTAAAAATGAGCTTAAAAATATTTTTATGAGCATTAAGAATCAGTGATAGGTAGGAAGAATTTATTGTTATCATTTCTTTTTGTGTTCGCAATACCCGTCAAAGTTTGAATGGAATTTACAAAAATTTAACTGATAGGGAAACAAAGAAAGGGAATGTCTCTGAAAATAAGGGGAAAATTCTTTTGTGATCAATTCTTTTCGTATCAATCTATTTATGAATCCTTTTATAAAATTAAAAGTTGCCAAATTTTATTCTATAAATTATTTTTAAATATTCTATTAAAATATTTTTTTGAAGAAATTCTACTGTTTAATTTAACGCTTAATTCTAAAGAATAATTTTAATGCTTTATATTAAAGAGAGTAAAAAAACTAATCAGAATTCTTTAAAAAAGTAATAATTAAAGAAAGAAATTAATTGAAGCCATGTATTATTCTTTTCTAGCATATTTTGAATTCAAAATGTAATTATCAATTTAAAATAACCAAGTCTTCAATATTTCATGAAAATTAACAATACGTGAACAAGATAACTGAAAATTTACAAACCTTCTTCAAAAAAGTTTTTAGATGAAAATAGCAACTAATCACAAATATCAGGTTCTTATTGAATAAACTTCAAAATTAAATATTAAAAATGCTAATTTATAAATATTTATTCAGCTGAATTTTTTAATTTAGCAAACTCATAATCAATGTCATAACTCAATGTCTTCTCAAAATAAAATTATTTTGTTCTCGACCTCGAAAAGAATGATAAAAAAAAATCACTGTTATTCTTTGAAGAAATCATACTCACATTAGATTAATGGGACAAATTTTTCATTTCCATTTGCTAAAATTTAATTTTTTTTTCATCTGTCTAATAAAATTGATTGATAAAATATTCTTCTTAATGAGTTATTTATAAAATGCTGGCATTAACTGCTAAAATAGACGATATCAAATGTTATTCACAGATTGCTAAATTCACTAAAATCACTGTTATTCTTTAAAGAAATTATATTCTCATAAGATTATTGGGACAAATTTTTCATTTCCATTTACTAAAACTTAAATTTTGCTTTCATCGGTATAATAAAATTAATTGATAAAAAAATTGTTCTTAATAAGTTATTTATAAAATGCTGGCATTAGTTGCTAAAATAGACGATATCAAATATTATTCACAGATTGTTAAGGAGGATGTGACAAATTATTAATTTACTGTTTGATAATTAAAATATCATACTTTTATCATGTATCAGAAAATTCTTCAAAGCGCTACCCTACGAAATGCGTATCAAAATACAATATTATTACCTTGAACATTTGATTGTTTAATTATTTACGAAATTCGTCTCTTTCATAAATACTCGACTGATATGAGCTATCAAAGGATGGACGTAAAGGTTATCTAACGAAGTTTGATGAATGCTTGAATTATTACTTGACAATGAATTTTGGTGGACCATGGAACAATCGATAGGAGAGTTTCGATTTGAAGACGATTTTTCAAAACAGACTCAAGTCATCAACAATTATTTAATATATTGCGCCAATGACGAAATTATAGTTGGAATTGCTATTCAAAAGTTAATGTTTAGCCATTTCTGAGAAATTGCTGAGAAAATGTTCTTCATGTTAAACTAAATGAACAATTTGCGAATGAAATATTACTATCAAGTAAGGAATTTTATTGTAGATGAGAATATGTTAACTTTTTTTCTGCAATATCTATAGGTCTTTTCATATTCATCAATTTTGAAAGCATCGAAAAATAAAAGAACTAGCTTTTTCTCTTAAAAACACATGACAACTAGAGTTTTTTTTCTTGGCTGGTTACGCCATCTTCCAAACTTTAAAACAGATAATTAATTTAATCAACTATTTTTGTTGTTTATGTTCTTCAATAAATTTTTAGTTTCGTTTAATTTACGTTTTTGCTTTTACTTAATTGCTATACTATGCAAATTTAGAGCAATGAATAGATCAGACGTTTCTGGTCTATACATTGTCTTGTTTGAATTTTGAAGAATCTGAATAGTTAGAAAATTCCACAATAAGGTTGAGTTTTTAGAATAAATGATGGTTGAACTTGTGTCGAATCTTTTGTAAATATTAAAGAGCTTTAAAAAAGATGTGACACAATCAGTTCTATTAGAATTTATTGCAACGTTACAAGTCTAATCTTAATCCTTAATAAACTTAAATGTCAACTCTCTGAGAAACAAACAGCTGTATTTGTGATAAGCTATATATGACACAGTTGATGATTTGAAAACACATTTCCTCAAAAAAAGTATTCGTTTCTTAAATACACCAAAATACTCTTGTTTTTGATCTATTTAGTTATTATATTCGTTTGTTTCAGATTTCAAAGGGCTATCGACTTAAGTCGACCCCTTGCAGCATGAAAGCATCCTTGGAAGACATTTATATGTGAATTTCGTGTATTTCTTCCCAGTTTCTGATTATTTGTTACTTTCCCTGCCTTGCTTTTCCTTTCCTTGTTGTGGTAGCATCTTCTTTCTGAATCTAAAAAAATCTTGAGGTAAGAAAAAAAATCAATTGTAATTGTTATACAGATTAAACAGGACAACTTAAAACTGCATTTCATATTGTTTGTTTAATTAATCGAAAACCTGCTTCTGTGCTTAACTTTTTGTTTCAAAAATCCATATTCTTAAAGCTGAATCCTTTAAGGTAACCGACTACGTTCAAAGAAAAAAAATTTGAAAAATTTAATTAAAAAAAATATTTTTGGTTTTTAGATGTATTATCAATTATAAACACTATAAATACAAAAACATTATTTGAGAATATAATATATTTTGAGAAATAGGAAAATGTGTGGTAACTTTTAGTGAAATTGAACCAAAACGGTTAATATTCTACACAAAATGGTAATGCAACAATGCTGTTTTTCTTTGTACACAAGTTATAGAATATAATGATGAATGAAATGAATCCAAATCTAAGAAACATTTTGAGATGCAAAGAAGTTAAGGGTAAAAATATACGTATGTATGCATTTTTTCCCAAAATTCACTTCTTAATTTTTCTAAAAACACCTATAACCGAAAAAGTATTTCACCAACAATAAAACTTTTGGTTCATTTCATTGTAAATATTATTTAAAACTCATGCTGAAATTTTTATGTAAATACCTCTATTAGTTTTTGTAATATCATATTAATGGTTATGAAAATAAAAATTGAAAGTAAAGACAAATTTTAGCTGAAAAATAAATTTTGCTTAAAATTCCTCTGGATAATAGGTTAGACCTTACTTTTCTAAGAAAAAACTAACTGTTTTGGAAAGAGAAAAGTCTAAATTACAAGAAATAGCCTTTTTTTAAAAAAATCACCAATGTGGTCGAATACCAGTGTTTTTAACGTAGTCGGATACCTTAAATGAAGCTGTAATCAACTTTGTTATCCTTTGGTCTTTATAACTCTCAACAGTAAAATTTTAATAGACGTTGTCTAAAAATGTGTCAATGTTTCAAATATTTCAGCAATTGGCCCTGTCTATCCTTTGTGTGTGAGGTGATATACTACATCAGAATATTTAAGAAGGTTTTATTTTAGTATATTTTAATGTTAAATATCTATATTTTTAATTCATTTTTTGTGCATTAATGTCAGATTACAGCTCGTTCTGCTTTGTTTCTCATTTTTCATAAGCACGTTAGATGTTTGATTAATTTGAATATTCGTATCATTATCATAGAAAATTCTATAGCTACATACACGTGCTACAATTTTAAGACTGACAATATCAATATTTCAGCAATCCAATATCAGTACATAAATTTTTAAATAATAAAAGATATTAAGGATTAGAATTTTTGTTACTACTGAAGGTTTTTCAAAAATATTCCTTTTGATACTGTCCAAAAATATTTTTTTGATACTAGATGGGAATTAAAAAAAAAGAATAATCTTTGTCTCTCAAACATAGAATATAAAAGTGGAAATATAATAAAACATATTAAAGGGCAAATTGTTACGATATTAATGATGAATTTATATAATTCAAAAAACTTCTGTAAGTACTAGAAATTTACACTTTCAGATATTATTTAAATGTTGACAGCTTGGTATTTTTGGTGAATATAAATTGTATATATACTTTATTATTTTCTTGGTATATAAATCTTTTTAGTGTGTAAAATATAAAATTGCAATTTTTATCATTTTTTTCCGGAAAAAAATCTGAAAACTTTTTTTAAAATGTCCTTTAATTTTCTATCAAAATGGATTTCTTTTTTTGGAAAAGAAAAAAATATATTAAAAGTAAAATTTAAAAAAAGGATGGTTTTCCATTGTCAGATCATGATAAATTTATACTTTTTTGAAGCTGTACGAGGGCTAGTTATTTTTTCAGAAAAATAATATAACTGCAAATATAAAGTATTCTTCCTGTTTTGTTTATAAACAAGTAATATATATATATATATATAAATTTCAGTCAATTCCTGCTTAGATCAACAAAGATTTTCTTTTATTTTAGTTACTTTTTATTAAATAATTACCATTAATATAAGTATTTGTATATACATATGACAGAATCACAATATTAAATAGCAAAATTGAAAACGAATTTCCCTGTAATTTTAAATTTTCCTTTTTATATATGACTATTATTTCTGTTCATTACCATTTATTCGCTTTCTATTTTTTTTTTTTTCGTTTCTAATTTATGAAGGTAATGGTAGTCTATAATTTCTAGTCACAAGAATTGTACTCGCATTCTTCACCTTCACATGAAAAATACAGAAATCCTTGCACTTTACCGGTTGAGATACTGCCGGTAAGATTTCATTTTTCATTACAAACTGCCAAAACTCTATTTAAAGTATTAAAAATGAATTAAATTCAATCAATGAATTAATATTTGGAAGAAAAAAACTGTATTAACATCGTCATCCACTAGAAGTTTTAAAAAATGTATCTGAATCGAGTGGATGAATAAAAAGTATTTTTTTAACGACTGAAAATTTGAACAAGATATATAAATGTAGAGAGAAAGTGTGTGAACTAATAGTAGGAATTGAAAAAAAAAAAAGAGTCTTTTAAAATATTTACAAGATGATTCAACGTGATATCTGTATTGCGAAATGTTTTAAAATTTAAATTTGCCCAGATCATTCATGATTCGATGAGTTTTTGCAAGATTTTCATCGTTGAAACAGATGGTTTTATGACTACGTGGCTCATTCTCAAGCAATAAAAGCGAGTTTTTATCGCTATCGCCGCCAAGCCTAAACAAAATTCTTGTCTGTCCTCGACCCTTTTGAAGTATCTCTGATAAATTGCTCTCTAAATCCTAAAGTGAAACAGAACGTGAAAAAAAAAGCAAAACATTATCTAACAAAGTCTTAAGTGTTTTTATTTCTTATGAAATTAAAAAGCAAATAAAAAATATGTAGGATCGTGGTTACCCACATTGCCAATGTATTGCATTTGTAACGCCTTCAAAAGATAATATGAGCAATATTACTTCAATTTCTAATTCAACCAATTTAGACATGACAATTATAAAAGCGGAAAGCGTTTTTGCAATACTAAATGGAAAGCTTAGTGGAAATTAAATACACTGATGTAATTAAAATTTAGCTTCCCAAACCATAAATGGAACAGAGAAATTCTTAGTTTCTTTTAAATTTTGAATTTGTATTATAACTGAAAAAAATTAAGGATATTGCTTAGTTAAAGAAAAATTCTATCGTTTAATTTATGGAAATCAACAACGTCCTTTTGTTTAAAAACTTTACGGTTATTAAATACAATTTATCGTCAATTGTTTCATCAGTCTTAAAAAAAATACAAGTAAGATCAATGCCGGGTTTACATTCGGTCAGTTATAAGACGGCAAGTACTGTCTCTCCATCACAAGAACTCTGCTAGACGATCGTCTATGTTTAAGGCGGGCGTTATAGAAACCGGCTTTGGGTTTAAATGTGCTTTAGGTCCCCCCCCTTGGCGCATTTTCAAAAAGTCGCCAACTGGCACTTTTTTGCGTAGTGTCTCTCAGAGCATTCAACTCCGCGTGACAACGCGTAAAAACGCGCCAGTTGGCGACTTTTTGAAAATGCGCCAAGGAGGGGACCTAAAGCACATTTTAACCCGGCTTTGTTAGGGAAGATCCATTTTGAGTACGTGAAATTGGACGGAAGTCTTGGCGGGTATTCTTGTTCTTGGCGTCAATTTGTAGAGATAAGAAAATCTTGCTCCTTCGTCTTCTCGCTTTAGTCGCAGTTGCACTACCTTTATATTCGCTTAGCTTACTTCTTTTATATTTTATTAATCTTTTCTTTGGTTAATATTTGACTGCATATAATTATTTTTTTGTCTCTTAATAACATATAAATTTAAATCAAATGAAATAATTACGATTAATTATATTATTGCTTTCATGTTGAATTTGACGCATTTGCTGAGGATTATTTTATATTAATAACATAAAAATTTAAATCAAATGAAATGATGACGATTAATTTTTTATCTTGCAGGATTTTACTTCTTAATTTTTTCTTCTTGCGCAGTCGTTAGACATGCAAATAATTATTTAGTTTTTCTATTTGATTTGCTTTTTTCTCTGTAAATTTATAACAGAAATATCAGATATTTCCAATACTCCGAGTACGCAAATAAATTTCATCTTTGCGATTTTTTTTTGAATTTGTTTTCAACAATTAAATGTTATAATACATAATATCGCCAGTTTGGCGCTAAACGTGCCAGCTTGAGAAACTTGAATGAATTTCTACCACCGCGAAATGAACTCTTCTTACTGTAATCTGTTTCTATGACGCCCTCCGTAAACATAGACGATCGTCTAGCAGAGCTCTTGTAATGGACAGACTGTAGGCAGAGCAAGAGCAGAAAGCCTGGTACAGATTATTCGGTCGATGGCAAGTAATTGTCCCGACGTGACAACTACATCTCCCTGTATTGTGTTTTTTCTTCCCACGTATGCGTTTGTAGAATTTAACAGGTTTTTTTAGAGTGAAAAATTTCGATCTGTTATCATAGATTATTTCCGACATTTTTCGCTCTTTGTTCTTTTTGATGCAAGGCTGCTCCCCCCCCCCCTTTTATTGTCCTTTTTTTCTATAATTTTTTTAATTTAGCATGTTGACCTTTTTTATGTTTATTTTACCATAGTTATTTGAGTAAATATCCATCATTTAAATATGATACGCCATGCGAAAGAAAGATCCGGGGACCCCAAAATGGCAGTTTTTGAACAAGCATGGAATACCTGAATCTAATGAAGTTGTGGCAAACATAAATCAGTCTCTTTCTACGCATGCGCTGCCTACTAGCCGCCTTATTACTGGATGAGTGTAAACTCGGTTGTTCTTCTCCAATTTCATACAGCTTGTAATTACTTACAAGCTGTATGAAATTGGAGGAGCATATCTGAAAATAAGCCTTATGACTTTAAATCATTATTTATTTAGGGCAAATTAATTACTTATTTTTGCTATAAATACGTTTTCTTGATTAATTAATTAGCAAGTAATCAGCCAACACATGCGAAAAGTATTCAAATTTTTAAAGCTTTTATTCTATTGGAAAAATAATTTAAAATTGCTTTAATTTCTAGTACCCTTGAAAAATTCCACTTTGGTGACACTTTTATTGAGTAAAAGTATATTGGCGATATCTCATTTGCTAGCAATTTAAAATTATTGTTGGAAAAGTAAATCCACATACGTAGAAGGATTTTGCATTATCTGATTATATATTGTTAATTAAATATATTCTGTAATTCACCTCAATCATGTATGCTGTTGAAATGTGATATTTTAGAACATAATTTAAAATATAGAGCAAACCATTATGCTATCGTACTTATAAGAAAACATATTTTCAATCTTTTATCTGTAAATATAATAAAACAATTCATAATTTGTAAAGCAATTAATTCGAATAATGCATTGAATAAAATAATAATGGATTTCGAAAAGTGCTTTTTACAGTTATTTGC
This sequence comes from Argiope trifasciata, assembly GCA_026543055.1. NCBI lineage: Eukaryota > Metazoa > Arthropoda > Arachnida > Araneae > Araneidae > Argiope > Argiope trifasciata. The sequence continues at coordinate 1,196,483 of JAPMOQ010016722.1, forward strand.
TGATTTATAGACAAAATAAAAGAACTATTCACATAAAATAACTTTATCAATAATCTTTTATTTACGATAAAATTGAGATAAAATTTGTTTCCGCTTAATTTGGAAATTAAGTTGATTTCATGGTCTCAACTGTTTTATTATGAAAGCAACATTTTGATTAGTTTTATTTGGTTATAAAAAATCGCTTTTCTAGACTGAATAGATTACAAAATGATAAAATTTAAAGTGAATACTTTATTATTTATGAGATATATTTTTCTTCACTTTTAAAACTTTTCAGTACATAATGTCAGTACGAAAATTTATCTTCCTAAGACTCCTTTAATTTTTAAAAATTGGGAATTTTTATAAATTTTAATTCAGAAAATATAAAGATTTTTCTCCTTTTAAATACTGTCTGCATTCGAAAAATGATTAATATTTACTGTAAAAAAAATATTTTTCACATACAATTAAACTGAAACATTTTTAAAAATGTAAGAATAAATAAAACACATTCACACTAAAACGGACACAAAGGAATTATGTTTATTTTATTTCTGATTATTTCCCTGTTTTCTTTAAATAATGAATTTTTACCTATTCACATTCTTTTGTTTATTCCCACTCTTATAAAAAGGATATATTTCAGTATAATTGTTTTTTAATTATATTTTCTTCAACAAAGAATTAACATAATATATTTCAATCGAATTCCACTTTTTTTTCCGTCTGTTCTAATTAAAATATATTTACAATAAGCAACTATTTATTCATGATATCAGAAATCTGAGTAAATAAAAATTTTGCTGTTTCAGTTTCAACCACTGTTGCAGATAAGCCGCTAAATCATCGACAAATGAAACCATGCGAAAATTTACATGCTATGCACGTGTTTTTGCGTTAACCGAAACTACAATGTTTCATTTTTTTTTCTCCCTTTTTATCCAAACTAAACAAAATGCTCGTTATTTTTTTATTTAAATTAAATTTATTGAATCACTATGACAAGAACATGTGTTCATGCTTTTCGTTGAAAATAAAATGATTTTTTAAAAATATTTTAAGCTGCAGAAGAATTAATTACCTATAGACACAGACGATTTCTTTTACCAAAATTAATTAAATGAAATGGCGATTTAAAATTTAATGTGGGGGCACGTAACGATGCATTTCCTCTAGCGAAACTTCGTTACTACCATTACTGTAGACCAGGTGTCGCCAAAATGGTCTATATAGACTCCTAGGGATCTATTTAACAACAGTTGGGGTCTATCTGACCCAAGGGGTCGAATGGGGGTCTATTGAGACTCGAAGGAAAAACAGTTCTTAATACGCAAATCACACATTTCTAACTGCATACATAAAAATTTAAAATATTTTTATAATTGACTTAATATTATATTCTTTATAGAAAATAAAATAATAAATCAGAAAACAATCTGCCCCTTTTTTCCTTATGGGTTTTTGTATGTATACCGTGACGTCACAACTTGACCTTGTGACCAGTTTGTAATTTGCACGACTCATAGTATGTAGCCAGAAGAGCGATTGAGGCTAATCCGTGTCTCTTGCTGGCGAATCCATCAACCAATACGGCAGTTACGCATCGTGTCGTTGGTTCGTCCTTTGTCTCCATCGCAAACCATACGAGCCTTGCATATGAGTCAGATGCATATGTGCGCTTGTCCAATTCTACACTGGACGCTACAAACGCAAATATCATATGCATTTTCAGCTATCTTTGTGAACTGTGAACAGTATTAAATGCTTTTAGTCTCATTATTACTACTATTATATCTACCATTGGATAATTAGTTATTGTTTCTATAAAACTATTCGTTTAGTTTTGATATCAATTTTAATTATTGTTACTTGTGAAAAGGTAAGCTTTAATAATGTGGTTTAGTATGATATACCAACTTAATTTTAACTTATTTACAGAACCCTAATTTAAAAATGACAGCTTCAGTATCTAAAAAGAAATGTCGGTATTATTCATTGGATTACTTAAAATTTGGTTTTATTTGTTCACCGACAAATGAAACTATTCCTATGTGTCTCATATGCGAAAAAACTTTTGGAAATGAATACATGAAACCGTCAAAAATGAAAGATCATCTCGAAAGGCTTAATTCAGATATAAAAAAATGAAAAATTAGAATTTTTCAAAAAACTCAAAGAAAAATTCACATGTCGACCAACTCTAAAAAGTTTTATGAAACAGTCTACGGAAATTGAAAATGAAGGAGGATGAATTGCTTCGTACAAGATTTCGCTTAATATAGCAAAGAGGGGAAAACTCTACACAATCGCAGAAGATATTGTAGTACCTGCAATTAAAGACGTCATTGAGAATGTGATGAAAAAAGACTCTACTAATGTTTCAAAGTCTTTGCCATTAAGTGCAAATTCTGTAAAACGGCGTATTGACGAAATGGCCGAAGAAATAGAAAACACAGTAGTTTCGGAGCTAAAAAATTGCAAGTTCTCTGTACAACTTGATGAATCTGTTTTTGGCGTTTCTGCTATTCTTATGGTGTATGTTAGATATTTCAGTAAAATTAAAGGAGAAGTCATTGGTGAATTTTTATTTGCTAAATATCTTGAAACCGATGGGAAGGGAGTGAGAATTTTTAGATGTTTACAAGAATATTTCAATAAATATGACATTCCGCTTGAAAATATAATGCAGTAGCCACAGGTGGCGCACCTTCTATGGTAGGGTGTTACCGATGTTTTGCTACATTCCTCAAAGAAAAAGTGCCCGGTATTCGTACTATTCATTGTGTGTTGCATAGACACAACTTAGTAGCAAAATATCTGAGTTCAGAGTTACATGTAGCTTTACAGTTTTGTATTAAATCTATTAATCAAATTAAAGCTCAACCTCTTAAAATCAAGATTATTTGCCAAACTTTGTGAGGAAAACAATGAGTTATTTAACCAATTACTTCTGCACACCGAGGTTAGATGGTTGTCTAGAGGTGTATGCTTGCAACGGCTCTTTAATTTATTTGACTCCACGACAGAATTTCTGAACGAAATAAATCCTGTTCTAAGCAATGAACTCCAAAACAATAAGAACCATATTTTTTATTTAGCAGACTTATTTGGAAAATTTAATGACGTTCAAACAAAACTGCAAGGAAAAGATGTAACAATTATCCAAGCTAGGACAATACTGTTAGGCTTCCAAGTAAAATTAAATTTATTTAGATCTTCATTGCTACGTAAGGATTATAAGTATTTTTCAAATCTGCAACAATTAAAAATAAAAGAAGACTTGGAAATATATACAAATCATCTTCAAAAATTAAGCGACGATTTTAAACTGCGCATTGTTGATTTGGAAAACATCGACATCCCTGATTGGATTATTGCGTCATTTTCGGTGCAAATTGATAACGTCAACATCAACATACAAGATGAGCTTGCTGAACTATTGTCCGATCTTGAAGCAAAAACGCTTATTAAAAATTTGACAATACATAAATTTTGGACTAATATAAATATAAAGCAAAAATATGTGAAACTTTACGAAGTGGCTCAGCCATTTATGCTGGCGTTTCCAAGTTCGTATATAGTTGAAGCCAATTTCAGTCACGTTAATTCAATTTTAACTAAAAACAGAAATAAATTAAATGTGGAGCTTCGAGGAGATTTGCGGTTAAAATTGACTAATTTCGAACCCAATTAAGCGAACCTTGCCAAGAAACACCAGGCACACTCATCTCATTAAGAAGTAAAAAATCTGTAGCTACTTGACTTACTGTTTCTGATTTATTAAATATTTAGACTAATATATAGTTTTATTTTAATTACCTGATAATTACCTTTGTGGGGGTCTATGGAGATTTCGAAAAATTATATAGGGGGCGATGGTCAAAAAAGTTTGGCGACCCCTGCACTAGATAAAAGCAATTGCTCCTGTCCCGTAGATGTTATCTGGCTTGTGAACTTACCACCACATAGTTATGAATTTGTATCGTTCTTTAAAAATGTATATTTATTTTAATTGAATATTATATTATTTTGCTTTGCTTTTAGGTAATTTTTCAAAATGACTCTATGTAATCACAAAAGAAAAGAGGAAGTTAGCTGCGACAATTGCTATATCGTTAAAAATATAAATAAAACCTCACCAACGAGCTGTAAAGAAGTGAGCCGCTATAACTATCATGATGCCACAAGAAAAATGGAGGAAAAGTTGCGAAGGAAGGATAATGTAAGAATAATATGGTTTTTTTTTAATAAGAGCTATAATTGAATTATTTTTTTTTCTGTTATGTTCATTAAAATATTTCTCTTGAATTTTAATTTTCGATTTCAAAACGCTTACAATCTTATGCACAAATAATTACAGACATGCTTTTTTCTAAATTAAAATAAATGAATAAGATTAAGAAAAACTAAAAACGTGGGAAATGAACTAATATGCAGAAAGGTAGTGATAGAAACATCTTTATTTAAAGTATCACTTTTATCAGAAAATCATAAGATATTATTTTTATTTCATCTACTTTGTAGAAACAGCCAAGGCACTCGTTAATGTATATTTAGATGCTTAATTTATACTTATAATAAAGCTCAATGTGTGTGCGTGTGTGTGTTGGCACTCTACAGACCGTTGGACCTGCAGATACCAAATTTATACTTGTATACCTTGGAGGTTGGGAATGTGCAACTCTGAACCCGTTTTTCGAATTTTCAATTAGAATTTGAATTAATTAAAAATGAAGCAAAATTTCGACATTTTTCCGTTATAACTTTCGAAAATATAACACAAAGGATATTTTTACATCAAGTTAAAGATAAAAAAAATTAGTTTTCTAATGGTACCAGCATTTTTAAACATAACTTAAACTTCTATTTTTAATGAATTTTTATAGAAATAATTTAACTTTATTTTTCCCAACAATATATTTCAGACAAAACAATAAAACTTAATCTGCACGAGCATATAACGAGTCAAAGGGGAAAAATTACATTTCATAAATATGTTGCCACCAGATTGACAAAAAATCAAAATAAAAAATAAATAATTATTGCAAATTAAACATATAAAACTGTAATTTCCAGTACGTGCCTGCCGGAAATGAAATAAATATGAAATATGTTTTTTTCTAAAAAGGAAATGTAAAAAAATATATATCAGAAGATAGAAACCTTCATTTATCTATTTGAAATACTTTATAGAATACGATTCTCTATAACTAAAAGATGTAATTTAGACTTAATATTTTTTTAATTTTGTTTATAGACCAAAATAAAATAAAATGTTATTATTTGCATCATTTGAATCTTTTTTAAAGTAAAACTAAAAACTGAATTTTATGATGTATCTAAGTAATTGTTACTGAATAATTCTTGAAATAATACATAAATTATTGTGATTATTCAGTAGTACACATTATGATTTTCTTTTATTTTTATTAAAAAAAGTTTGGTTTCGGTAAAAAAAATGTTTTTACATCAATTTGCAGTTTAATCATTTCCACTTTCATTTAAAGTTGAAATTTTGCGAGAGCTGGTAGATAATTAGAGATATACATAGTACATTACGGGCTTAATAACTGCACGAGTGAATTATAGACTATCAAAATTTGAGTCTTAAAAATATTTTGATGAAGTAGCTATTAAAAGACAAATTACATAAAGTATTAAATTGACAATGACAAGTCACACAAAGTATTTATTTGACAATGACGTTACGTAAAGTACTTGACTGATAATTTTAAACAGCAATAAGATTGTCAAGCAGCTGGTCGCCAAAGGCGGCTAGTATTAGTTAATAAATCCTTTTTGATGTAACCAGAAAACCCATTGTGTTATTCATGCAGACAAATGGTGTCAAGATATTTCGGTTTTTGCACAATCAAAAAATTGCTCGTTTTCAAAATTCAAAACTGAACATACTTTCTTGAAAACGCTTTAAGAATATTCTATTCTAGTTACAGTTTATTTATAAACAGATAATAAAAGGTTATATATGATAGAAAACATCCCATGAACTTTAAACTGTTTTCATTGTCAAATTTCGGTATGAAGAAATAAGTTATTGTACCTTATTTGTAGATCTTCAGATAATTCTTTTATTTACAGCCATATATATATATACAGAAGAATTTATTTATTATTTACATTTACATTTATTATTTACACAACAATCGAAAGTTGAAGGTTTATAGTAAAAAAACACTACAAGACGCTACAGAAAAGCACCACAAGACGCTAACAGGGTGTTAATCAAATCGGCTATACCAGGGTGGAGAGTAAATAATCCCACAGTCCGAAATCTAATAAATCTTCTCTCTTCAAAACAAGACCCTCTCTTTATCTCTGTCCAAGCTCTACTTCATCAATTTCCATTCGCCCACTTCGCGGTCATTCATCCAACCAAAATTTCACTCAATTGTGACGCCAGGGTGGCGTGGGACTGTCCATCAATGACGCGTCCTAGCTATTAACTGCTCTGGAACACAAGACCGAGATATTCTTTCACCAAAGGACCACTCAGCATCCAAATGTTTGACACTCCTTTCCTGTAAAGATGCAACAGGTTTTCTGCCCCATAATGAATTTCAAGTGTAGTCTTTCAGCTGAATTACTGATGACTAAAGGCAATCACTACTCTGAAGATCAACCATCAAGCAATCTGGCGGCTTTTAGCAATGGAAGGTGGGAAGATGTGTGACACAGCTGGCAGGAAATTCCACCTATGGTGAATGGGGCAGGGGATCGTTACAAGTCCCTTGAATGTTTTAATGTTTGCAGAATTATTCGGTTTCAGACATTAAAGGTTAAAAGTTCCCGATTAATTTCTATCAATTCTATTATACAATGAAAATAATTATAATTTTATGCATTCAACACTTTTTCAAGTAATTTTTTTGGCAGTCTTTAATTAGATATGTTACTGTTACATTTTTTCAAAAGCATGATTTAGATAATTGATTTATTTCAAAGGTTTTTTAAAAATATTTTATCTCTATTCTATTTTGCCTTTCTTTTCATTTTGTTCTCTCTATCACAAAGGTACAGCTCAAAGGTTCCCCTATTGCAGTGATTCTCAACCTGTGGGGCGCGCCCCCCTAGGGGGGCGCGAGCACACTAAAGGGGGGGCGCGAGCATATCCAAGAGAAAATGTTATTTAAAAAATTTATTAAGTGATAGAAAGGAAAGAACACACACACACGGATACAAAACAAAATACATTTCGACATATTTAATAATTAACTTATTAAATTAAAACAACTTACAAAATTAAAAACAAATTTAATAATTATTAGTGACTTCCTTGGGCCTTTCTTGCAGAGCAAAGTTTTAGAAGGAGGATTTAGTATTAGAAACAGACAATCTCAGTTCTTTTTTTATATTTAGCTGAGATCATTCATTTGTCTTCATGATTCATTTGTCTTCAAAGAAGCCACCGTAGAAAAATCAAGTTTCACAAAGATGTTGAAAAGGGTAGTAGAATGCAAAATCCTCTTGTTTTTAGTGCAGAAAACTCATCATCCACTCCTGACCAAAATTCAAAGAGGGATTTATTACTAAATTGTCTTTTGGTTTCGCAGCTTACCGTGAAGTCTGTGAAGGTTTCTTCTTCTTCAATTGAGAGTTCTTCGGGAGTATTTTGAAATGGATTCCTCACAAACTTGTAACTTGATATCAGTTTGTCGTCAGCAAGAAAGTACTTTTTAAAATTCTTTGCTAGCATTGCTAAATGATTTTCAATGGTCACAAATACAACTATTACATGTTGTTCTTCAGAATTATAAGTTTTAATACAATCATTCAAATTTGCAAACATTGTTAAGTTTTCTTGCTTTAAATTTCTGCTCCACAATTCCAATTTCCTACAAAATGCATTAACTTTATTACTCGTATCCAATATATGTGTATTTGCTCCTTGCAGATGAAGATTCAAGTTATTTAATTTCTCGAATATGTCGACCATGTAACTCAATTTCATCATAAATAAACTATCGGGAAAGTTCTCAGTTTCCGGTCTGTTTTCCTCTTCTAGGAAAACGACGATTTCTTCTCTTAATTCATAAACACGTTGCAAAAATTTCCCTCATGATAACCATCTTGCCATGCAATAAAATAGTAACCCTGAATGTACTGCACCCATATCTTTACAAAGTGCGGAAAAGATTCTTGAGTTTAGGAGTCTCAGTTTTATATAATTTACTACGGTTACAACAGTAGGTAACCCAATATTCAAACCTGGACTCATTTCTTTGGAACCAAAACTTGGAATCTTCCGGACATAGAACGAGCACCATCGGTGCATATTCCGATGCAATTTTTCCATTCTATGTTTGCCTCGTTCATAAAATCATTTAAGATAGCAAATAATGCGATTGCTGTTGCTTTGAATGCCCTTTTAACCAGTTAGATAACTTAATGTTATAGGCACCGGGGGCGCAAGATAGCGTTATGTTATGTTGCTTTGAGATCTATAGGTTTGCAGAAAAGTAATTCTTCTACTACAGTCAACTCATCACAAAATCTAACATAGGCAATGAAATGAGCATCTTTATTACTATCTGTTGCCTCATCGAGTTGTATTGAAAACAATTTGTCACGTAACTTCGACAAAGTCTGACACTCTACATCTTCAGCTATATCAGCAATTCGACGGGCAACAGTATCATTTGAAAGAGGTATAGACTGCAATTGTTTTGCAAAATTATCTCCAAACATAATTTCTACAATCTCAATTGTGTCTGGCAAAATAAGCTCTTCACCAATGGTATGAGGCTTTTTACATCTGGGTATTTTATATGAAATTTTGTAAGAGGCAATTAAAACTTTGTCATTCACAGACAAAGATTTTTTTAAACAATGATTTTTGCTTTTCATATGATTTTAATTTTAATTCGAAGAATTCTCTGAGTTTGTTTACGTATTCACTATGAAGTGTTTCCAAATGTCGTTTAAGTTTATTAGGTTTCATGTTGTCTGCCCTCACATTTTTAAGCAAATGATACACAAGGCCATTTTTTCTTCATTTACTTCAGTACTAGTGAACCCAAAATTTAAGTATTCTTGAGAATATTTTCTTGATTTTATTTTCGGAACCACGCTTGTCTGTGTACATATTGATGCTAGTCTATCGTATAATGCTCGCTTACGCCCGCTTAAAAATTTATCCATGATTCTGCATATGTCTGTTGCCGTGAATATTTAATACGGTGAATTGCAATTACGCGAAAATATATATAACATACACATTCAGAATAGATTCAATAGCGATAGAAGGATCGACTCAAATGAGATTGTCTGGAATTGATATTGGCGTCATAGAACTTTCTCCTTCTCCGTATGAAAAAATATTTGTTCACATCTGCACACACTCCTAACTTAACTTTTAAGCTGACCAGACAAATCGAAACTTCTCGCGAAACCGTGAGAAGGCCCGACCTGGCGGGACACAAGAGCAATGAAAAGGCATAGAATTCTTGTTTTTTCAATGCTGAGGATCGGTATTGCAAAATGTCAATAAATTTCCGTATTCTTGGTAATTTGTTAAGTTTAAAATTAAGGTTGTTATGTAGGCTTAGCTCCAAAATATTCCAAATACATTATTATTGTATATATTTTATTGTATGCAGTGGGAAGGGAGGGGGGGGCGCCATGAAAATTATGATTGAAAATTGGGCCGTGAATACTAAAAGGTTGAGAAACACTGCCCTATTGCAAAGGTACAGCTCAAAATATTAACAATGTTGTTATATGTTCTCGGAAACTACACCAATCTATAGTATATAACATATAAATATACATTATAAATAATGTTTTTCTAGTTATGTGGATGAGCAGAGATTCTTGTAGATAACAAACAATTTTTATACCAACTGCAACTTCTATTATGGAATAATTTAAACTTGTTTATTCAAAAATACGATTATTCGTAAACTCGTGCAAGTTGATTAAGCAACTAACTTTCCACTTACTTAAAACCAATATAAACATTGATTGATGATTTAAGAGATTTTTTTTTTCATTATTAAAAAAGTGGTTTTATGATTTTTGATAAGAATATTTACAGTAAAACAATATATTTAGATATGGAAAGGTACTTCAATTAATATGTAACAGAGTTTCTAATCAAAATAAGACAGGTGAAGTTGCTTTTTAAAAAGTTTGCTTTGAAACCACCCGAACTGATATGTTAAATACCATTTAAGTTTACAGCTTTATGTCACTTAAACATGGTTATTTAAAGAACGAATAAGCTGTAGACTAACAGCTCTTGCTAAAACAAGATATATTACGGATTTTCCATGATGTAGTTTGATATTCTGATTGTTTTAATTATCCTGATGATATCGTACCGATTCCATTTTCAATCTTATGCTATTTCGGAACTAAGTTTTTAAGAGCCAATTTGTGAGTCTTTTTTTTTCCTTCTTCCTTCTTCCCCTATCTTAGTGTAAAACTCCAATATTTCATTTTCTCTATTTTAAAACATTATCTAAAAGGAAAAAAAACTACACATTTGAATTTGTTTTTGCAATTTTGTTGCTGTTGAAAACTATAATTTGAAATACTTGATCCAGTCTGTAGTGTCGCTCTATATCTTTGTCCCAGTTACAAATGATGTTTCTTACTTCTTTTTTTACTCTTCGGAATTCAAATTTTGTAATTTTATTTATATATTTGTTCCATATATTGATTCCATTCGCATTACATTTCTGCTTACACACCAAGTCAACTATTAAAACAAAATATGAATGAAACAAAAGTGTCCAAAGGCATAATGATAAAAAATTTTGTATCACGATTTTGTATAATATTCATTTTACTTTAGATTTACTTAATACTTGTTTTGTTAATTTAGGCTCATATATTATTTTTAAAGTTTTAATATTAAAATTCTTATTTTTAAAACCTCACATTTACAAACGACTCATTGCGACTTGGGCCATACACTGGTAGCATGATTAAAATCTTATATTATCATAATATATGTATTCCTAAATAGCAATGTATGTTGAATCTTAAACTATTTTACATTTTCAAAATATAATTAATATAAATCAATGACAATACAGCTTTTTAGAGTAACAAAATTGCTGGAATGGAATATTTTTCGCCACAACTAACAGGATTTTTTATCTCGATTAAGGGAAATCGTTTTTCAGAAACATATATATATTTAATATGATTGAAATATTTTAAAAGAAAGTTTGATTCCAAATACAACCAATTGGCGTTTTTTTTTTTTTTTTTTTTTTTTGTAAAATATTTTGAGGTAGTGCAGACAGCAACCGGAAAACAAAACACTAGCTATTTAAAATTCTATTCACATGACTGGATCTACGGGGCTGAAAACATATAAACACGAGTCGCGTTTCAGGAACTAAGTTTTAAATATATGTTAGTAAGGAAATTCTATTCTTAAAAGAAGTTTTCTTTTTAATTAATATTAGAAAGATAATTTCTTTTAAGCATATTTCAAAATAATGAAATTTTAGTACTGATTTACTGAAGGAATTTGATTGTTAGCAGGTATAATATTATATTTCCCCAGGTTTGTATTTGTTGATTATTAGCTATTTTATTTAATATTATTTAAATCGTAAATGTATTTGACATATATGTAAATAACATTAACTTTATATTTAAAATTTGTTGAAATAATTTTAAAAGTCATAATAATTCAATATTAAATATGTAAGCAATGCATAGGTTGATTAAATTGTAAACGTAGTAGGTACGAGTCCGAAAAATGAAGGTCATTGATTGTGCAAGATGCAATGAGTTTCAGATTCGGGAATTTTTACTTGTTTACTCATATATAACTACTTGAATGTGAAAGGCGCATTAAGGAACCAGATTGAGAAATATTTCTGGGATTTCATTAGTCGTATATAGGCATTTTAAAACCAAACTTCTGCTGGTTATTAAAATGATTTACTTAAAAATTCTCTTACTAAAGAAGTGAAATGTAAGTGTTTGAAATATTTCAGTTTCTTACTTTTTATATATTTAATAAAATATTATTTATTTTTTTATATCATTTATGCGCTTCCCTTTTTAAAAAAATTAAAATTGAATGCGTGAAATATTTGAAAGATGTGATAATTTAAATGCAATTTTTAATTCTTTTTATTTGATTTTTTATTAGTTTTTGATAATTACCAAATTTTATTTGATTTAAAATTTGCTTTGGCAAAATCTAAATCTGCAGTCTTGCAATGTCTGATTAAAACATAATGTTTAAATTACACATTTTCAATATTTATTTTTGACCTCTTTCTCTGATGAAAAAGAAGAAATTGATACAAAATTTTTAAAATGTGTCGTTTTTTTTTTGTTTTTTTTTTTCCCCAACATCGATACAAAAAATTTCACTTTATAATAGAATGTAAAATATTTTTATAAGATATGTCATTTTTTTTTATTTGCAAATTTATTGATATTGTTTATATAAACATCTAAGTTGTATTAATGCTTGTCAATACCTTTTTTTAATATACTTATCTGCATCAGAAATTAATAACGAATCATTTTCCAATAAATATCGCTTAATAATAAGTGAAAGTATTATGGTTGATTTTTTTTATAAAGAATGTATCAATTAGAGTTGCATCATCTGTAAATTAGTTTTTGAATTTTCTTTTTTGTAGATTCCATGTTTTTAACTTCTTATAGCTAAGTTATTTACTAAAAAATTTTCATTTGAATTTTTTTCTTCTGTATCTTCTTGATTCTTTGTTTTATTCTAAAACTTATGAATGAAACAAATGTACAAAACTTTATTTATTACTTTCTATAAAGACTTCATTTTTTATACTATCAATTATTTTTCAGTATTAATACTTAAAATTTTTATGTGCAATAATATCCTCCTTCAACTATCAAATTGTCTTTAGCATCAAAATTATTCTAAAACAGCATAACTTGAATTATATATCGAAGTTTATATTGTTTCATTATAGATGTAAAAAGGATTCTTAGTTCATTCTTGAATATTAATAAGCATTCTTTAAATGTGACGAGTTATTATTATTAGCAAAAGATACATTTTAAAAAGTAGAGATAAAGGCAATAAAAAATACTTTATTCACTTATAGAAACATCTTTAATTTATGTGTAAGGTTTTTCCTATTGAGGAAATTTATTTGTAATGAATGTTTAGTTAATTCTATTTTTATTTATGACATTTTTTATATGCTTTAGGTAGAATTCACCAATAAGAAAATGGCTACCCATGTTGCTCTCCGCAATCAGTGTTATCTCAGTTCAGACATGGCTGTAATGAAAGACATTCCTGAGAAGTTGAATAAGAATAGAATTGAAGAACTTCACAAAACACAAGATGAAAGAGACAAGCCAAGTTCCTACTCTACCAAGAGAGCTATTTCTGATGAAAATGCAAGAAATCAAGTACTTTTTGATGTTATGAAATACGAAATTAATAGGCTGAACTCTTTTGCAGGAAAATGGCCATTATGTTATATTAAACCCAAAGACTTGGCTAATAATGGATTCTTCTACTTATTGTCGGAAGACAAGGTGCAGTGTGCATTTTGTAATGTAATAATTGATGATTGGAATGTTGGTGATGAACCCGTGAGAAAACATTTGATGAAGAATCCCAAGTGTGAATTTTTGATGGATACAGATGCTGGGAATATACCAATTTCTAAACCCAAACCAATTTCCAAGAATGTTAGTAAGTGCATACCAAGTGATAAAACTAGGAACTCTCTGCCTCACAAGCCAAAATATTCACGAATGTCGGATCTAAAGAATAGACTTTTTTCATATAGAGACTGGCCTCTTCTTATGCTCAGTTCTCGACAACTTGCAGAATGTGGACTGTTTTACACAGGTTATTTATTTATTTATTTTCATTATCTTGAGACAAATTATATTGTTAATTATGTTCCATCTGATTATTGTGAGCTGTATATATATATGTTTAATATAGATAAGGAAATTGCTATTACTGAAATATTTGTTTTCTGAAGCGTTTATATCTATGCTAGTAAAATTTAGATATAATTGGATTTAATATAATTTATTTTTTAAAATTGCGTCATTAACTTGGGATATACTGTGTCCTAGAAACAAATATTCTATTCAAAATTTGACAGAAAATTTTTGGAAGGTTTTTGTTTAGTTTCACAATTAACAAAGTAACCATTATATTGGATATGTACCTTTTTTTTTATTTTTTTTTTAAGATGAATTTATTATTATATTTTCAAAGATGAAACAAATTTTAAGTTATTTTTCTGATGTATTCACAAAATTTCATTTCTTGAATTTCAGTGATATTTTTAATATAGTGCCAATGATTTCGATTCAAAGAAAGCTTAATGATGAAACAGCCAGTATTGTTAACTGTGGGAATTTACTTATGATTTGTTTTCTTTGGGGAAAAATTAGTATGTTTTCTAATCGGCAACATTTATTTTGGCAAGTTGATTCTGAAGGTAAGTGTGACATATTTGTAGGGAAAAACATGCTATAATGTGCAGTTGTTTGTGTAAGAACTGATAATATGTAGCCTTTTCAATGTTTGGTTAAATTTAATTCCCTTTTTTTTTCTGTATCTCTTTTTATGCAAATTTTTTTTGATGTAATTGTGTGTGCTGTAAATCGAGCAGTTTTACTTAAAATTATTTTTAGAAAAAGTTTATCATATAATTAACCAATATTAAAAATTTGTATTTCTTTGTTATAGTGGCCCTGTGCTTATTTTAGGTTGAAATTATGCTAACTGTCTTTTATTTTGGTTAGGTTTCACTACTTTATTGATAGTATATGTCAATTGTTTGAGAATTAGATATTCGGGTGGTCCCAATAACAAAATACAAAAAATTGGAATTATTGCTTACTTTATATATATATATATATATATATATATAAATATAAAGTTGTACGAATGTTCTAATACTTCAAATCAGACAGATGGTATATTTATTAAAGTGTGTTCCAGTGTTGTAAGAATCGTGTCAAGATTTATTTTAAATATAATAAATTAAAAATTCCCATGTTGATTTATTTCTAATAACCTGATTTTTTTTAGGTGTGGGAGATGTTGTTACTTGCTTTTATTGTGGAGGTTCTCTTGGCAATTGGGAACTAAATGATGATCCATGGGTTGAACATGAGAAATTCTATCCAGATTGTGGATTTTTAAGTCTAGTCAAAACTCGTAGCCAACCTGTCCCAAGTTTTATGCCAGCAAATCATGTGTATTCTAAAGTAATTATTTACATTATTACTTGTCGCTATGTTAATGTTTGATCAAATTTCTTTAAAAAAGATGATATTAAATATCCAATGCTTTTTGGTGTGGGAACAAGCAGCTGCAGCTTCAATTAGTTATTAGAGTGAATAATCAACTTCATGTTTACAGTAATAATAATAGATCTTTGAATTTGAAGCCAAATAAAACCTTTTAGCTTTTAAGAAAAATTACCTTAAGAAATCCTTCTAAGGGTATTGAAGATAATGAGTTATGCCTTTATTTCATAATATTTATAACCTTAATTATAAATGGTGCTATACTTTTTATAATAATTCAATTTATAATGGTATTAAAGTTAATAGATACAGTATAGTTACATTTTCATTGATTGCAAGTCTTTGCTTAAAATGCTGTATTTTTCTTTAAGTAATTTTTTTTTTTTAAATTTCAAATGTTTCTGTAGTAAGCTAATTTTTTTTTAGAAATTTACTATTTTCAATGCAATGTAAAATTATGTTTTTTTTTTTTTTTTTTTTTTTAAAAGAGCTGTTGGTTGTTTTATTTTTTTAAAGTATGCTGCTAAATTTATTCTTATATTTTAGTTGATAAATTCATTTCTTATTTAAATAAATAATGGTTGTGACTGTATCTTTTCAGTCAAATAGTACGTCTGCAAAACCATCCATTGTTATGGACAGTTCTATACCGAATGAAGTTATTCGACAAGCATCTGAAATTTTCCCTGAATCTTTGGTACAGGAAGTTGCAATTCAGCATTTTCGAAAAAATAATAAACACTTTACTTCTCTACATGATCTTTGTGAGGCCATTCTACGATATAAAGAACAGGAGCAATCTGTGTAGGTTAATCTTCTCTTTTTATTTTAAGTTATATCATTGATTTAGTGTAAAAGTTTTCAGTTAATAATAGACCTATTAAATAAAAGAACTTTTATATTTTAAAATTGAGGAGGAACTAAAAGAACCATTTTGTAGGTAATTATAAACAATTCATTTATATAGATTAAAAAAAATATTATTTAGTTATGATAAACTATATAATTGATAATTTAAATAGCCTTTCAAACAATTGAAATTTAATTTACAAGAAAATTTGAATTTAAAAAAAATGAATTATCAATTTTTTTTTTTTTTTTTTTTTTGTATAATAAATATGTCTGCATTTTATTTTTATTGATTTGGGTATCTGATATAATATACACTTTGAGAAGTATTGCTAAGTCTAGCGTTAAATTGCATTATTCAATGGCATTCTTGATTATTAATTTTACCTTATTAAATCACTAGAATTTGAAGAATCCAGGAAAGAAATATTATATGTGATAATGATTTTCTTATTTCAGACTGTCTGCTTTAAATGACTCAAAAAATGCACCCTCTGGTGATGTAACAAGTAATAAAGGTAAGTTTTTCTTATTGTTTGCTAATGTGTGATGCTTGATCCCAATATGTGGAAAGAAAGCTTTTACAGTTTCTCTACTTTTTTAAAGTATTTTCCTTTAATATTGAATTGGTAGATATATTTTATTCATTTTTTGCATGAATCTTCTGGAAATGCAGTCTATTATAATTACATTAAATGTATTCTATTTATAAGAAGTTGGCAACTTCTATCTTATCTACATTTACCTTCACATAGAGGATACAATATTTCCATAACGTTATGTTCATGGATATAATTTTACAGTTGTATTATAAGAAATTAGTTATCAAACATAGTTACAATATTCCAATCATTATTTATGCTGGTATGTTCTGCTATTTAATCATTGATACTTTTCTCAATTGCCAGAAAAACAGAGCATGGAAAAAAGATCCTGCTTTTACAGTAGGTTTTAAATTCAATAGGTACTGTAACAGGAATTAAACTTTTTATTGAACTTATATAATGTATTCAAATTTATAGTTTTTGCAGTATATCCTCTGACTCAACGATTGTTGAGATACATTCATTTTCCAACACTGTAGAACCGATTGTAGATTACAAGACGCTATTTTAAGTACTTTTACCAAAAAATTTTCACTTTGTGAATTTTTTCGTAAAGTGTTTCGTTCATTTCATTCATTCATTTTTCGTTCATATGTTTTATAATACTTAAAAAAAAAAAAAAAAATTCTTTTGTAATGTTATTGACATTTTTCTTATTAACTTTATCAATACTTATTATTTATTAATCTGATTGCAATTCTAATTAGTAATTTTTCCTTGGCTGGCTGGGAAGATTGTTTTAAAAGGAAAGGGAGACATGTGTATAAAAAATTTACAAAAAAAAAAATTTTTAAATAACCCGAACTTGCAAATATAAAGATGGTAAAAATACATGCTACCTTTTAACAATAGGAAATTGTTTAAATTATTAGATAACAAAGGATAAAATTGGTGAAAGTTGGAAATGATGTTATAAAAAGGCATTGTTTAACCTTTTGGGTACATTTGATGTATCGGAGCATTGTGTGTTTAAATTTCTTTCCCCTTTTTAATTTTTTTAACGAGTTTAAGGTTGTCTCAATATCATGTAGTTGCATATATTCTGAATACAAAGAAATCTTGTTTAATAGGTATCGCCGTAACATGTTCTAAATATTAAATGCATTTTTAATACAAAATTTGTTTTAAATAAATATGTAATCAAAGAGTTCAGCTGCTACCCTTTTCCCAGTATTAAGTCTTGCAACAACAAGAAATAATAGATTAAAAACAGTTGTGCAAGATTTCGTTTCACTAATTTTCAAATTTTGTAAAATTGCCTTTCTTTTCCTTGGCAAGCTTTAAATCCCTTTTTTAAAAAAAAAAAAAAAAAAAAAAACTTTTAAACACCTATTTAAAAAATGAGGTAGCAGAAAAATATTAGCAAAATTTTTCTCTTGCCGCAGTAAAAACTAAAATTTATTATATTTTAAAAATTGGGAAAATTCAGTTTTTCCTACTACTCTGATCAAATATTGTTTATTGTAACCCTTCTTCTGAATATATCTTGTTTATCATTGTATCTTTAACATCGACTTAACAAAATGAAACAGTAAGGGATTTTTTTAAATCAAGTTATTTGCATTTCTTTATTCAGACCAGCGTTTTAACTCGTATTTGTATATGTTTAAAATATTGCTAAGAACTAAAGATTAAAGAGAAATTTAGATTTAATATTAAATAATCAGTTCATGCTAGAATGGCTTTATATGAAATGACCCTATATTATGGATCGTTTAACATATGGAATTCATATTTATTAAAGATTTTTAAGCCAATTATTAAAATTTTAAATGCAAATTCAGACTAAATAAAATATTTTTGTAGTTGCTTATTGAGTAGTAAAATCTTGATTTCAAGGCTTTACTGCTCCATAAGGATATTATGTATTCATTTGAAATATATAATTGAATTTTCAATGCAAGTATCACTGATATTCAATATCCACTATTTTTTGTTACTCTGATTAAATTAGTGTTGCTGTTTTTGCCAAATCTTTTATTGCATGCATTTGTAGACATTAATAATTGGAATGCAGATTTTAAAATCATTGATCATTAAGCATGCATTTACTGATGCAAAAGCATAATATCAGTTTATTTGTTGCTTTACTGACAATAATTATTAACTTTGGGTGTAAAAATTACTTGATGTAAATTGTTTTCATGAAACATTGCGTGAATGTATTTCTATGTCAATGACTACCAGTGAATGAATCCAGTTATTTGAAATTCTATATTGCTCTTACTACTGTTGAATCAACAGATGCATGCTACAAAAAGTATGATAGGAACTGCAGCTTAGATTTGATTTGTATGTTGTTACGAAAAATGTACATGCAGAACTTTCGTGAAGCAACGGCATTAGCGGGCTGGAACATGGGATATAAATATCTTGGTTGATGTTTTAGAGAGGAAAGCAGAGCTATAGGAATACTTCAAGTTTTTTAGTAGAAGTTGAAGGTGGAAGTAATAAAAAAATGTTCTATATCCTTATCACTTTTCCTACAAAGCTTGTCTCTTAAACATGGATTTATCATCTCTTGAGCTATACATCCTTCAAATAAATATAGTGTAGTCAAATATCCTTCATTTAAATTCAATACAGTCAATAATTGCTTCAATGCCAAAATGAGGCATGCGCTTTGATTGCTTTATATTTATGATAATCTGATGTTCAAAGGTATGAATTTTCTGCTAGTTAATTATCTTTTGAGCTTTTATCCTAAAGTAAATACTACCTGGTCTGTGTATATCATAATAATTGTACCTATGCATGATGGTTCTTAAGATATGGGGAGAAGAAAGCTTAAAAAGGAAGTCTTTTTTTTTCCCCCCTATATTGCTTTTGCAACATGAATTCATTTTGTTTTCAACTGCTTAATAATTTACCTCTTTAAAGAGCATGCCATATTTTCTATGTATAATTTATATATTTAGAAAATTATATGCCTAATATAACAGCTAACTTCCTTTTATGTAAAGATTTGAGTATCTTTGCATAAAAGGAAAATTGGCTTTGGTTTCATCTTGGAGACTTGCATATAGCAAAGTAAGAGAAAATTGGTGTAATTGTCCTGCATGTTGGCATTCATACTATCAAGCTTCTATTATTAAAATAATGTTTGTTATGTAGTTGATCAATATAGTAGTAGTGTTAAATTTTTCTCTGTATGTAGATGTGTGGACAATGCTTGAACTTATCTGGTAATCCTGTTCTCTGTGATGGTTGTGGAGTATGAAGTCGTGATACTGGAGATTAATGCTCATAATTGATAATGAATATATGGGAAAGAATATCGTTGAATTATCCTGAAAAAACAAACCTAAAATTTGTAAAAAGAAATTTACGGGAACGTAATTCCAATATTTCTTTTGAGTGGTAGGGCCTAAATGTACTATTAAAGAGAAGTTGTATTATATATTTATAGAAAAGTTTCAATTTCATCATTATTCATGTTACAATAGCTGTGTAACTATTTTTTTTTTTTTAAGGATAAGTATAAGTTTAGTAGTTCTGGGGATGAGATTTTTTACTTCTGATTAAAAAATTTTGACCATCAGTATATAAAACATTGTTTTGATATAAAATGTTTAATTTTTTTTTTCTTTAGCTCCCGTTGAAAATGCGAATAACCGTAAAATAATCTGCAAAGTATGTTTGGATGAAGAGATCAACACAGTTTTTGAACCATGCCATCACCAAGTTGCTTGCGAGAAATGCGCTGAGAAGGTTACAAAATGCCCGTTGTGCCGCAGCATTATAACAAACAGAATTAAGGTATTCTGGGGTTAATCCTGAAATATATCAAATCATCAGAAACTGGCTGTGATATCTTAACTGGGAAGGAATGAACCTACTCAGTTGATATTTAAAATTTAGAACTAAAAAACATTTTGTGCATATAAAAATAAAATCTAGTTCATGGGAGACTTATAATATATCCAAAAATCAAAACCTTTGTCTGATAATAATTCAGTTTACAATGATTCAGATGTATAAGTTACATAATTTTTTGAATATATATTTAGAATATTTGTGGGATAAAAATTTCTTATTAAGAATGGAATCTTCACTAAAATTCGGGCATTTTTAGTGTATTTTTCTTTTTTGAAATGAGAAGACTAAAGTTAGAAGAATTGCTAAATTTCTTTCAATTTTTGTGAATTTTTTTTTTTTTTTCTTCTTTCCTCTTCTGACTTGCAACTTTGTTCATTGTTGTCATAAAACTCAGACTTGAGTTTTATTGCAAAGCTGTAAATGTTTTTGAAAATAATTCTGTGAAGAGAAAAGAGGGGAAAAAATGTTGTACGGAAATTATTTAAAGGTAAATTCGATGTATTTTTAATTTTAAAAAATTATTTAGGTTTCGAATTGGTAACTACATGCAAATAGAAACTTAGTAATGCAGTTTCTAAATAAGTATTAATTTTTTCAGCCACTCATGATACTGAATGGGTGTTTTACTGATAAAGATTTAACCAAACAATTTTATATTTATATATAAGGTAGGTATTATGAAGAATGTGCACTTAGGTCGTTATTATTTTTTTAAAAAATGCAATATTTCTTAACCTTATGAGCCCTGACCCCTGATGCTCCTCCATTCGACAGGAGCCAGACTTGGGCGCTTTGTGGCATTAAACGAGTTTAAATGAGCACTCAGCGAGAAATACCTTTCAACACTTAAATTTATTTAAGAGTAAAATTTTTCTACATTTAAATTTAAGTGTTGAAAGGTATTTCTCGCTGAGTGCTCATTTAAACTCGTTTAATGCCCCAAAGCGCCCAAGTCTGGCTCCTGTCGAATGGAGGAGTATCAGGCGGTCAGGGTTCATAGGCTTAAGGGGTGTTGGAAATAGTCGTCGCAACTGCTCTTTCCAGGAATATAATTATTATAATATAGAAGCTCTCCATTAACATATTTGGGTCTGTTCTTCAGCAATTGTAATCTTGGAATATTTCCTCTATGATTTTATAAGTTACAGTCAGCAATAATGGGTGAAACATTAATCCAGAAGAATCTGCTGGTATTAATTCACGAGCTTCTTTATATGAAGGATTGAATTGATTTCTTTCATATGGATGCTTTGCCTCCAGAATATCTTTATGTAAATGGAATCCCTGGCACACTGGTCCAGTTGAGTGTCGTCTTGCATTACTTGATTAAAGATGTATTTTTGAATGAGGCTATGTCTTCTTCATAATAAAGACTGCCTTATTAAGATCTTCAAAATATTTAATTTTGTAAGATAAATTTTTCTAAGTTTGTATATATTGTTAAAAAAATATACTTACTGTATATAATTTTATATATTTTTCTATATTTGTTGAAAACTTTACGTCTTTATTATTATTATTATTAAGATTTCCTTTGAAATCTACATCTATACAAAAATTCAGGCATTGGAACAATGTCTTTTGTCCAAACTGTTATTTTTAACATTTTTTTTATATATACATTTTTTTATATATACATTTTTTTTCCCCATTTTTTGCTCAAAAACGTATGTCATTGGTAATTTAGTACCATTTTAAGAAATGTCTTCTGAAAATATATCATAATATTGGCAACTTAAAAGTCATTACATTGTTAGAGACCCTATTGTTTCAAATATAATTAAAATTAATATTATAAAAAATTGCCCCTTTTTGTTTTACTTGAAATTTATCTAATGACCTCAAAACAATTTAATATTAAATATATATGTGTTCATAGTGATAAGTGTATTGCTTTTATTTAGTTGCAACTATGTCGTGAAAGTACTGCATTGTAATTAATCTTTCATCTGTATATATTGTTTACAGAAGGAAAAAAAAAAGTCAAATTGCGTAATAGCAATTCTTTTTGTTTAATAAAAATTCAAGCTACTTTAAGTGTTTCTATTTCTTGATTAGGTATTTTTTAATGATTCCTTATATATTATACCCTGTTCAGCAAAATAGAGCTGGTTTAACATAGAAACTAACTGATCCCAACTTACCATGGGAAAGATGTTGATATTCACTGAACTGGATAGTTCCAGCTAAGATTTGTTTTATATGAAAGGGGATAGGAAATTATTATTGGGGTGGCAGGGATTCATTAAAAAAAGTTAAAATAAAACTCATTTTAGGTGGCAATAAGGACATGAAATATTAGTAAAGAATATATTTAGAAGGGAACCGATATTTAATTTCAATATTTTACTGGAATGTTCAAATTGTATTAATTTTCATTGTTATTTCTATACTGATATTTATAAGAAGGGTCATAATGCTTATTGGGAAAAAGTTTGTGCTTTGAAGTCCTCCTGAACTTCACTCCCCTTATCTTTAAAGTTCAGTCAGAACATTCATTTGAAATTGTATAAATAATTCACAAATGTTGTTTCAAAAGTTTTCATGAATTAAGTTCAAGAATCGTAATTAAAGTTTAAAAGACCTTGTGTAATTTTTGAATAGGCAAAAAGCTGAACGATTATGAAAGAATAGCATTTTATTTAAGTTTTTAGTAGTGATAAAATATTTGTGGGTAAATGGATAAAAAAATTATATTAAATACTTGTTAAAATAACATTTCCTCTTTTTACAATTACCATAATTTATATGTATTTCAATTATGAGAAAGTTAAGTTTTCTTTTGTCTGTAATTAATTCTTATATAAGATCTTTAATATTAAAATAAAATATACTAATTGAAGAAATGTTTTTAAAAAAAGAACTCTGTCCCGGCTATAAAAATTAATTGTAATAAGGGTCTTTATTTGTGGGTGAATTTGATCTATGATTTTTTAGATTCATTTATCTTATAAATTGAATTGAGAGAGGAATTTATGCTTATTGTTGGTTTTTTGCACAAAGAGAAAAAAAAAATGTGGAACCATATCCTCATATCTAAATATTTTATCCTTAATAATGGAGGAAGGAATATTATCTTTTTGAAAACAAACCTATTAATCCAAAGCTATTGTACATCTAAACTCAATATTGAAATATGAGAAAAAGATGAATCTAATAACTTATATTCCTAAGTATTAGGTGTATGATAGATGAACTTGGGTATTCAGGCAAAACTTCTTATATATATATATGTATTAAATTCTAATTTAAATCCAAATTCATTCCCTAAATTTTATCATAATTTAGCCCATATTAACTCTCCGCTTGATGATGGGACAGAAAAATTTCCCGGCAAGAGCATTAAAAAAAAAAAAAAAAAACTAGCTTCTCCCTTACTTGTTATTGACATGTGTCCGAAATCTCTATCAGAATCTTAGTAGTATTTTAGCACAAAAATATATATATATATATTTCCAATCTATATCTGATGTTATATAAGACATGGGATAATTTTATTTTGTCACTACTTGCATACTCTGTTGCTGTGAGTGGACGTGCTTTGTCCTTGTATTATTGCAAACTAGCCGCTTTTGGTGACCAGCTGGTTCATCACGAGTAATGCGTTCTTAAATTTTCAATTAAATACTTTCTAACTTATTGGCCAAATATATTTAAACTTCAAACTTTGGTAGTCATGTAACTCATATTAATGTAGAAACCTTACGATTACTTGTTCATTGAACTATATATCTCTCTTATTTGCAATTAGCTGTTGTGGAAAATGTCACATCTTATATTTATTCCATAACATTACGCCACCTTTTCAACATTTGCAGAACATCACACTTTGCTCTAATTAATTTGCAATAAGAGTAATTTAAACATTTTGTTCGAGTTTTTGTCAAAGTGACGGCAAAGCATTTGTGCATTCTTAACATGCTCTTGCAGGCTTAATTCTACTTTTATTTTGTGAGAAATTAATTGTTGGAAGATATAATTTCAGTATTTTTTAAAAAATACTGTTTCTACTAAAAATGGAAACATAATTTATAGGTTAAAACATTGTTATTAGTGCAAAAAGAAAGAAAAAGGAGGATTTGAAAACGGTATTGGGCTGTAATATTTTTGGATATTATCGCAGAAAAATTCCGAATGTTAGTTTAACTTTTAATTGATCGAAAGTTTCAAAACAAAACTCCGTCTAGGTATATTTTTTCGTCTTTAAAGTAAATATGTGCGTACCAAATGCGATAGCTCTAGATAATCTAGTCTGGTGTGTAGTGCCCTAACACACACACGCACATTCATTCATTCATATACGCAAACACATATTCCTATGATTATCAGCTTTGGAGTAATTCCGGGCATTGAATGTTCTGAAATTGATATTTTCTTTAAGATGGGTGGACTGAAAGATCTAAATTAACATGTTTTAATGTATGAGTCGCATTAACTTCCAATGCTTGAAATGAAATTTCAAAACTAGCTAGCATGGTGAACGCCTCTAAAATTCAATCTTGGACATTTCCCATTCCAAAAATATAAAAACGCCGACCACATTATCAAATCTTTGTTTTTGGAGATTTTTCGACGTTACTTTGCTTACAAGATTTTAAACGATATTCATGGTATGTCTAGAGATTTTAAAATTTAGGAATTTCCCAAATTTTAAGAAAACTTGCATATTTAATTTTTTAAAATTAAAAATATATTTTTTGATTTATAAAATGACGTAAACATTAATTTTATTCAATATTATCTAAAAGTTTTTGTCGGAGGACGCTATAATTTCACTAAATCTTTATTTACAGACATTTTTATTAACCCATTTGCATCATATGAAAAAAAGGCCCGTATCACGGAAATATTTTTATTTCATATTTAGGTGTAAAATTGTATAAAAGTAGAAAAAAAATCATTTTTGAGCATTATTTGTTAGTAATTTTGTTCAGTGTGGTAATATTTGAAATGTGGGATGCATATAATATGATGCAACTTATATATACGCTCCAGTGATAGTGACCAGGAAAATTGAGCGTATATATACGCTTATGATGCAAGTGGGTTAAAAATCATGTCTGTGTGCGCTTTAATATCATCTAAAAGTGTATATCTTTCAAATCTGGTTACTCTATTATACTCTGGTCCTTTGAATGTCAAAGGACTAGAGTAGAGTGACCAGATTTAAAAGTCATACACACACACTTCCTGTTTTATTGACAAAACAAGATGTCACTGTAAAATGTATCTGTATCTAGCTCTACGCATTTTCTAATTGTCCCATTTATATATGCGCTATTTGATAATCAATCCTTTGAAGAATTTAATCCAAAATTTGATGCAAGATCTATATTGCGTAGAGTTGAACTTCGCTGATCTAACTAGTTTTGTTTTTTGTGTTAACTTGTTCGCAGGAACACAATCAAAATTCTGGCGGATCTTTTTAATTTTTGAATGAAATCGATTATCTTGGTGCAAATTTGGCGCATCAAATTTCCACGTATTTTGCATTCTTTTACGCGGTTTCTTCGGGATAAGATGTCCATCGTCATCTGGCCGTTGTTCAGAATTCAGGTTCTTCCTAAAATATCTCTATTTTTGTTTTAAAACGGGACGATTATACAACTAAACTAAGCTTTCTTTTATATTGAGTATGCAAAGGAAAATATTGCTATCATCAAATAAATTTGATCGAGTTTTTCGATAAATCTGCATTTCAGATTCCAATAAACACATTTTTGGGAATTATGCTCGTATAAACAGACACTTAACTCAAATAAGCGCGGAATTAGGTATACGATCCTATTATCAAATTTGCAGTTTTTTGTCAAACTTTGGACAAAATCCATCAATAAAAGTCTTGTCTGTCCTTGTGTGCGTGAACTCAATAATTCAAAAATGCATTGCTAGATGGTTAGCGGCATTTCTCTGTACAGTCAAAAATTTAGATTTAGTATTACATTTTGATTTAAATCCATGTGTGATAAATCACATCGTCCTTCTGTATACTCATATGCATATAAACGTTAACTCAAAAATGCAACGATTTAGATGAATGATTTTAAATATGCGGCCTTGTGATGAGAAGTGTAAATTTGTTTTAAAACGACATTCAGTGATTTGAATAAAAACATCCAATATTCATTCATATTCGATTTTCTTCAAACGAAATGCTCTCCATGCTGAGATCAGCTGAAAGAGGCATAATACCTCTTGCGGGAAGTGCATGATCTTCAAGCGTTTGCCATTTCCATTTCTTAGTGACAGCCAAACCCGCCTGAATCACATACGATCAAGTGACTCGAATTCTTGTAAGAAGAGGTGAAAAGACAGGGCTATATTGTCTTAATTCACGAAAAAGTCGAAGGGAGAATTTTCCAGCTGATAGATTATTATGATCGTATTCTGACAAAAATTTAAAACGAGTTTTTTGGACTTGGGTGGTCTTAAACTTAAGAGATTAATCAAAATATTGATATCGTATCACTGTTGAGTACAATATTTTCTTTTTGTATGCATCATATTCAAGATATAGCAAAAATCACTTTTATGTATTTTTATGAGATAAACTTACAAATTGTTCGCAAGTGGCACTAGCCGTCTTGAAACTTAAAACATATAAAATAAAACCATTATGTATACAGTAAAAGCTCTTTATTCGCGGGGTATACGTTCCATAAATATGACGCGAATACAGAAACCGTGAATACGGAATGGTAATTTATATGGGATTATAGCGGATATGTTCCTAGGTTACAAAATTAAAAAAATCAATTTATAACCAAGTTTTTGAACATTTTGATTAATTATCTTAAGGCTTAGGCAATGGTTTGAAGAATTTTGTAATTTTCTCTTGCTTGGCAGTATTTAAAAGCTCCTTCAATTCAGACTGATACGCAGCAGTCGCATTAGCCATTTGCCTCTTAAAAATAACACTTCGTTCCATAGACGGATCAATGTTCATAAAGAAATCGCAAAGCGCATTTACCATTCTCAAACCTTCACTCAGATTTTTCAAATTCAATGTCACGCTTCCAGTTCTTGTTGAAGCCTCTTCTTCAATGGGCTGTGAATTTAACATTTCCTCCAAGTCGGTTTCAGTCAGATCTTCATCTTGCGATTCAAACAATTCCTGAATGTCACTTGATTCTATCTGTTCGAACCCATCTCGTCCCATTGCATTTGCGATTTCGGCTATGTTTGCAGTTTGCATTTAATAACATATTTTAGACAAAGTTGTAATAAGATCAATTTTACTTTTTTTTATTTGTCCATTTGATGGCATTTACAAAGGATATTGGGTTGGATACCTATTGGAATCCTTTTATTATTATGTATGTACTTATTAGAACCGCGAATAGTGAAAACGCGAATGAAGGAAGCGCGAATAAGGAGCTCTTACTGTATATATATATATAATTGAGGAAAAAAGATCAAGACATCAGTTTTAATTTTGTGGGAAGTGGGACCCGTATCGTTTCGGGGCGAGGTGGCCTGGTGGTAACGTCCCGGCATCGGAATCTGATTGTTTCGGGTTCAAGATCCAATTTCGCCGAAGAACCGTCGTGTAATCGGGCTTAGTGCAAGTTAAATTCGTCACGGCCAAACGTCCTCCCGCTGGTGTGGAAGTTAGGACAGAGTGTGTAAGCTCATATTGTGGCCGTATTTCAAAGTTTTGAGGTCCGTTCCAAAATAGCCATAGCTTTGCTTTAAAATGGTGACGTTAATATAACTGAATTAATGAACTAAACCCGTGTCATTTCATATTTTGGATGAGAATACAAGATATGTGTTCTGCGATTGCGATTTTCCTGTAAAATCTAAACATTGGAGCAAGCAAAAAAAAAAAAGAAGAAAAATATGTTCATAATTTGTTATCCCCCCCCCCTTCACCAGCAAATAATAATGATGATACAGACATGTTTTATCGAATTTTTAATTTTTTGCTATTACGAGGAAATTTAAACCCTAGAAGAAACCATTTATAAAATTTGCTCTGTAATACGGAAAGCAGGGGGGGGGGAATAGATAGACAGATATATGCCAGATTTACTGAATTTTCAAATTTTGATGACTTGAATTCAAGATTTTCGCGCAATAGGATTTGTCTGGTAGATGAATCAAAACATATCCTCTTTTCTCGACTTCAATGCATTCTGATTTGATCGGAATATAAACCATGATATTAATTGCCGTTCTAATCCCGGTGCTCAGTGATGGATTCCAAGTGCATGTAGAAAATAATTCTGTTGCACCATTGTTGGATGCAAGTAAGTGCTTTTTTTTTTTTTCCCTGTTGGGTGAAAGATTAACAGATCCAACTATTCCATCATAATAGCTATGTATACTCCTAAACTATAGAAATTTTCCACGCTTAGTATTTGGCATAAGCGAAAGAATAATGGCAACATTTCAAAGTGAAAAAGCAACTAAATATTCAAATAATTAGAGATTAACTGAAATTTTGCAGTTCGCAGTAATTTCCGAGCATCTCCCCAAAAGAATTTTTTTTATGCTATCATCTTGTATATGAAATTTAAATATTTTCAATGATATAAATTTCATTATATATATATATATATATATATAAAATTTAAAAAAATACCGAAATTCTTTTGTTTAAAGAAATAGCTACAAACTATCAAAGTTTTTTAAAAAGTCATTCGATTCGGTTGATATTTTCATTTTAATGAAAAAATATTTTAGATGATAAAAGGATTTTGTGTATTATATTATTTTTAACAAAAATGAATTTCACATTAAAAGCATTGGATATGAAAGTATTTTAATTCCGAGAAATGTCGGATATATCAGTTTGCATAAAATTGAAATTTTAGCTTTATTTCCACTTGTAAATTATATATTACTGGAAGAAGGAAAAATTAACATACTGGTAATCGCCGCTTTCATTTGCTTATGATTATATCTACTATATGATTAAATTACTATTTGCTATAACCAAGAAATAATAAAAAAGAGTCATTTATTTAGATAGAATTTAGGTGTCGTAAACATGAGGTATGTCAGCAATAATATTAAAATTTAAAAAAATAATAAAAATCCAAATCAGCAATTTGAATAAATTGACTAATTATTCAGATAATTAGAAATTAACTGAAATTTTGCAGTTCGTAGTAATTTCCGAGCATTTCCGATTATTTTTGTGCTATCTTCTTGTAAATGAAATTTAAATATTTTCATTGATGTAAGTTTCATTTTCGTCTAATTATATATATATATATATATATATATATATATATTGTTACAAACTTCTCTGTGGGTTCGTGAATTGAATAGGCTTCTTAAGCAGAGCAGCGATATTAGAAAAATAAAGCTCTTTATTTACAGCACAATGAAGAATACAAAGTTCTGAGAGTCAAAAACAACAGCCGAAGTCACAGAAGTTCAACACAACAGCAACACAAAACAATACACTGATTCAGCGGGAAACAGATCAAAATCAGAGCCGTAAGCTCTCGTACTCTCTTCGGCATAAAACACAACGGAATCACCCTAAAGTATCAGCGGCTGCGAGCCCACGTCTCCACTTCACCAAATCATAAGACGAACTCCTCTCTGGCCTTTCCGGTCCGCCTTATATAGTCTGGGCCAAAATAGTAGATTCATCTAGAAACTTAAAGAAACTTCTGGAACCGGAAGTTGACAAATATCGCCAACTTCGCCAATTTTGTCGCCAAATGTCGCCAAATTTGGCGACAAAATAAGTTGCCAAAACTGTCGCCAACTAGACGATATCTCGCCAATTTGGCGAGATTCCCATAGAGCTAATGTTATTTACCAGGTACTTAAGAAATTGATGTAGTTCACATATTTACATGCAATTAACATTAATACTAAGCTATTTTTCAGGCAGAATAAAAATTTTCACATAATTTAGCATTATAAACACATTTTAAATACAAAAACTGTAACATTGCCCCCTCCTTGAAGACTGCACGTCTCGGGCAGTACACTGAAGCGGAAAGCAATTACAACAAACAATTATTTCACATATAAGATAAACAAATGACAATGAAGGTATACTCAACATAACAAATAAAACAAAACACAAATATTTACAGAAATATTTACAAAATAAAATAGTTGAAGTGTATGAAACATGGTTTAAGTTGATACCAAAACTAAGTATTGTTACCATAATAAGGAGCTAAGCGATCGTAATGAACGACTCTAGGCTTAGCATTCGCAGACTTACGGATTCGAACCACGACGTCGTTCAGTCTTTTTAGAACTGTATAAGGCCCTTCCCACGATGTTTGAAGCTTTGGAGAAAGTCCTTTACGTCGATACGGGCTCCAGAACCAAACCTTGTCACCTTCGTTAAAAGTATGTCTTGTAGCTCTTGCATCGTATCGGGTCTTCATCTTGTCCGTCGCGATGTTAATCCGACCTCGGGCAAATTGATGAACGTCTTCTAACCGCGCCTGGAGATTCTCAACGTAGTCTTCAGGCGAAGAAGGCGCATCGGGTGGACGTCCGAATAGGAGATCACAGGGGAGACGGAGTTCACGACCAAAGAGCATTTTTGCGGGAGTAAAGCCAGTAGTTTCATGGACGGCACTTCTGTAAGCCAGGAGGAACAGCGGTAGTTTCTGATCCCAGTCTTGTTGGTTCTTAGAAACAAGGTGGGTTAGACCGTTTAGGATCGTTCGATTAAATCTTTCTACCATGCCATCCGATTGTGGATGTAAAGGGGTTGTTCGTGTTTTATCGATTCCCAGGATTTTACAAAGTTCTTGGCAGACAACAGAAATGAAATTTCTCCCTTGATCGGAGTGGAGTTGCAGGGGCGTTCCAAACCTTGAAATCCAATTCTCCACTAGTACTTCTGCCACAGTTGTCGCTTCCTGATCGGGAATCGGATATGCCTCAGGCCATTTCGTGAAATAATCCATGACAGATAAAATATATCGGTTATTGTCTTTTGATCGTGGAAAAGGTCCTAAGATGTCGACCGCAATTCTTTCGAATGGTGCCCCTACATTGTATAGATGTAGCTTTCCGCGACTACGTCTCTTCGGTCCTTTACGGGCTCCACAGGCATCGCAGGTCTTGCACCATTTTTCGACATCAGTTCTTACATTATTCCAATAAAACCGCTCTCGAACTCTCTGCATGGTCTTCATAACTCCGAAATGGCCACTTGTTGAACTATTGTGTAATTCTTTTAGTACATCAGGTATTCGTGATCGAGGGAGTACTAACTGCCACCTTGATGTTTTGCCATCTTCGGACTCCCATTTTCTATACAGGACGCCGTTTCGAATGTAAAGAGAATCCCAAAGAGCCCAGTACCGTTTGAAACCAGGACTTAGACTAGAGATGTCTTGCCAAGAGGGTCTTACCCTGGACGACTCAATGCGTTCCATAATGGATTTTAGGTCAGGATCCTTCATTTGTGCATCGCGGACTTCTTCATCACTCCAAGGGTCTAACTGTGATGTAGCTGACGCCGTGATCTGACGCACAACTGGCACTGTTTTCCCATATTTCGTCTCAGCTGTAGAGCAAAAGCGACAATTCCCTGGACATGGTTTCCTGGACAAGGCGTCTGCATTTCCGTGCAAGGATCCTTTGCGGTGTCGGATTTCGAAGTCGTACTCCTGGAGTTTCTGTATCCATCTAGCAATCTGTCCCTCTGGGTTCTTGAAATTCAAAAGCCATGTGAGAGATGCATGGTCTGTTCGGAGCAGGAATTTTCGCCCGTAAACGTAACTGTGAAAATTTCCAACAGCCTTAACGATGGCAAGCAATTCTTTCCTGGTGACGCAATAATTTCGCTCGGGCTTCGACAGGCACTTACTCCAGTAAGCGATGACACGTTCTTGGCCGTCTATTTCTTGGGATAACACTGCTCCTACGCTTGCATGGCTGGCATCCGTATCCAAGATAAACTGTTTATCAGGATCCGGACAAGATAAAATAGGCGCGGATGTTAAAGCCTCCTTCAAGCTGGTAAATGCTACCTCACATTCCTCGGACCAAACAAATGGCCGTTTGTGCTCAGTCAAGCTATGAAGTGGTCTTGCGATTAAAGAAAATCCTTTTACGAACCTTCTATAATAAGTGCAGAGCCCTAGAAAGCTGCGCAGCTCGTGCACATTCCGAGGTCGACTCCATTCTTTAACTGCTGCCACTTTTCGGGGGTCAGTTCTTACGCCTTCAGACGAAATTATGTGTCCGAGGTAGCTCACTTCACGACGAAATAGATTACATTTTGATGGATTTAGTTTCAAATTGGCTTGTTTTAATTTTCCTAGCACCTTCCTCAGATTATTAAGATGTTCTTCAAAATCTCGCCCTCCGATAATAATGTCATCTAGGTAAATAAGACAAGTCTCAGGAGAGAGTCCTCTTAACACTGTCTCCATGAGGCGCTCAAAAGTAGCAGGTGCATTGCATAAACCAAAAGGCATAACTTTAAATTGCCAAAGTCCTTGTCCACTCGTTGTAAATGCGGTCTTTTCACGATCAACGGAATCCATCTCCACCTGCCAATAACCACTTTTTAAATCAAGAGTAGAGAACCACACATTCCCAGATAATGTGTCCAAGGTGTCATCTATTCGGGGAAGAGGGTAACTGTCTTTCTTGGTGATGTCATTTAAACGACGGTAGTCCACGCAGAATCTCGTTGAACCGTCTTTTTTTCGGACCAAGATGATGGGAGAAGCCCAAGGACTTGTGGAAGGTTCAATGACGTCCTTTGCTTGCATATCCTTTAAAAGATCTTTTACCTCTTCCACTTTGGCAAACGGTAATCTTCGAGGATGTTGTTTAATAGGAGGATGATTTCCTGTGTCAATTCGGTGTTTTATCAAATTTGTTCTTCCAAACTCCTCGGATGACTTGGGAAACAGTTCCTTAAATTCTAAAAGCATTTTCTCTGCAGCGCTTTTCTGTTTTTGGGTTAATTCTGTTGTTTTTAACAAATCCTCCGTCAAATTTTCAGATGACACATTTGATGTTTGGCACGAACTCTTCTCAACACAGGTCACTGGGGTACATGTGGCCAACACCTTACCTTTCTTAATAATTTTCGGTTTATCGCTTACATTGGCACATCTTACTGGTATGACTTCTTTTGTAATGTCTACAAGTGCTGAAGCTACTAAAATCCCTTTTGGAAAATCTTCTAAGTCAGGAAATTCAAGAATTCCAAGTCGGAAATTTTTCTCTTGGTCTGTGTTTCCCTTCAATATTAGTTCTTGCCTAGCCGGTATAGTAAAATCCGATGAAGCAATTACTTGATAAATGGGTTTGATTTCACTTACTCCTTTTCGAAACAGGGTTACATCTTCTGTCGCAGAATGCAAAGAGCCATCTTTAAAGTCCAAGATAAAATCATATTTCTCTAAAAAGTCCAATCCGAGGATAAAACTGTCCGTAATTTTAGCCACATAAACAGTATGTTTATATGCGTTATTTCCAAAGGTTATCTTGATGTTAATTTTGCCGATAATCGGAATTTTGTCACCGGTCACAGTCTGGAGGGTAACGCAGGGTGGCGTCCAGATAATTTTCTCATTAAGTTGTTGAGCAATATCTTCCCGCATGATGGTGACATTGGCCCCTGTATCGACGATCATACGACAGGGTATATTGTTTACATGGGCTTCAATGAAGAATCCATTTCCGCCGCCACTTTCTGAAGAAATTTGTAAAACATCAAAATGGGGCTTTTTATTATCTGGCGCCCTCCGCCCCGCGAGACCGCCATGTTCTAGTTTTCCGGTGCTTCAGTTCTAGGTGCATTCCCAGCTCGTTGATCTTGGCGAGCTTGACAGTTCCGTTGGACATGTCCTTCGGCTCCGCACCTCCA
This sequence comes from Argiope trifasciata, assembly GCA_026543055.1. NCBI lineage: Eukaryota > Metazoa > Arthropoda > Arachnida > Araneae > Araneidae > Argiope > Argiope trifasciata. The sequence continues at coordinate 1,230,836 of JAPMOQ010016722.1, forward strand.
GCACGTTACCTTCGTCTTTTGTGCATCTCTATTATACTTGACATTCAGGGATAACAGAATATCACGCATCGCTTTCAGAGTATCGGCCATATTAGGATCTGAATTGGTTATTTCTGCTCCTCTCACCAGATGTCTGTCCTTTCTTGAAGCTTGTTGAGCAGCCTCGTACTTTAGGCCGAACACTAGAGCTGATTTCAAGTCTTTTAACTCCGCCAATCTGAGAGCCTTCTGAATCTCAGGATCCCTCACGCCATCAATAAAGTATTGTAGAGCCAAAGTGTCTCGTACGTCAGCTGGGCAATCGGCAAACGCAAGATGAGATAACCGTTCTACATCTGTCGCCAAATCTTGGAGAGTCTCACTTTGTCTTTGTTGGCGCGATTTTAGTTGTAGGCGACTAAAGTCCTTTAAACATTTTTCACCGAAACGTAGCTCTAAGGCCTCTGTGAGCGCTTCAAAATTTAATTGTTCTTCCTCCGGGACAGTTCGTAAGACATCTGCAGCCTCCGCTCGCAAGGAAGCAGCCAGTTGGCGAGCTTTGGTGACTGGATCCCAGCCATTTCCATTGGCTACGATAGAGAACTGGGTTTTGAAGACCTGCCATGATGTCTTTCCATCATATGTGGAGATCTTGATATTTGGTCGGGCGATATTGGGTTGAACTTGACTGATTTCTTGTTTTAGTTCGCCAAATTTCTTCTCGATATTCGTTTCAATTTCGCCAAATCTCTCCTTATTCTTCTCTATATTCTTTTCAATTTGGCCAAATTTCTCCTCATTTTTCTTTTCAATCTCGCCAAGTCTTTCTTCATTTCTGTCCACTTTGTCTGCAATAACATCTATCTTGGTGTTAATAATGCTTACGATGTTAGCTTTTAATTCTTCTTGGGTCTTTTTCATTTCTTCTAATAATCTTCCTTCCTGTTCTCTTTGACCTGCCTTCATTTCTTCAAAGTTAGAGTTCATACCCATTATAGCCGCCAACAGTTGATTCAAACTTATTTCAGATTCACTTTTAGTTTCTTCTCTTGCTCTCTCTTTTTTGCCAACAGCCGTAATTCGTTCACTTACTTCAGGCGAGCTCTGATCACTCACTTCTTTATTACTTCGTTCACTCTCCATAGCGTCTCGAAGTCGCTTCACTAACTCTTCTTTCAGACCAGTTGTAGGCAAGCCCCGATTCGATAACTGTTCTCGTAATTCTGTAACACGCAGTCCAGTCACCAATTCAATATCGAAGTCAGCCATTTCATTAATCTTCACTATTCAATCCCACTTCTGACACCAGTTTGTTACAAACTTCTCTGTGGGTTCGTGAATTGAATAGGCTTCTTAA
>JAPMOQ010016722.1:1232571-1272802 GCA_026543055.1 Argiope trifasciata
AGGGGATATTTTGAAATGGAAGTGCAAGTTCAAGTAATATCTTCATTATCTGCCTGGTTTAACTTTGGTTCTTAGTTAGATTTGACTTTATTTCTTCTTGGATCATTGATATAATGTTACACATCTAAATTGGGTAGCTTGGAACTTGCTGTCTGTAAACCCGAGCCATGACCTTTGGAGAGAAACTATAGCATTTGCCTAGAAGAATTCGAAGCAAAAAGGCAAATTCACAGCTTTCTAACAATTAGGGGATTTGCATTTTTGAGAGCGAAGTTGAGGAATTTCCTGGGAAGCAGTTTGAGACAGTTAAAGTTATCGTTGTTGCATATCGAGAAAGCAATTCAGAAATTAAAAGTATTTTTTTTAAAGTTTGAATATGAGTATAAAATAATTTCAAAATAAAAATGAAATTAAATGTATAAGAAATGATAAATAAAAATATAAACAATATAATTATAAAACTCGAAAATACGAGGGGACATTTAAATAAATTAAAAATGTTGTAATAACGCATATCGGATAGATATTTATATCAGAAATCTGTTGCTTGGAAAATATCTTTCAACTCATGCATAAGCATTGGTGTGAATTAATGTATTCCTGCATGTACATAATAGAATGCTAGTATTAAATAACAGTGCATTCACTGCTTTCATAAAGGTTGACCCACAAGGTGTGCTGTGCCTAATATTAACAGATTCAGGTATAACAGGTCAAGACATGTATTTTGATGTATGACATGTGGGGTCTCCAAGTATAGCATCTTGGTCTAATTACACGAAGAACGTTAATTACGAATCTGACAGTTTGTATTCCAAATTACGATGCTTGCACAACATGGAAGCTTCCATATATGACTATGGTCACCACAACATAAAAGACGGAGTGGTATTCTAAAGTACGTACGAAGGATAAACAATTATTGGTTTATTACTTACGAAAGGTTATTGGCAATTTACGTACGAAAGACAAGCAATTATTGCTAAATCTCATGGCGCTCAGCGAAACATTTTCACCATAGATCAATCGGGCTGGATTCCTTTACGAAAGCATAAAACATTATAGAGTGGCCACTTTACTCCCCGGATCTTAATGCATTCAAAAATTTTATGGGAACGTTTGAAAAACACAGTATATCTCGCATAAGTCTCAAAATTAGACGACTCGTGAGCTGCAATCGAAACCGAAGTATAGAAAATTTGAATGAATGTTTTGTAGAAAACAATTGCGAGTTTTGATTCCAGACTTCTCCATATCGTTTGTTCCAACTACCGACATTTCGAAAATCTGATGTGTTGAATGTTCTCAATAAACATTGATCTTCACTTGTGTGTTGATTCCCCCCCCCCACACACACACACATTTCTTGAAATTTTTACAACACAAGCTTCACACATTAATTAGACTATGATGTTATATTCTGGGACCCCACATGTTATGCATCAAAATACTCGTCTTAGTATGCTCTATCTGAATCTGTAAAAATTAGACACTGCACACTTTGTGGAAGACCCTATACATTTTGTACCACTTTGAAAGGCATCGTTTCTAAAAGTTCTTATATTGTTACATTCTTAAAAATGTTTTTCTCTATTTTGATCTGATTTTCTTACACCTGAATTTGCCAAGAGAAATCACCGCAAACATCAAACTCATCATTTTGGCGAACTTGCAACTTTTCAAACCTCTTCGAGTCTGAAAAAAGCATTTTTTGCTGCGAGTGTGATAATACAAAAAATACTATGATCTAAAGCGATGCAAATATGATATGCAATCTTGAAACCAATTCTTTAGATTTATTCAAATTTTAGACATAATCCCTCCGTGTATGTTTGTAGATAATAAGTTTATGAACATGATAAAAGTAACGCGAATGTGATCGAAATTGGGATAATTTGCGTTTTCAAAAAATCAATTTCTCATTTTCAGTTTCACAAAATAGAAGTGTTTCCACTAAAAGTACTACGATGCATATTATACGTAGGTGTAAAAAAAAAAAGCTCATAAATGTATTTTTTTAATGCAATTCACAGGAACCCCTAAAACTGATTGCCTTTTTCTCAGAATTTATAGGTCACCAAATTTCGGTAAGCATTTACGAAAAGTTTACATGAAATTCATAATTCCTTTTAAATATATTAAAATAAAAATAAGTTTTTTTTTTATTACTGAATCAATATTTGCTAATTTTGGAGGGATTCTATTCATATTTCATTTTTTGGGTGGGTGGGTGGGTGGGTGGGTAATCCATTTGTGAGTATGGGTTGTAAGATTAAAACTTCAAAGTACATTTGATTTCCTATTTAAAAAAAATTCTTTAAGTAATGTATTTATTGATATTATTTTATAATGAAAACGGATAATTTTATTTCAGATTTAATATTTACTTGCAAAAAAAGAAGAAAAAAATAAATGAAAGAAAGAAAAATTCTCATTTGTTTACAGTTTAATACTCAGGAATGTCTTGAAAATTTAATTGGACGTTCACACTTGATATTAGATTTAATTTTCTCTGATAGTATAATGAGTATGAAGTTGTAACTCTGAAATTAAACCGGGTATAAATTTGAAACTCTTAACAACTTTATACTGGGAAAGTCTTTTTCTTGAAAATTTATTTGGACATTCATAATGAAGAATAGAGTTACTTTTCTCTAATGGTGTAATAATGTTGAGTACCTGCATTTATTTGGATTCTATCCTCAGTGCCACTCTAAAACGCATGGACTTCGTTCAAGATGTGATTGAAAATGTGGTGACCAGATGAGAGAAGGATTTATAACTCTGATCTATCTTTTGCCTGATTGAAAACCACATTTTCTAGTAGCTTACTAAATCTTCGTCTCTCTTTCCATCTCAGACGAATCCACACTGCCGATATTCAAATGTGGTAAAGATGGCGTGTCTCCGAATCCTCGCAGCTGTGCAAGTTTCATCAAATGCTCGCACCACTTGAAGTATGTGGTGCCGTGCCCAGAAGGTTTGCATTTCAGAATCGAGACAGGCCAGTGCGAGAAGCCCTGTGATGCCCAATGTGATCAAAAGCTGGGTGAGTAAAAAATGAAATTGAAGGTGGATTTACGCTCCACCATTTATGAGACGACCAGTAAGACAACGCATATGCAGAAAGAGGCATATATATTTGCCACAATATCGTAAGAAAAATTCAGGCATTCCATGATTGGCTATAAATTGCTGTTTTGGCGTGTCTGAATTTTACTTTTTTGCTGCGTATTGCCTTAAAATGATGTATACTTATGCGAAGACGCATGTTAAAGTATAAAGAAGTCCAACATAGCTAAGTTTATAAAACTATAGATGGTTGGTTTGGCAGTGTTTATTGGCACAAAAGCCATATATGGCCATACTGCGCCTTAAAATAGAAGACATTGATGAACTCTTATATCACTAGTCCCTGGGAATGTAAAAATATAATGTAAATGTGCAAGTAAGAAAAACTAAACTATGTCAAATGTGAAACTTAAAAATCTGAAAAGATTCCGATGGGGTTTCTCTCCCACAAGGTCTATAAAACTATAGAAAAAAAAAATGTCTAAGAAAATGAAAAAGAAAACACAACCTGGCAACAGAAAGAACAAAGAGAAAAATGGCAAAATTAATCTACAAAAGTGATCTGTTTCTTCATGCCAAAATGAAACACATCAAATTCTACAAACACATGCGCAGTAAGAAAAAATACAATACAGCGGCATGTTATTCCATCGAAACAAGTACTTGCCGTAGAACAAATAGCATTTCTCAGCCTTTTTACGCATTCACTGTCTACAGACCTTTTTCAAAACTAGGCACAATACCATATAACAAGCAGAAAGCAGACACGTTGAACATACTAAAAATGATTTGGAGACATCCAGTGTCTTGGTCACTCTTTGTACATAACTCATTAATCTGATTAAACGCACGCTGTTCCACGTCGTTTAGGGAAATATTCAACTGAAAATTTTACTGAAAAAAATAAAATTTCATCATACTGATTTTTTTTTTTTAAAGTAATTGATAAAATTAAAAATAGCTTGATTTTTTTTTAAATACAGAAATCACATTTCAAACATGAAATGGTCTTTTCTAAAAAACTTTTTGAAATCAATTGATTGGATGGTCATCGAAGTCCTTGTTTACATTAATAATAAATAAGATGTAACAATATAATAAAGAAATGCATTTTCCATGATTTATTTAATTTCATTCCCTAAATTGGAAACATTTACCAATAATCATTATAGTTTTGTTTAGGCTCATAAAACTATTAAAATAACAATAATGATTATAGATATGGTGGATATGACAATATCACATCCACGATATCCATAAAATAATTCCCTTTTTATGACTGTACTGAAAATTAAAAATGAAATTAGAATCTTCTTTCATTTTAAAACGATAAATCTTTTAACATTTGCAAAAAGAATTAATAAATAAAAATTGTAATATGAGGTATTTGATCATGAATATAACAAACTGACATTTATGTACCATTATACAATGAAGTGACAAAAGTCATGGGATAGCAATATGCAAATATACAGATGGCAGTAGTATCGCAGCGAAAAAGTATAAATGCGCAGTTCGTTTTCCAGAGCTTTCATTTGTGTTCAAGTTATTCATGTGAACAGGTTTTTCGTGATTTATGGCGGCACGACGAGAATTAACAGACTTCGAACGTGGAATGTTAGTTGGAGCTAGACGCATGGGTCATTCCATTGCGGATATCGTTAGTGAATTCAACATTCCGAGATCCACAGTATCAAGAGTGTGCCGAGAGTATGAAATTTCAGGCATCACATCCCATCATGGACAGCGCAGTGGGCGACCACCTGCACTTAACGACCGAGACCGCCGACGTCTGTGTAGAATGGTCAGTGTTAATAGACACGCAACACTTCGTCAAATAACTGCAGGAATCAATGTGGGACGTGTCCGATAAGACTGTGCGGCGAAATTTGTCTTCCTTGGGCTATGACAGCAGAAGACCGACTCGAGTGCCTTTACTGACAGCACGACATCGCCTGCAGCGACTCTCCTGGGCTCGTGATTATATCGACTGGTCCCTAGACCAGTGAAAACCGTGGCGTGGTCAGATGTGTCACGATTTCAGTTGTTACGAGCCAATAGTAGAGTTCGAGTGTGGCGCAGACCCCACGAAGCCATGGACAAAGCAAGGCACTGTTCAAGCTGGTGGTGGCTGCATAATGGTGTGGGCTGTTTTTACATGGCATTGACTCGGTCCTCTGGTGCAACTGAACCGATCATTGACTGGAAATGGTTATGTTCAGCTGCTTGCAGATCACTTGCAGCCATTCATGGACTTCACGTACCCACACAACGATGGTATTTTTATGGATGACAATGCGCCATGTCACCGGGCCAGAACTGTTCGCGATTGGTTTGAAGAACATTCCGGACAATTCCAGCGCATGATCTGGCCACCTAGATCGCCCGATATGAATCCCATCGAGTATTTATGGGACATTATCGAAAGGTCCGTTCGTGCCCAAACTCCTGCACCATCCACACTTTCACAATTATGGACGTCTATACAGACAGCATGGCTCAATATTCCTGCAGAGGACTTCCAACGACTTGTGGACTCCATGACACGTCGAGTTGTTTCACTTCGCCGGGCAAAAGGAGGACCGACACGATATTAACAGTCATCCCATGACTTTTGTCACTTCAGTGTATTGATAATTCTGCTGTAACTATATCTTGGCATTATTGTTGTAAGATTTAAGATGATTGATTTCTAACCAATGCCAGTCGTTTCAAAAATTTTTACGTCAACTTTTAGGGTTTAAAAAATTCTTGTTATCCATATTTTACAAGAATTTGCTAACAAGCATTCAATTTTAGCTTTCGAATATTATTCTTAGGTCAAACCTTAAGATTAATTCTCGATTTCTAGACAGATATGACAAAATCATTCGAACCACCAAAAATTTGTTTTCTTGTATGGCTACAAGAAATGGTAAAGGCGTTTAGTTGTAATAAAAAACTGATTGGATAGCCTTGCAAAAATATTCATCTTTGACGAATAGGCGCTGTCCTTAAATACCTACATTTTTTTTGCACAAAAATATATTTCTTTTTAAATTTACAAATTTCAAATGTAATTACATTTCTATTGTAATAAAATTGTATATTGTTCACCATTTCTTTGCATGTTATTCTGATCACTGGTATATTTTCTTTTTTTGTACTAATTTTAGCCAGAAGTGGTCAAAGTTCACAATTGGGAATATCAAAAAAATCATAAATATTTTTTTCTTATTGATATTTTTGAAGAAAAACATTAGTGAAATGTTTTAAAAAAATAAATAAAATTTTCCTTTAACTAAATTGAGTCTTTGAAACATTGTGTTTTGATTCTAGCATTTGTTGTTGTGATTGAGAATTTAATTTATATTTGTCAATGTGAAATACCCAAATATAAAGGTAGATTTTTATTTCAATTTTCTTTCAAATCATTTTCTTAAAAGATAATGGAAGGCGGCATTTCTGAATTCAAATTAAGAAATATAAACTGTAGACATTTTATTCCTTTATGGTGAACTTTTTATTTAGTAATCATACACACCATAGAATGCAGACTTTTTTTTTAAAAAAAAAAGCTAACTAAATTAAAACTGTAGACGAATATTTTTATTTAGATTTAGAATTAATATAGTATTAAAAAAATACGAAAAAATATTACCTGATAGAATATCAGAATTAAATTGACTTCAAGCATACTAAATTATACATTTAATTAAAACTGACAAGTGTCAGACTCATAAAAAACAAATAATAAAAGGTTAGAATTTAGCTGACAGAAAAAGTTCTTAGAATCTTAGAAATGATCACTAGAGTATAAATCTTAAAAAGAATTTTGTAATGAAGAACGTTGCCATTTTTTATATTAAAATGAAGCTAAAATATAAAACATTCATTTGTCTGTAATTAAATAAAAAATATTGGTTTAACAAAAATAAACATCAAAATATTACAAAAGAAACTAATGCTTTAAAATGGTTCAGTTTTCTATAATAGATAATGTAAACAACACCAGGAGTAATATAATTTGGAAAACATATACTTTACACTTTAAATTTATTATAAAAAGTATATAAAACACATTTTATCAAGCAATCTGTTTCAGATAGCATATTTCCACAAAGAAAATTTTTTTACAGATTTTTAAAAGGTGAGTAAACTAAAACAATATTCTGGAAACATTACTGCAGACACATGACGATATGGAACAAATCACATCTAGATAAATAAAAATGAATGTTTGTTTTATGCGTTTCCGTACCGCTAATTCGATTCCGATAAGATTTCGACTACTTATTACTTGCATTTTCAGGATGGTTATAGGCATATTAAAATTATTTAATTTGTAATCTATGTAAATAAAAATGAATGTTTGTCTATGTGTCTCTTATGCTTTGCCGAACCACTCATCCGATTCCTATAAAACTTCGGTAACATATTTCTTGAACTCACGCGAAGATTACATGTATAGTACAATCACTTAAAGTATGAAAAATATTTTCGGATTTATTTACCTTATCTATTAACCACTAAATAACTCGCCATGGAGACATAACAGATTCAGTAAAGATGCTAAATTCAAGTTAAACGTTAATATTTGTAGCTATTGTATGTAAATGCGATGCAAGTCTTTCTCTGAGGTAATAGTTTTATTAAAAAGAGTGCGAGCAAGTTTTAGGAGAGCTAATTCTATAGGTTTGAAATTTTTACTAAACATATATAAAAATTTATCGTTTTTAGCAGTAACTTCCGAACATATTACAGTACAAATAATTTTGCAACATCTTAGTTTTCAAAGATGTTTAGTTTTGCAACATCTTAGTTTTCAAAAAATTGCATTTTTAACTATGTTAAAGATTTTATGGCATAAATATATTTTCTATGTTTAATCAATTGTAAAAGAAAACATTTTAATCACATTTTCTAATGTTAAACTCGAGAATCCTGAACGAATATTAAATGAATCACGAGATACAATAAATAATTTCTTTCATTACCATTCTGAAAGAACACCAAGCTTCACAATTCTAAAAGAATACACAAATCTAATACATAAAAATGAATATTTGATGTTTTTATTTTGCAATATAACAAATACTATATATGCTTCTGCTTTATATAACATTCAATTTCAATTAATGTAAACATGTCTGGCAAGAAAATAACTGACATTCTTCCTACCATTCTTAATTAAATAAGATAATTATTTCGAATTCCAAACGATATTTTCAAGAATATTTCTTCTGCGGCAGCAACGCGCTGGGTATCAGCTAATTGGTTTATAAACCAAATTTTTGGTGTAATTGTATCACACGCACACACACAAAAGATGAAAATCAAATAAAAAGAATCCTCCTCAATAAACTCCAAGCTCCATTTGGATTATTCATCCCAAGCTACTAACAAAAATAACATCAGTAATGTTTTCTTGGACGTGCATTCTAATCGTTATGGCTGGCAAGACTTTCTAAACGTCATAATCAAAACTGTATCAAATTTTATCTACGCATTGAGATAATTCTTCTGCCAATCAAATATTTATCCAAATTACACCAAAAGTAACTTCGACCCTTAAACCTGGGTTAAGAAAGATACAGTTATGCCATTTGCCACAGGATAGTGGGCATACACCCGTGGCACGAAGGATACATCAAATATATACACATTAACTGTCAAATTGACCATGGAAAACATCACAAATCTGTCTTTGTAAACTCATTTCCTTCAAGCATTTTATTTCCATCGAGACCAAAAGGCATACAATTAAACCTTATTACAATATACAACTATTAACAAATTTCTATAAATACTAAACAAGTGATATAATGAACAATACAAATAACAATTAAAATAATATACAGAGCATTAATGTAATATACAGGGTGTCCCAAATTAAAGTTACTCGATTCAGAGCTACATACCGCCGTAACTATTCATCCGAAAATTTTGAAATTTTGGGTACGCCTTGATAAAGGGATGGGAAAGACATTTTGCTAAAAAAAATTTAATTACAAATGTTTGCCACTAGAGGGCGTATTCATGTAAAGTGGGTCTGTCTTATGCGATACATCCCGAGCCGTCGCCAATAACCCAATGCGAATCTCTAATGTGACATTAATTCAACCAACCAACTAATCAAATATTTAAAACTACAGCATATGCAAATGTTGCAACGCCACTTAACAGCTAGCCAGTATAACTTCATGTTCGCGACTCAAAATGACTTTAAGTTTGCAATCTCGCGCTTTATAAGTCAAGCTGTTTTATCAAAACCCCGATTCAGCACCAGCAGCCTTAAGGAAAACAATATACAGAGAAATAATATACTTTGGGACTTTGAAAGATCTTCGAACAAATGACGTCTCAAGGATTAAACAAAAAGATTACGAAATTTGAAGAAACAGGATCGTTGAGTGTCCGTCCTGGAAGAGGAAGGAAATCAGTTCTTTCAGAAGTCGTTGAGGAGGTTGCACTTCAAGTGGAAGTGGACAAAATATCAAACTTCATGGCTGGCAGTAGTGTTCGCCATGCCGCAATAGTGTTGGATAGGCCACGTTCCACTGTGCATAGGATCCTCAGGAATATCCTATGATATTATCCATACAAAATCTCACTTGTTCATCAGCTGCATCCACAAGATTTTGCATCCGCACGATTAACGTTTTCACTGCAGTGTCTTGCAGTGTGAGGTCGATTCTGAATGGCCTTGGGACACTTTGTGGTCCGATAAAGCTCATTTCCGTTTAGACGGCTCGGTGAATACACATAACTGCCGAATTTGGGCTACAGAACATCCCCGCTCCACCCTAGATGCTCCGTTACATTCTACGAAAATAATGGTATGGTGTGGATTTAATGCATCTTTTATTCTGGAACCATACTTCTTCGAGGAACAAATTCCATCAGGTGCAGCAACATTCACTATCAGGAAAGAGCGATGTGCATCGATGTTGGAGAATGCAGTTGTTACAGCTCTACAATCCCCCCAATGTCTTGACCGAACGCTTTTTATGCAGGATGCTGCGACTCTACATACTGCATGCAAATTGTGTAAAAAATATTCTGAAAACACATTTTACAAAAGAAAGAGAAATAAACCGCCACTTCAATAATGCTTGGCCTGCCCGATCCCCAGACGTTAATCCATGCGATTTTTGGCTCTGGGGATATTTGAAAGATCTGGTTGGCCGTGACAACCCGAGACCGTTGCCTGATCTTAAAGCCAGTATTTGCCGCCAAGTGTTCAATATTTCAACGCAGACACTACGCTCTACTGTTGAACATGCCATTTTCCGAATTCAGAAGGTAGCTGACAATGGTGGCCATCGTATCAAAGATGACTTGGATTAAATCCAAGCTAATGTGTAATTCTTGTAATAAAATAGCTGATCTTGTAATAAAACGCTCTCTCGTTGCGACATTTAGAACTAAATTTTTTTAGCAAAATGTCTTTCCCATCTCTTTATTAAGGCGTATCCAAAATTTCAGATGAATAGTTACGGTGGTATGTAGCTCTGAATAAGGTAACTTTAATTTGGAACTCCCAGTATATTGCCACAACCCTATAGTGTTACCTTCCAGAATGTTTAGTTCAATCACTGGAAAGACCGTTTTATAATCGTGCCACATCATTGAACTCAGCGCTTGGCGGCCGTTTGATGACAAAATAGATATTACTGGAAACTTCCAGAGTTTTACTAATTGAGCCAGTGGGAACTAAGATACGTCTGATTGGTCCAGAACCTTCTCTACCCGCCTTTTTGGAACTATAAAAGGCCGGCAGTCGCAAGCTGCAATCAATCAGAGACGTAATTTATTGAGTTGTTGAGAGGATAACGAAGAAACAACGAATAATTGGATCTGTTCAGTGAAGAACATGCGTTGTATGGAGTTAAAGCGGTTGCTGAATTGAGCTGTGTGCCAAGTGCTGGTGTTTATTGAAAAAGTGACATCGTGTGAGGAATAGCCAGTCGTGTGAAAATAAGTTTGCAGTTGGATACAGCTAAAGCGAGGAGACAGTGGAGATTTGTAGACGTTTGGGTAGATTATAAAGTGATGCTACTCAGACTCTCTCCTGCTGAATTCTGTTGGGCCGCTTTATGTGCTGTTGTTATTATAACCGATTACTACTTGTGGGCTAATATTTGCCGTAGTGAGCTGCTGTGTGTTTATGTTCATCTCTACTGTATATTTGTTGTCTTAGTATTAGCGCCGTCTTGTTAATAAAGTCATTATCCGTTATTAAGGGACTGTTTATTTTATCGTACAAAAAATCGGCAAAGAACCCCTTAGAAATATCCAAAACAATATAAAATATGACAAATAACAAATACAATCGATAATATATCTGTACTAATAAAATATCAATAACCTCACTAGCATTTATACATAAAATAAAATTCAGTTAAATAATCTTAAATGATTTTTATACTGAGTAATTAAATAATCAATTATTTTAGCATAAGTAGTGACTCAATACAGTTTGATACTTAATCAAATGTTACATGGTAATAATAAATCATTGCAAAATCAAATAGATACAAGATTTGCTATAATACAAATTTATATTTACATAATATTAGAATAATATATTCCCTATGGACGTTATTTTCTATTGAAATTTCTACTGTTCCTATTTTTTAGTTGTATTTAATAGGGTAATAAAATCTTGCGTAGCAGAACATTTCCGAAAGAAACTACATTCATATCTTTATTTCTTTTAATTCTGAAAAGTTTCTCAAATAATAGCAACATTAATGAAAAACAAAATTAATAGATTAGTAAAAAAAATAACATTTTTTTTTTCTTTTCCTTTTTCTAACAGCTTGTGAATGCGGCTGGCCGACATGTGGTAAGTAGTAATAATTATTGATTATTAAATTAATTAATTATGAATTACCAAAATTTTATTTTACCATGAGCCCAAAATTTAAAAAAAATTATTGGATATTAATGATAGTAAATGAAAACAATGAAATGAAAATTATTTATTCAATAAAATTTTATTGGAATTACCTAAATCCAGTTAAGAGTTCCTAAACTTTAAACATTGCCACCCATTTCATTCTGAGTGCATTGAATTGTTTCCAAAGATAAACAGCATTTATCCTTTCCTAATGAGATTTTATGAACAAAAGAGGAGGGGGGGAAACACATTTATTATTAATTATAATTTTATGAATATGAAAAAATTATGAGCGTCTTTGAGATACTAATTTAGTTATATCCAGATTCAAACCATTTTCAATTCAAGACATAAACAAATGCATAATTAATTTCACGTGTAGAATCAGTGTTTTTAAGGTCTGAAAATTTCTTTTGGGCATGTCTTCCTTCTAAACAACGATAGTTGAGAAACATTTGAGCCCAATGAAGATGAAAGCTTCAAGTTTAATTTGCCTTCGTAATAATAGTGGCCCCCTGCAGTCTCAAAATGGATATACAGAAATACATGCTTGTCATTTATGTTTATGCATATATTTAATATATGCAATCTGTTATTAACGCTTATCGTCAATATAAGCGTTTAAAAATTCGAACTCGAGATTCGATGAATCTCCATATTTTAGACCTCCCTGAGTTGGTAAAAAGCATTTTAAAAATATGTCCGTCAAACTGTTATAAAGATAACTAAAAAATGATTTGAGCTAAATGAGGTGAAATTCGGAATGCTGTCTTTACATCAAATTTTAAGCAAAATCCGGTTGGAAGACTGTCTGTCCGCTATGGGATCAAATTGATCCAAAAGTGTCCAAGACAGATCTGGCCACATCTATAATTTCCGTGGAATACAGGAGTTGATGCGGGGGATCGAGATGGATCCTGAAGAGCTTACTACGTCAATATGGCAGGGTAATTAAGGATATGATTTGGAGATAATTCAGTGTCTATGCATTGAGGACAACCCCTGTAACTTCGATGTCCATCGGGCAATATTTTCATACCCTCAATGTTTAGTCCTCATTCTAGGTATGGTTGTGGAGATAGCACGGTTACAGTTTAGAGCAGGGATGGAGTGATTCTGAGAAGAAGCATGAAGTAGTCTGTAACTGCTATTGGTACTGGAGAATTGAAGGTTATTTCGGGCCTCCTTGGCAAGAATATTAGCTTTCTCATTACCAACGATGTCGACGTACGCTGGTATCCATCGAAGAATGCAGGTACTTTGTGTCGTGGTTATTTTGTTTAAGAACAGGACGATATCTTGGGTGAGTTGGGAGGTGCCTCTTAAAATGACCTGGAGAGCAAAGAGAGAGTAGTCCATTGGAATTTTGGATCGCTTCGGAATAGTAGAGTTTCAAAGCCTCCTTGATAACAACTATCTCACAGGGGTAATTTCAGGCAATTTTACCAACATATATTTTGTGAGATTTAGATTGTACAAGTTAATAAAATCGTGGATGGAGAATGCTGGAATCCCTGATATCAAATTAATTAATCAACATGCCGAAATTTTGGAAATTCAAAAAATTAACAGATCAATGACGAGTTTCATTGGAACGAACAGCGTAGTTGTTTGTATATAGGGTGGGGTAGCGAACTTTTATGGATCAACGAGCCATTTTTCCTAAAGAAATGTTTGATGAGGCATATGCGAGATTATTGGAAAGATAATAAAAGTAAATGCTAACAACTCAAAACTCTTTATTTACTAAGAAAAAATACGTTTTGGACTGTATGGTAGCAAATATTTTAATTATACGTGTAATTCAAATTAAAGTAATGTTAAAGTGAGTTTTATTGTTGCAAATTAGATGACAAATAATTTATATTGGGATTGTAAAATGTTATTTTTAGTAGAATGCACACTGAATTAGAGTCATCTGCCAAACGGTTTCTAAGTGAGTCTTTAATTTTATTCATCTCTGAAAATGATGTCACTCAGGCATAGGTAGATGAAGAACATGCGCCAGCTTATTCAAACAGTTAAATGTGCCTGGAGTCATGGAGCCTCTCATCTCCCTTCACGGAAAATACAACACAGAGCCGAGTGATTTTTTTCTTCTCTTCACTGAGTTGAAGAATTGGCTCAGATGCCAAATCTAGATTAATGAAGAATTTCAAAGGCACATTAAGGCTCGTTTTCTGTCATTGGCAACAAAGTTTTTCGAAGAAGAGGTAGGAAACATGGTCAATAGATACGACAAATGCCTAAATCTTCAAAATGTTTGTGGATAACTTCTGTGAATAATTTTATTCTCTACTTTTTTCTTCTTTTTTTAATAGTCCTTCTGAGTTTTTATTGGGGGAGGGGGCAGAAGGAAGGAAGGGCTGTTCTCCAATACTCATGCCTTTTATCGCAAAGCAGCAAATATCGATGAAAATTTCATGTTTTGTTATCGAGAAATCCAGATAGTTATCATGCCAATTCATAAAAATTCGTCATTCAATTGTTTATGTTATTTTCGCTGCATCAATTTGTTAAGTCTAGAAAACAAATAATTTAGTCGAGTAACGCGATTCTTTTAAAATTCGATCAAATATCACAACAGGATATCTTATCAATTCGACAGAACGCTTATCAATATACTCAAATGTCAAAAGTATGTTTCTATTTGTTTTGAAGTACTAGATATCATATAATAATCTCATCAAGTGTTTTGAAATCATTTTTTTTTTTTAAAAATTCTTGTATACGAACACAGAGAAGTATTCTATTCGCCTAATCGATTGGACTTGTTCAAAATTTTGATATAATCTCCTCTTCTGTGTACTTGTGATAAAGTTCAATATGTGTGTGTGTTGGCTTTCTTCAAGCCAGACCGTTTGACCTACAACTACCAAATTTGACACATGTATACTTTAGAAATCGGGAATGTGCAAATGGGGTCCCTTTTTGATTTTTGAATTATTAATTAAAAAGTAACCTTCCCGCCAAATCTGCTCGTAAGGCGATAAAAACATTTGATTTTGGAAGTTAAGGTGTTAAAAGTGAAAGAAAGAGTAATTTATGCATATGGTAACTAACTCTACTTGTTATTTCGTCATTGATTTTGGATGTAGAAAGGAAATTCCAAGATATTTAATAACTTTCATCTTAAATATATAGTTGTATCAAACTAAATACTGATTGTTAGAACTTGAATCTGAATTTTATACAAATGCATTAATTACATCTAGAAGCATGAGAACAATAATGTACCAGACTATTTTCCTTTCATTCGCTGTTTTTGAGCTATCTATTCATTGGCGTAATTTTTTAAAATTTTGGTTTGGAGAGATATAAAAAAAGTAGCATTCGTCAAAATCTTGAGGCTCTCCCATCTTTTTAACAATCGAATACAATACCTTTTTTTATATACGTTATGTAAAATAAAATAAAATAAAAATTGACTTAGGGTGATCAGAAATAACTTTGGTTAAAATCTTGAAATCCATTTTTTTTTTTTGTCGAATATAATACTTTTTTGTTATACGTTACATAAAAAAAGGTGAAAAGAACTGCCTCCCATTTTTACTTACTACTATTACTAATAACTAATAGCTACTTTTCATAAAATCTATCAAAATGCACACTTTTTGTTTTAAAATTGATCTATCTATATAAACTTCGTCCTTGAAAATATTTTCAGTAAACACGAATTTTTCATTTATTCCAACTATATTCAAATATACAGGTGTCTTGTCATAGGGGTAGGAGTAGGTGATCTGGGTGTCCCGTGTTCAAACATGGTTGTCCTACATCTATTCTGTCTGTGAGAAGAGTGCATGTGCCTCCTTGTAAAAAAGGGTTGTGCAAGCGAATGTGAGGCGTGAATGTACTTTGCCCTAGTTTGCTCTACTAAAACAAAAGACGCACCCTATCGGCTTAAAATCGCTGACTTTGACTGCGAGCTTGTCTATGACACGTGCCATTAGAAACAACAACAGTATATCCAAATATTTTCCTTAAAAAATAAAATTACGTATATTCAGATACTTTCCTTTTCCCCATCATTAAACTGTTATTTTTACAAAAAAAAAAAAAAAAAAACCTTTTATTGATGCTATATGCATTTAAAAAAAATGTTTTCTCATGTTTTCTTTTCTTTTAGCGTCCGAATGTGAAGAACGTGACGGGATTTACGCGCATCCAAACGAATGCGAAAAATTCATTAAATGTGAAGATGGAAAACCGACTGTTTTCGAGTGTAGCAGGGGCAAAGCATTCGACGTCAACAGGAAAAAGTGTTCTCCTAGAAATGAAGTCGATTGCAAAATTGACTCATTAAACGAGCTTCACGCTGTTAGCTCACCTTGAATCTTCATTTGTGATTTTTTTTTTTTCATAGTACTCGGATGACAGAAATTTTTTTACTTTATTTTTCTATATTTCTGAAGGGGAGGGATTAAAAACTTATTTACACTTTATTTAATAAAATATTTGGAAAACTTGCAGCTCAGAGGTATGTGAATGTAAATTATTTCTGAATTTACAGTTATCTTTTCATTTTTACAAATATGATAATAAACAATAGTAATCTATACTTATAATAAAGCTCAATGTGTGTGTGCGTGTGTGTGTGTTGGCGCTCTACAGGCCAGACCGTTGGACCTACAGCTACCAAATTTGGTACATGTATACCTTGGAGGTTGGGAATGTGCACCTTGGAGCCCTTTTTTCGAATTTTTAATTAGAATTTGAATTAATTAAAATTTAAGCGAAATTTCGACGTTTTTCCGCTATAACTTCCGAAAATATTATCGGATAAACATGATTTTAACATCAATTTAAAGATAAAAAAATTAGCTTTCTAATAGTATCGGTATTTTAACATTTAACTTAAGCTTCTATTTGTAATGAATTTTTAAAGAAGTATTTCAACTATATTTTTCAACAATATATTTCGGACAAAACAATAAAATTTAATCTGCAGGAGCACGTTACGAATGGAAGGGGAAAAATTATATTTTATCAATAGGTTGCCATCAGATAGATAAAAACTCAAATAAAAAAAATAATTATTGCAAATTAAACATTTAAAAATGCAATTTTCAGCACGTGCCTGCATGAAATGAAATAAATATGAAATATGTTTTTTCTTTAAAAAAAAAAAGAAAATGCAAAGAATTTTTTGTGACTTTTACAATATTATTAATTAAATAAATCAGCTTTGTTTAATAATAGAAATACATCCATAAAAAAGTCTAAATGAAGTAAATAGCTGCATAGTATGTAGCACGAGTCTATAAATGCTTTAAAAAATGAAGAATATTTAGCTTTTAATTAAAAAGAGATGAACTTGTGATATTAGTGTTTTAATGTATAGCTCAAGCTTCTATTTTTAACGAATTTTTAAAGAAATATTTTAACCATGTTTTTTTGAGCACGTGACTGGATAAAATAAAATAAAACAATGCCGGAAGTTCAAATAAAAAAAACTATCATCGCAAATCAAATCTAAAGAAATACAACTTTCAGCATGTGACTGGATAAAATAACATAAATATAAAATGAGATATCTAAAAAAATAAATGCAAGGCAATGGATTCTATGATCATTTGCAATATATATATAATTAATTCCATAAATTATCTTTATTTACAGTAAACCTGGTTGAATTTAGACAGGATATGCATTGAAATTCCGACTTAATGACATATTTCTATAATCGTTTGTAATATCTGTATCATTAAGTCAATAATTTTTCCCCTTTTTCGCTTTCTTTAAAAAACATATTTAACATTTTGGCAACATCACCGAAAAAAAACATTTATAATATTTTGGAAGCATAATCGATAAATTGTTAGAGCATTAAACTCAAAAAGTTTTTTCGAATAAAGTTACCGACTCTTTAACTACTAATAACTGAATCTTTTAACTTTAACTATTTCTTAAATTTTGGCTAATGAATATGTGATTTAATTGAAAATTTTAGAACGCATTACTCATGGCGAACCAGCTGGTCGCCAAAGGCGGCTAGTAATAATAATAAAGAAAGCCGGCGTCCTGGTTGAGCGACTTCCCCATAACCTGGACGTCCCGGTTCGGGTATTGTTGTTCTTCTATCTGCCTAGTGTTTGAATGTGCCCCTCTATAAAAAGGGGTTATGTAAGTGAATGTGACGCATGAAGTAGCTACGTCTTACTCTTGGTCCTAGTTGGCGCTACTAAAAAAAAAGACACTCAATCTGCTTAAATTGCTGACAGATCCAACAGGCTTGTAAAGTACCATAAGTAACAGCAACTGAAATCTAAACTTTTGCGAACTGAACCGGAAACTGAGAACACTGAAATCTTATACAACCGAAATTAAATAATAATAATAACCAAGGGGGACAATTATAATTTTAGGTTGCCTTAAAATTTGCTGAATAATAAGTTTCAATAAATGTTGGTGGCTCATTTGAAAAGTCTTTATTCGAAACGCCATCACCGTCCACTTTAACCAAGTTTTACGTTATCATTGAAAAAGTTATTTAAATGCCTAGTCGAGTTGCCATAAACCATCATAAATTAATCGCCGTCTAGAATTTTCTTGTTTTCATTTTTTTTGTAAAGTCGATTGCAAAATTTTAAATTTTACTTTTTCATGTGCGTTTTTTAAACGAATTCCAATAAGATACGGAAATGCATAAACAGGGTGTCCCATAAATATTGTGACAAACATTAAGTGGAGATAGGTTACATCACAAGGACTCAGATTTGCATATCAACCCGTGTTTGGAAACGCCATGGAAAAGTAGTACAATATGACAGGTACAAGAAATGAAAAGACACAAGATTGAGATCCTCTGAAATGTATTACATATGCTGTGGTACATGATATTTGAATGTCACAAAAGATGTTCAAAGTTTCCACCGTTGATAGTGATGCATACGTTACACCGTGGGACCACAGACTGGCGGACTCTTTCAAATACACCCGGATTTTGTTGGATATCCACAGTAGCATGGACGATTCTTGCAACCATTCCTGAATCCACAGATGTTGCGTACACAGCGCTTTTCAGTACATCCCAAAGAAAGAAATCGACGCTGTTTAAATCAGGAGAGCGTGGTGGCCACGACCAATCCATCGGTGGCTGATTCAAATGTTCACAAACACATCTGCCATAATGAGGAGGTGCACCATCACGAAACGACGTATGGTTCTGATGTGTTGTGGCACAGGGTCAAGTAATGTTAGTAGAACCTCTTGCAAAAAAATGAGATATTATGCAGATGTTAGTGGCAATAGCAACAAATAAGGTTCGACTAAGACATCACCAATCACATCAGCCCAAACATTCACTGAAAAGCGACGTTAGGCAGCATGGATCTTATGCTATGGGGATTCCCGCCAGCCCATAAATGTGCATTGTGGTAGTTGAACATCACATCTCGCTTAAGTACGCTTCATCCGTCGTTAAAATGTAGGGTGGGTGATTCGCATCTTGGCAACATTGATCTATATATCAACGTACAAAACGTTAACGTGGAGGATAATCTGCGGGGAGCAGTAACCGTACGCTTGCATATGGTATGGGTGTAAACATTCACATTACAAAACACGATGAACATTATTCCTCCGACGGCAGCAGCGACGGGTCGTACGCTGGCATTCGGATTTTTTCCAACGGTATCCAACACATTTTCTTCCATTCTAGGAGTTAAAGTCTATTACCTCGTAACGACCCTTATTCACAGAAATTGTGATGCAAATTACTGAACATTGGGCAGTCCGGCGCATCTCTCTGTGGGTACCTTTCCTGATACAAACTTTCAGCAGCTTGCAGGTCTGCTTCCTAACATGCTACTGTGAACAGCGCCACCTAGCTTCGAATGAAAGTGTTTCGGACCACGTGTCTGAATGCAAGTCTGAAGACATCGATGGTGAATATTTTGCTGATAGTGATTCAGATCTCGCCTTGGAAGAATTAGACGAGAGTTTAATTGCAAAGGATGTAAATTTCGAAATGGAAGACGCACTTTATTGAATAACTCCAATAGAGAATCTGTAAAAATTTTGCCATTTTTTGGAAATTTTGGTTTGAAAGTAAATATCAAATGTTCTAGTGAATTTGACTTTTAAATTTTTCTTCGCCGAAGAATTATTGACAATGATAGTTGAAGAAATTAAAAGATACGCCCAACAGTTATCAGTGCTAAAATCAGTTGATTCAGAGGCAAAAAGGAAGCACGTTTCTCCATGGAAACCAACGGATATAGATAAAATGTTAAAATTTTTTGGATTATTTCTTTTAATGGGACATGTTTCAAAAGATACTATATTGGAATACTGGTCAACATTTGAGCCGACTGAAACTCCGAATTTTCGGAAGATCATGCCTCATGATAGATTTCTACAGATTCTTAAATACTTTCATTTTGTTCACAACAGCAAAAGAGTGAAAAAAGATGCTTACGATTACGATCGCCTTTGGAAAATGCGTGTGGTGACATCTTAATAAGCCAGTAACTACCACTAAACATTGGTGGTCATTTTTGTATAGTGGTTAAGTTACTGGCTTTCAAACCCGAACATCGCAGGTTCGATTCTTGGCGGAATTCAACCTACGTATTGGCACAATTCCGCCAACACCTATGCCAAATGCGAAACATGTTTGGAATACTTGAATAAAGTATTTAAAGATGTATGTAATTTAACTGAAAATATATTAGGAAAATATATATGAAGTGCAAAAGAAGGGTTCAGTTTAAGCAATATATTCCAAAGAAACGGAAACAATGGGACATGAAAATATATAAAACTGCTGATATGACAGGTTACACCAATGATATGAAAGTTTATTTAAGTAAGGAAAATGTCGAGCAAAATCCTTCTGCTTCTTACAACCTAGTCTATACAATGGCAGAATGCATAAAAAATAAAGGCCATAAAGTGTTTATGGACAAGTACTTTTCATTACCAGAATTAATCAAAGATCTGAAATATATGAAAACTTCCTGCGGAACCTCCGAGAATGACTTGTATGACATTTGTGTATAGCCGCTATACTCAACCTGCGGCCCTCGGGCCGCATGCGGCCCGCGGAGGCATTTTGGTTGGCCCAATTATTAAACTAGGTAGTTACAACTTATTTGTAAACAACTTCAAATTTCGCGCCCTTCAAAGAGTTGGTAATTGAACGGGAAGTATGGGAATGTGAGAGATATCAATAATTTGCTTAAATTGGAAACGCAAACTATCCTAATCTATGGTTGCGTAAACGATACGGAATACGCGGCGCGGGAATCCCCTTAAAGGTCTGTAATCTATGGTTGCGTAAACGATACGGAATACGCGGCGTCGGGAATCCCCTTAAAGGTCTTGTCACGCGCAAACGCGGACGGCGGGGCGACTTGCGAAGCTAAACATTGCTTGTCATGTGTAATGAGACGTGTGTTTTACTAATTGGCAAGTTGCCCCGCCGCTCGTGTTTGCGCATGGCCAGACAGTAAGATCCATGGACCTAAGTGCGTGTCGCTTTGATTGTCGATCGAAACTAAACTTGTTATAAATTTAATCTAAATTATTAAACTAAATTTGTGTACGTACCCGCGTCCTCTGCCAAATAATAGTTTTGTTTTGTAAATTAAGTATACCTATTATTTTCAAAATAATGTCAGGAGTGTCGTCGAAGTATAAAAGAAAAATATCAAGTGAAAATAGATTGTTTCAAGATGAGTGGGAATTATTTTGTTGTGCCAAATAAAAACAACGCAGCTACTTGTTTGATATGTCGGGAAAGTATCATATTGAAGAAATACAATATTTCTCGTCATTTCACTTCAAAACATAAAGATTTTGATGAAACGTTTCCTCCCGGATCGTCTTTGAGAAATGAGAAATTGAGTTTTTTTAAGAGATCATTGCATGAGCAACAAAATGTTATGTTCACGGCATTATCACAAGGCTCGGCGGTAACAAAAGCATCATATGAAATTTCTTACATTCTTGGTAAGCATATGAAACCATTTACCGATGCGGAAATTGTAAAGGAATGCTTTATTAGTGCTGCTAATATACTTTTTGATAAATACAGTAACAAAAAACAAATAGTATCTGATATAAAAAAAATACAGCTTTCGGATTCAACCTGCACCAGGCGTATTGAAGACATTTCTAAATTTATTTCCGATGATATATTAAAAAACCTAAGAAGATGCAAGTTTTTCAGTTTAGCATTTGATGCCAGCACCGATATTTCAGCAACATCGCAGTGCTCGGTGTTTGCTAGATATTGTACAGAAAACAATGAAATTCATGAAAACTTTTTAAAATTACTGCCAATGAAAGGTCAAACCCGAGGCACGGATTACCTTGATACTATTTGTAATTTTTTAGAACATCATGAAATTGATGTGCAAAAAATCGTGTGTTTGTGTACAAATGGTTGTCCTTCAATGACTGGATCCGAAAATGGCTTCATTTCATTATTTAAGAAAAAATATAATTGCAGCAATTTAATAACATTCCATTGTATTATCCATCAAGAAAACTTGGCGGCCCGTGCTGTAGAAACAGAAATAGAAGCTGTAATGAAAACAGTTATCAATATTGTCAATTATATAAGAGCAAAAGAACTGAACCACAGAAAATTTAAAACCCTTCTTGAAGAACTGGGAAGTGAGCACAGCGACGTTCTTTTGCATACCTCGGTGCGATGGCTTAGTAGAGGAAAGGTTTTTTTCATTACGCCATGAAATAATCCTATTTTTAGAACAAAATAATAAAGGGTACCCAGAATTACAAAACGATGAATGGTGGTGTCTTTTAGGTTTTCTATGTGATATTACGGAAAAACTAAACAATCTCAATCAGAGTCTACAAGGCGAAAATAACATAGTGTCCAATATGGCAAATAAAGTGTTTGCATTTGAGGAAAAGCTAAGTATTTATTATAATGAAATACAGAACAAACTGCTGCACAATTTTCCAACTATTATAAAAACCAGAGAGGACGGTATTAACATTTCAGAAGAAAACTGCTCCATAATTTCAAATTTTATAACTGCACTATTAAACGAATTTCAAAAAAGGTTTCAAGATCTCAGAAAAATAAAAAATTGTTTGTTACTTGTAGAAAATCCATGGCATTTAAAGACACCAACTATTTCTGAGTTGGCTTCAGTTTTAAATTGTAATTACTCGGAGTTGTTTGATGAATTTATTGATTTTAAAAATGACACCAACCTAGAAGTAATTTTCAAAGAAAAAAGGGAATATGTGGAATTTTGGAGCATTGTTCCCCAAAAATATAAAAGCGTGCAAAGATGTGCCCAAATAATGCTAACATTTTTTGGGTCAACGTATGTGTGCGAATCATCTTTTTCAAATTTGAAATACACAAAGAGTGTATATAGAAATAAACTGACAGATTCCCATTTGGATGATATAAGAGTAGCATGCAACGACAAGCCAGATATTGATAAAGTTTTAAAAAAATGCTCCCAGTTCCAAAAGTCTCATTAGATATACATATAAGTAAGTAAGCATCTTTGTTAAAAGTTCTTTTTTACATTAAACTAAATAATTCATTAGGTTGATATTACTTTTTCATTTATACACTTAATTATTTTTTACTTGCGGCCCGGGCTACCGTGACTGAAACGTGTTTGTGGCCCCTGTATAAAAAAGGTTGAGTATGGCTGGTGTATAGGCTACATAATATTAACCTTAACTTGGTTTAACATTTCTACAGAATCTATTCTCTCCTCGGCGAGTTTTTTGGAGATTAATCCTTGGTAAATAGATGGGGTTGAAATACGATTTTTTAAAAAAAATTTAGATAATTATACTATCTCTATAACCATCCTATAGATGTGAACAATAAGCTGCCCAAGTTTCATCGCAATCGGATGAACGTTTGAGGAAGGCATAAGAGACATAAAGACATTCATTTTTATTTATATAGATTTGAAGGGTTTTAATTCATCTCTCATTACTTAAAGAAATATATTTACAATTAAAATAAACTGATATATACTTCATATCATTTATGGTAAACAATAATTATATGCTCTACATAATTAAATATTTTATTTCTTTATACTTTAAATATAAAAATATACAATTGGTTTGATTTAATGTGAACTCACCAAAACAAAAAGTGCCTATAATGATGGTTGGTTTGTTAATCTTCATTAACAACCACTAATAAAAAAGATGATTAAGTCTACCAAATATAAAAATTTGACAGTTAACAAATTCATTTGACTTCCCACTGTGTTAAATAAATAACAGTACTTTAAATGTATGAACTAATATGATTTATTTCAATAGAAAATTAAGAAGAATCTATTAAATTTCACATTTGCTTTTTATTCGTAGATGAATAAAAAAAAGACAAATTATATCCAAAACAGAAAATATAATCTAATTAATAGAGAAAAATAATCAATTATAAGAATAATTTCAATATTTATGAAGAAATATTCTTTGAATAATAGTAGAAAATAGTTACAATTCAAATGTTGAAAATCAGATAAACAAAAATATGCAATATTAACATTTAGTCAAACTTGTAAATTCAATATGATCGAGGAACAGAAAAAAATATTTCCAAGATAGTTCCTGAAAATTCTGTATTCTATTTAAAGATTTCTAAACTTTTTCAATTTTATTTGCTTAAAGATTGCATTGGATTATTGTTAGATGTAAGGATAAAAAGTGTACTAGAAAATGGCCATACTCTCTCTGTGAGATGTTTAAAGCATCATATGAGCATAAGCATTCGTTTCACTTCCGTAACAAACCAATCAGTGAAAAGCTTTGATCTAGCTGTTAATAACTTCATCTTTCTGTTTTAATA
This sequence comes from Argiope trifasciata, assembly GCA_026543055.1. Classification (NCBI taxonomy): domain Eukaryota; kingdom Metazoa; phylum Arthropoda; class Arachnida; order Araneae; family Araneidae; genus Argiope; species Argiope trifasciata. The sequence goes on from JAPMOQ010016722.1 coordinate 1,257,339, forward strand.
CTTGCCATGTGTTATGGTTTGATATAAGAAAAGGAAAACTGGCAAGGATAGCATCCAATAACTTCAACAAGAAAAATATTTGAGAGCATAGTTTAAAAATTTTTCTTCTGGAATCTGTTTGATGCATTTAACATTTATATAGTAACATTCAAAACATCAGCTAATTTCATAATGTTATTTTTTTTTTCAATACCTGCTATAGTTTATAATTTTTCCTCAGTAACACAATTTAATCATCATTATTATTATACCAATAATTCCTTGATACTAATTCGCACATAGCAAATTCATTTTCACATATAGTATCCATTATTTTTTGAAGAGCTACATTTTTACTCTTTTTTTACATACTTGAGTGTATTTTATTTTGTAATAAAATTATAAATAAATGGGCCAAAATTTTAGCTTGGGTTTACAATACATTTTAAAGAATAAAATTCTGTTTTACTCATACTACAAATTATATAAATTACAACACAGTTAAAATTCTTTAAAGCAAAATGTAAAATTCTATAAAAATTAGTACTTTTTGCTATGTTCCAATTAATTGTACTAAATAAATTTTCTTATAAATATATTATTCTCTTTTATCAGAGCAGATCTTATTCCTGATGGTTTTCAGACAGTTCAAAGAAAAGTAATAATAAACCCATTACTAGTTCACAAATCAAATCTATATAGGAGTACTTTAGAAAAGCCAATTGTTGTTCAAGGGATTTCTATAAAATGGCATGTTACAAAACATCAAAAAAGTAATATTTCTTACAAATACATGATGGAATGGCATAGAGTAACTTTTTAATGTGAATTTATGATCATCTAAATACATTATGATCTACACAATGTCAGATAACTATAAAATTGTAACTTTTTGTAAAATCTGAACAAATGTGGTGATAAGTAAAATATATTTATTGTTACAACTTCTAATAAATAATACCTTAATTTTTTTTACAAAACTACTTATTGCATTATTTAAAATTATTTTATTACTATACAGAAAAATTGAATGATCCTATTCACTGCATTATAACTCTTTATAGATTTCCTATCTGTCTATGAAGATCTCCAAAAAAATGGTTTAGTTTTGTTTAAATAAAGAATTCTACCAATTCTGAATTCTAACGAAACCACTATTAATCTAACTTATATCAATTTATATCCCCCCCTTCAGTTTTAGGTGATGAATCATTGAATAAGAAAAAGATTACAATAAAAAATTTTAGCATTGAAACAAACCAGAGTCAGTGTGAAATATCAGATCTTGTTTTATTTTGATAGCTTTTAAAATATGCCTAAATTCCGCAAAATGATTAAAAAATACATTTACAAAAATAAATTAAGCCTGAAGTTATTCTTTATCCAACAGCAATAAATAATAAAATTGCACATTCACTGTATTGAATAAATATGAAGTTGGATACAGAAATATCCTTCACATCAGACAACTCAAAATAAAGTTTAAACAATATATATCCACTTAAGTAAATCAATATTTATAAAAATTAAAAAGATCTTCTTTTATATTTTTTATTATGGCTTGAGTAATTTGCTCCACTTTTTTATTTATAAGAAAATAATACAAAAAAATTTACATGCCTTGCATTTATATTAGAATATTGGAGAAATTTTCTTTGTTTTTAATAAACACAAAACAACGAAATGCTTTTTTAATTAGATAATATATTTTCAATACATTAACTTTTCTGAATATAGTAAATATTATCAGTGACAGTTAGTGATCAGACATCCCCATTTATTTTCAACAACTAAAATTTGATACGCCACCATATCTAGCATCCAATATTGAAAATCATGGAATCTGCACATTTTAATATAATTCTTCATAAAAAAATGAAATGTTAAATTGTTCTAAATCCATGGTTAAAAAAAACGACCATATGTAGCATTTTTAGATTTGACACAAAATGGGAGAATCCATCATAATTGCTAATGCCATATGTTACAACAATTTTTTTTTCATAATAATAAAAAATATATATATTTAATAGAAAAGTAAATTCTAAGCATATAGCAGGAAACTGGTTTTCTTATTATAAAACCATATATATTTATCAACCTACTATATCATTTTTCTAAGAATCAGAAATTCTGCACAGTATTTATAAATTTTCATATTATTAGATTAAAATTTTGTTTATTAAGAATACAAACTTAATTTATTGTCAAACTGAAGGAATTGATTTTGACAGGCCAGTACCACTAAAACATCAAACATTTTTCAATATCTGTGCAAAAGTATATTTAATAAATATATAAGATAAATCATGAATTTTAAGCTTTGGAAACTAGCATGTTCAGGAATTTAAAATTTTTTACTTCAATTTCAAGTACAGAATTGCTTTTAAATTTTTATTCAACAATCTTCATAGAAAAACAAGACTATTTACAGATAGATATACAATCAGTTCCAATCAAGACTATACGTGAATAGGTGGGCAATTTTTTAAGTGCAAAAAGAAAAAAAAAAAAAAGTTGAAGTCTATCAATAATTTAAGAAATAGATAATGAATAAAGATAAGTGAAAAGAAATACTAGATTTTTTGAAGAGATCAAAATTAATTTATGCATTTACATTACAGATAATACAATGCAGAAAATTTATTATTTCATTCTGTAATTTCTTCAAATGCATTATTAATTTAAGCTCAACTAAGCTGTCTTTATATTTTTTTTTATTGTCAGAAATTAATTACTTAAAAAAATTCATATATTAAATAAGTCTACACATACAAGTACAATAATTCATAATCATCTGAGATTAAAATATGCATTCATTTAGAAGAGCATTCCACAGCATTGAGTCTGTTAAAACAAATATATGTGGATTTGAAAGTTTTATCTTCTAACAACTACCTCTCAGAAAACTAATTTTTTGAAAAATTTTCAAGCTCATGTTATGTATAAGAAGAAAAAGTTTAAATAATAACAAAAACTTGTAGTGTTATAATTAAGAGATATAATTTAAATATCAATTACAAGAAAAAGGAAAAGCATGTAATAAATTATTAATAATATCAAATATTACTCTTTTATGAAAGATTAATCTAATTTGTGTATTATGCTATAATATTTAACTTACCTCTGAAAGTTCAAAAATTATACTAACATTTAAATTGAAACATATTACTATTTATCATCAAATGTGTACTTAAAAAAAACTTCCAAAAAGTAATGCAATAAAAATTTAATAATATATGCAATTACAGAGCTAAAGAAATTTAGGAAATAAATTAAGAGGCTATTCTAAAAATTTATTAAAGATAGCGAGTCAAATTAAAAATAAAAGCCTTTTTCATAATGCACCAACAATACAATTTGAATTTCATCTCTTTTTTTTTATTTTCACATTTAAAAATTTTTCTTTCAACTGAATTGAAAAATCTATTTCTGATTTTAGTGCAAAAATTTGATAAATTACTTTTAAAACTTATCTTTAAATAAGCTAGCTTGTTATGTTATATTTAGACTTAATGTGTTTTTTCAAGAAATAAATAGGTATTTTATGAAATGAATTTAATATCTTAAATGTAATAAACATGATAAATTCCCCAAGCAGTTTTCTTCAAAATTTATTATTATAATTTTTTTAACAACTTCATTACATTTTTATGACACAAAACATCATGTTATTAATTTAATATTCTCTTTCCTAAAATTTCATATTCATCAGAGATAAGCATTACTTCACCTCCAACATTCTTTAATTGATTATGGACATCCTTATCTAAAACATTAAATTCAAAGCATTTTATGTTTAAATAAGTACTGAGTATGTAATAAAATATCCTTTATGCTTAATAGAATATTTACTATTTTTCAAACAATGAAAATAATTCTGTATTTTCTACATAATAGCATATTGGTATTACACAATAAAATGAATTAACATTGAAAATAAATTACTGCTATATTCTCATATAGAAAGCTCCCAATGAAACAAGTCTCAATTACTTCAGATATGTTTAAGTACACAGAGGAGAATTTAAATTCATAATAATAAATAGAAAAGGTAGATGAATTTTCATAAATTATTTTGAAGGGCAAACTTACCTCATTCGGAAAGCAATTCAATTTTTTACGAGCTTTAATACATACAGTAAAGTTAGATAATGAGTTTAATGACTTGTAAATAATTCAGATAAGTATATCAAGTGCTTTGCTAAATACTGTATTGCAGTTTCTTAATTTTGCTTTCTTAGAAAAAAATCAGCTTTATTAAAATTAAATTGACTTTGATTAATGATTCACACAGAATTGATTAAAATGGTAATTCTTGATTTTAAAATGGACAGACTGAAAGATTTCCTATCATAAATTGAATGAACTATAAGGAAGTAAAATTTTGTCTCTTTAAAATGAGTAATCAAGAACTTATTACACATAGATGAAAAATTTTAATATAAATACTAGATACAATTTAAAAGAAGTACATATCAAGATACAACTCTTGCAAATGATTCCAAATCAGCATTTATTTAAATAAATGATAAGAGTAAAGCAGCAATACAGATAACATCCTCCATTCTTGTTCTTAAGATTTACATAGAATGGAATCACAATTCTATACAGCGCTTACAGAAATCAGATATTTCAAATGCTTTTTTGAAGGAAAAATGATAACAAAAAAGGCAATACAGCCCACATCCACCACTCTGAACAAACAATGATACTTCAGACTGGATTCCTAATTCTGTATAGCATTAATTGTTATCAAATATTTAAGCATGGAATGATCACTAAACGAGCATCTAAAAATGAGGGTTCTACCAAAGCTCGCCATCCTTCTCTTTAGCTGGAACTTCGATCACTCTTGGTCTATCAATAATCCTGGCAGTGCGATCACCTTTTTCAACTATTCCAATAATCCATGACTGAAAACCTTCTTGTTTCTCGATATCCTTACAGTATGCAGCAGCTTGTTCGCGAGGAAGGCATATCAGAAGTCCACCAGATGTTTCGACAGAGCGACCTTGGAGAAGCTGAAAGGTGTTTCCGCAAGCTTTAGCTACAGCTGCCATCTTTGCAATGACTGGAAGATTGTGGATGACAAAACTAACTTCATTTTTCTGTATTTTGGCCAAATTTTCTGCATGTCCCAACAATCCAAATCCTGTGACATCTGTAGCTCCATGTGCATTGTATTTGTGCATAAGGCGGGAGGCAATTCTGTTCAAGCGACACATTACATCCACTGCTCTCTGGTAAGCTTTCTGAACATCAGTCTGGGTGATAACTAATTTGATTCGGTTCCATCTTTCCGGTACATCCAGCCACTGGTAGGCACTTACTGCAACTTGTGTACCTAGAGGCTTAGTCAGAACCAGGACATCTCCAACAACAGCATTATCAGGAACTATGAATTCATTTTGTTGACAAACTGTTGTTGCAACACCACCGATTGTTAACCACGGATTCTGCACTGTCTGTCCACCTGTAATCCTTGTTCCTGCCTCATACGCACAATCCTTGAAACCTCTGATTATGATGGGAATGACTATATCTCTTTCAACCCCTGTCATCTTACTACTGACAGCCAACAACATTAACATGTTATCACACTCAGTGACACCCATTGCATACAAATCACTAAGAACATTTGCACATGTTATTCTACCCATTAAATATGGATCATCACAAAGAGGGTAAAAAAAGTCTGTTGTTTGGACGAGAGATAATCCACCATGTCTCAGAGGCGTGACACTGCAATCCATACCAATGCCAATCCTTGTGATCGGCATCTGCATGAAATGCGATTGCTCTTCCATATCGTGCAGAAAACTTTCTTGATCTAGTCCCTCCAAGAGCTTTTGTAGGGTCTCTTGGGGGACTTTACACCCTCATCCTCTTAATTCGGAAAACTTCGTTAATCGGAAACTGGCGTCTAATCCGTGGGCAACAGGATCGAACTGACTTCTATAAGACCAAGCTGCATTGCTGACCTCTAGTTGAACAGTAGCAGTCAAACACTGTTGATTTGGATCGTTCTCCATTGTTTATCACCACTGAAAGTTAATAAATATGTAAAGTAATTATCAACAAATACAATAAAATTAGGCTTACATATAAATCGCTTTCGCGCGTGACAAACGCGACGGATCCAGTTAATTCAACATCATAAAAACGAAATAACAGAAGAATTTTTGCATGTTGCCAAAAAACTTTGAAGGAAAAAGTTTTTAAAAAGGAAAACATGCTTTTCTTTCTTTTGATTTACTGGCTTATTTGTTTTGATAATGTTTTACTATATTAATAATGGTTATAAATAATTTATCTACTTTTCAAATTTTACAATTAAGTCTCCATTAGCCACAACGTGAATACTGCTTTTAACCACATCAGATCTAAGTCGCACTACAGCTTCGAAACGGGGATAAATTTAAATGACGTTAGAATCTCATGCTAAGATTTGAAGTCTTGTGACATGCTGTAATTTGTAGCGTATTTCTTGCGGGTGGCATATTTAATGAACCTTTATTTGGCTAGACATGAATGTGAATTCAATTTATTAAACCTATGCTAATATTTGAATTCATCAGCTTAAAATATCTTTCTGGGGGCACGGAAAATTTAAGTGAAATGAGAATCAGAAGAAAAACCTTGAGCTTTCGAATTCGCGAAAAGACTCTTTATTTTACCGTACTTCTTTTGTATTTGTAAACAGAATGTCAATACTAAATTATATTTCTATAACGGTTTCCGGTTCCAACCCTTCTCGGCGGACGTCCGTGTAACCTCTTGTCTAGGGAACTCTCTGCACTCTCTCTTCTGACTGTTGATTAACACCGGAAGAAGTGCTGAGCGCCCTCTCGTGGTTATCATACTAGGGTCACAATGACTTTTTAGTAAGATGTCAACCAACAACTGATCATGATTATGCCAGAATCGAAATCCGATTCCATCAGCGTATTCCCCATGTGGTTTTATGAATGCTGAATGTGATTCGAGAACATTGGATGCAGACACAGGTTTTTTTCCTCATCTAAATACAATTCAAATTAATGAGTGCAAACCAGTACATGTAGTCTCGTTGAAACTTTTTCGTATATTTCCAAATGAATATTTCGTTTCTCTTACCCATCTTTTAGGAATTGCAGAGATTGAATAAAGCTGCCATTCTGTCAGTACAAAGTATTGAAAAACAATTTTAAGATGTCTCTCCGATGTTGGTCGACATTCAGATAATCGAATAACATTGTGGGAATATTGTACAATATCTTGTGCTTATAGGGAAACATTAGATGTGCTCAGATAAGTATTTTCAGAATATTGAATATGAGAGTTTTGTGCTTGGTAATACAATGAAGAAAACTGAATATGTATTTTGGATGCATTTGGATTGAGATTAAAATTTGACAGAGTTATATATTTTAAGAACAAAATTGCACATTATATTTTATTCGCTTGAATCATTGCGTTTTGGGATGCATTACAATTAAAACAAGTTAATAAAATGGTAATTTTAAAAGATCCTAAAGAGTTTCTTTGATAATGTGGTGACCTATGGATTCGAATCTCAAAAGTGAAACCTCGGATTCAAATTTTAAGGATTATCATCAGGATTCTTAGTAATGCAGGCAAATGTACCAGCTGATAGACAATCATTCATGAACTTGGTTCAAAATTTGATACCGATTTGCAATTTGGATCCTGTAACTATGCATTAAAACTTTGTGCATTCTGGTTTTTTAAAAATTTTGTAATTATTGCTTTCTTTTATAATCGAACAGACAGACCAACTTCCTGGGAATGAATTTCGAGGAATATTTGAAATAATTTTATAAAGTTAAAGCTTAAATATCACATTTCATCCTTCGAATGTTTTCGAATTATTGTGTTCACAAGCTAAGCAACAGGAATACATCATTCCAAAAATGCATTTTTCTTACTCAAAATGGTCTGAAAACATCGAACTCAAATTGTTTGATGATTATCATACATTTTATGCATTCTTTATTTAAGCGAAAGCAAAATGTTCAGGGCTTTGTTTCGATATAAACTGATTACGCAATTAAATTGACGGAAGATCTTTCAGCATATGAGCATATGTTTTTTTTTGAGTTTGAATCCAAATATTTTCTCGTATGATATTTTTAAAAAATTTCCTGGTATCTGAGTGGCAATCCTGCTGAAATTTCTAGAAGAATAGAATGACGCATTAGTTGAAACTTATTTTATACTTGTAACTTTCCTTAATGAAGTTTCTTTTTAAGGCTTATTGCGTTTTGTGTTACATAATTTTGATAATAATTCCATTGTGGAGTGTAGATAATCTTGGCAATTTCTATAACTTTTTGTTTTTTGCCAACATATTAGAATTTGCACAGTAGTAAATTCCAGAAAATAACAAGGCAAGTTATTTTATTTATTCGTATCTATGATGATAACTTTTTTATTTGTGAATTTATTTATCCTTTTAATACATAACTTTGCGTGTGAATTTCTTTATATTTAAGATACCAGCGGGTGACCGAGCTCCGCTCGGAGAAAACAGGTATCGAAGCTAACTCGAAGATTTAAATTTTCAATTGTGATTTATCAAAACAATACATGCCATAAGAAAATTTTTGAAACCGTTGGTGAAAAGATAACCGGTTAAACCTCGACTTTTCATCGTCCACCAGCGATGTCATGTCTTGATGTTCCATTGGAAATCCCCATGTGGGCGGGTCTCTTCCATGTTTTCTGACCATGCACGGAGCGCTTGGGTACATATCATCACACGGGTTATGGATCATCCATTTCGAGATCAGTTCCGGATCATCTTCTGGAAACTTTATTAGTTCGCCATATTGGCTATAGATGACAGCACGTTACCGCTTGAAACCTATTACCCATTATGGCGAACTAATAAAGTTAGAAAATATCCTATCTGTAACTTCCAACTGCTCGACCGTAGCGCTTCAAAACCGGCGCCAATCGATTCCTCGTGGCCAAAAACCTCACACCCCCAAGTTTACCGGAGTTTATTAATTCTGGGGCGATTTTCGACTTGGCAAACATTCCTCGTATTATAGTATAAGATTGGTTAGTAGATAAAATAAAAAAAGCCATTTTTTTTTTCTTGGCGAATTTCCACATGCAGAAAAATTCAAAATTTTCAATTTTTATTGTTGTTTTTTATAATCCGTTATCATTGAAAGTATTTTAAGGAAAACTGGAATTGACAAAATTCACAAATGGATAGATAATTTAATTCCCCATAATTTGCGATTTAGAACGGAATTGATGGGGAAAAAAGGAATACTGATATTGAAGTTTTCTAGAAATGTCTACAGATGAAAAAGCATTTTCCGAGAGCAAAAAATTTGCCTCATTTCACTGCCCATATTTTTGAAATCTATACTGTAACTTTCAAATAATAGCATTAAGCTCTGAACTATCATATAAACGGTAGTAAAAATAAAATTATGAGCGATATGAAAAATAAAGTATTGAGAAAATCGGATTAATATGTAATTTAAAGAAAAACATGGTCACAGGAGTTTAACCCTCTTGGCACAGCTTTTGAATGATTGTAATTTTAAATCCCATGTGAAGATGGATCTTACGATAACCCACTTGAAATATTTATCTAGAGATGAAAATGAAGTCTGATATTCGAGACGTGTATGCTCATAAAATAATGCTCCCTGAAACATTAAAAAGCGCTAGATGCCCCCCCCCCTTTTATTTTTTTGCAATAACTTCTTTTGTTAGAAAAGAAGTTTTTACCACTTTGCTTTTGTTAAAGTGTCTTTTGGCGTATTAAATAGCTTATTTTTAGAAAATGATAATGAACTAATTTATGATTCTAATTCCGAGGAAAAAGGCCTTCCTTAAAAGAATAGATAAAAATAACTGGGTTGACATGCTTGAATATTTAAGAATTGATGAAACGATGCATAACCGACGCTTTGTGTCGAATAAAGGTACTTTTTTATGGCTCTAACTAGATAGGGACTTTGAAGTATAAATTGGAAGCATATAAATGTTGTCTTAAAAGAAAAATAAAAAAGGCAGAAAATACCAGATGTATCCACAATAGACACTGCAAGCAGTTAAGTGATAAACTAATACGGAACTTTTCATTTTAGCTGAACTTCAGATACAATAAATGGTGTTTTTTCAATAGCCCTTCTGTATTGTAAAGGCATAATATTTAGAGCACTTTTTACCAAAAACAGTTTTAATTGGATACAAACGTAACACAATCCAGTTCGTGTTAAAATTTTATTGCGGTTTTATAACATAAAAAAAATCGATTATATTTCGGTTAAGATTACCAATGCGAAATCAAAATTTTCTAAAGCATTTTTGGAATGTTATCTGCTACTTATATATCCCGTTACATATACCGTTTTTATGAAAAATGTAAATTTTGAATATATAAACTTGATCATTTATGTATTTAAATATTTGTTAACTCGTTTGTTAATGTTCTCTTTATATTATGCGTACTTAAAATGAGAAATTAAGTTGAAAGCAGGCAAGCACATTTTCTGAAAACTTTATTATCGTTTAAAATATTTTTAACTTTCGTTTTCGTAACTACCTTCATATTAAAGTGCTTATACACGATATCAAATATATTTTATAATCTAATGAATCTATTTTATGCATGGAAACATGGTATTTAATGACAAAATTAACTAATTTAATTTTTATGTGTGCAAAGTTTGAGTAAAATGAACACTAAATTACTTCAATTTCAATTTTATTTATACATTTAGATTTTCAAATAACATATCAAGATTATACATCTTGCTCATGTATTTAAAAATTCCGTTTATTTTTCGCAAAAAAACTGAATAACAGTGTGTCCCAATGTCTTCTAGGAACAAATATTTTCAGAACCAATCCACAACACCAAAGTTTAACAATTGTCAGCTATTTCACAACAATTTCGATTTTAGTACTTAAATATTTACTACTTGGAATTCTAGGTTAATGTGGAAAAACGTACATTTTTATTTCTTTTTTGATTAAAAATATTTTCTTTAACTCATAAAGTCATGAATGGATTTTCCCATTATACTTATTACGCGAGATCGTGATATTGTTTTCGCTTGAAGATTTTAGAGCCTCAAAATGTGAAGCCAACAAATTACTGAAGCCCCTTTACCCCTTTTCTTAATTTTGGAATCGGATTTCACAATATATCTTTTTAAATATCTACCGTCTCCTAATGTAATTCCTCCCCTGAAAATCCTAGTGTTGGTGCCTAGTTTACGCAACGTTTTTTTTAAACTAAACAATGTAAAATATTTGTTTAATCGATAAAAATTGTTTCAGGGATAAGTTCAACCAATTAAAATAGGGTTATTAGAAAATAATGCAGAAGGTTGCTACATTTGGCGATTTATCGCCAATTAAAGTTACAAATTACCAAATTATTCATTCTATGAATTCACATGAATTGTCTTAAGACATTAACCAATTTAAACCAGTTTGAAACAATCATGAGACTATCAGATTACGTATGCTTCGATATTTAGAAATGCGATGGTCTTTTTTTCATCGCAAAATCGGTCGAAATATATGAAATATAAATGCAACATAATCTTTTAAAACTGGTTGATTTAAATTGAGAACTTAAAATTTACGACAGTAGATTTCATTTTTCTTTTTTGTTTTGATTACATTTTCAATTTAAAAAGTAGAGATTGCGTTTATAAAGCATTTTTATTTTAAATCTTCTCAATAATTAACATAAAATTTATCCATTACAGCTCCAATACTTCACAGAAAAGCAATGTAATCTGAAGAAGAATCAAGAAGAATGAAATACTTCCGTGGAACTGCTGCTTTCAACATACGAGAAAGACGTCTCTTGAAAAGTAGTATTTCCTGTAAATTGGTAACACGTAAGCAAAATACTGGATATGAAATGCTTGTGTAACAGAACATTAATATTTTCTTAATGAAAATAATCGCTTCTCATTAATAATGGATTATATAAACTGAGATGGTTTAATTTCAAGATTTTCTTCAAGAATTGTCAAAACTTTCGAATAGCTAAGATTGTAAAAATATGGAAAATAAGGAAAATAAGGATCGATAATCTAATTGCCAGGAAAAAAAATCGCAGATGACGCAGTGAGAAACGATTATATTGCAGTGCAGTTGAACTATTCTTATTTGGAATATAATATGCAACCTAAACACTGAACTTTCGAAATTAAAAATTCCAGCTTGATAAGTTATTTCGCTGTTCTTGCAGAAGACTCTGGTAATTTCTTGAATTGCATCGAATTAATTTCATATTTCTAATAAGGAAAATAGCTTTACATTAGATTTTAATTAAATTTGGTGTGGTTTCGAATATTCGAATCCCTCAGTTTAATGTCTTTTGGGTTCAAATAAATTTCTTCCTCCTTCTGACCTTTCTGAGTTCTCACTTTGGTTTATACAAACTTAAACAAAATTTGATACTTGTATTCTGTGGTTTTTGGGATTTCAACATCAGGTTATGAAGATGAGGGGAAAATCTAAGTTCAAAAAGATAATTTTTGCTGGCATAAACAGACATTTAACCACTACTAAGAAAGGTTAACAAAGAGGTCTACTGACTAAACTGTTACATTTTGTATTAGGGAATAGAATACCAATTCTTTGAAATAAGGGGATTGGGTATATTTCTGAGATGCTTCTGAACATATTGGAAAGAAAGGTTCAGGTAGAAATTAAGTAATGAAATTAGTCCTTTCCTTTTGACTTTCTCATACACATATATGGTAAGGAAAGATTTTTTAGTTTCGTTGTATAATTGCAATAATCGTATATTTTGAACATCTTCCTGTTTTCTCGGTAGAGACCAATATTCGACGCAGATCGGATTTTGATGCACGGTCATATGCCGAATTATTTGGCTTGTGCTTGTAGTATTTTGCTCTTGTACATACGGAGATAAAGGCTATCTACTGACAAGTTTTGCCAAAATTAAGAAGCATTGTTGTATTTTGAATTGAAGTTCTTTAGCTAAATTTCCTCCAGTCTGTTCTTTGCTTTCAAGTTATTGCATTCACATTCACAGATACAAAGCATTGACAAACGCATCTCCAATGGATTCAAATTCATAATTCTACTGATAAAAATCTTGAACTTAATTTCATCGTTTAGTTGAATACTTAGTGATGGATTGACAAGCTTTCAAGAGACGTAATGTTTAAAATTTGATAAACATATACAATTTGAGTCTAACGAATGTTTAAAAAACTCCATCTGTCTAGTATATCAGTTTCCCAAATAAAAATTTACAAAATAATTTTCAAACTTAGTAAAATTAATCTATGCATAAAAAAAATCAATAGAATTTGAGACGAAAACAATCTTGCATACGTGTAAGAAAATAAATATAAATGGCAAGAACATTTTGCAATAAATGTCCAATCCTAATAGAAGTTACAATAATTAAGATGTGGCATAATAAGTATAGTAACAAGTATATGTATAGTTAGATCAGGTTAAATGTGTATTAGTAACATATCAATTTTATATTGTTGATTTTATGGGATGGATGAGGTAAATTCTCGGTATTTTGAAACCTATTTATTACTTAAGTTCATGATTTTATATTTAAATTTGACCCAAACAGTTTTAACCTTTAGCACCCTGAAAGGTAATACGATACATAAATATTTTCATAATAAGGACTTGTTTATTGCTCCAAAAGATTCAATTAAAAAAAAATTCATATTAATTTTCCAAAAAAATTAATCTACATATTTTAACCAGTCAAAATTTAAGAAAAATAAAACGACAAAATGATGCACTGTCTCTAACGTGTTCGAGAGGAGGCATCGGAAGGCTAACGATTAAAGAGTGTATTTAATCAAAACAAATTGCAGAAAATTCATTGAAATCTGAATGTGTCTCTTTGGGAAATAGATCAATACCTGAAGTTAAAAGGCAAAAGTGATAAATCCTAAGATAAATAGCAGAGAAAATAGCATAATCCTAAGATAAATAGATAACAGCCTAGCGTTTACCAAAATTATCATTTAATATGAAGATAACAAATCAATTATCTCTTGAAGCTATCGATTAGTTGAACAAAATACATTATTGATACATTGTCCTAAAGATTTAATCTTTTGTTTTCGACCTAACCATGATTCAACTCCGAATTTTAATATAAGTATTTGTCGTATTAAGTAGTTTGTATCGAAGACGAACCCTTAAATACAAAAATTCTACAGAAACAATCTTCCAATATTTTTGAAAGTCAAATTTTTTTTTCTTGGAGATTTGATCTGGCTCTTTAAATTTAACTTCGATCGTTTAGATGCTGAATTAAAGGACGGATAAGAATATTAGATTTTTGGATTCTCTAAGAAGTCACGAAATATATATTTTTTTAGGTCTCGCGTCATGTATTTTTTCATTATTTTACAACTTAAAATCATGTAATTTTTCATGTTGCCTTATTTTATCTCATTCAGATGAGGGTTGAATGATTCGGTCTTCGTAAGAGTTGAACTTTTCATTGGCAGAGGCTGAAGAGAGTAATGGATTCGATTTCGGAAAATGATAGTATCGCAGAGCTTAACATCTCACAAATATTTTTAAAATCGGATATATTTATCACTACTTGACGCTGCATGAGTGATAGATAAGTTTTGAACTTGGATGCCTAATCGCCAGTAAAATATTGCACTATGCAAAGTCTATATTTTGAATGAGTTTTGTGTAATAAAATTTATATTGAAAGTTTCTAAAACTGATTTTGGGATTCAAATACCTGGCTGAAAAGTAGTCATAAAAAAAACTCGATATTGTTGTAATTTAAAAAAAATTCAAATGTATCCGTGGTCAAAAATGATGTAATTTTCCAGAAAAAATCGACATAAACAATAAAGAATAAATTTTTAAAAATACGATTAGACAATTTAATACATTTCCTTGCAATTTAAATATCCGAAAATTGAATCGGTTATATTGCTACATAAAAAAATTTGTTTCATCTGTAAATGAGATTTTTAATAAAAAAATTATCTATTCTAATTTTGCATTTGAAAATGTTTTAAGTTGAAGGTAAACTTATGTGCTGTGTGTAGATAAAGCAATTTTTATTTTAAGTTAATTTCAAATTCATAAAAAGGGTTTTCAGTTTCTTAAGCTTTTGTTGGTAATTTGCCATGAGATTTCGTTACCATGAGATAGAATTTCGTTTTACATGAAAAATATGAAAAAGAAATGTACATGCTGTTATAAAAGTAAGAAATTTTTTCAAAAGAATGAAGTGGAATTGACAGATTGTGTTGACATGAGGAAACTTCTCTCCCTTCCTCTCTTTATGGTTTATCTCTAGAATACTGTAATGTGTATATTACTCAGTCTTTGTGGTGTATATATAACGAGTCCCGCTGCTGGATTGTTAGCGATTTGGTAAATCGTGAGGCATTGTATTGTTGAAGAATGCATGTGGTGAGAGGCATTGTATTGTTGGAGAATGCATGTGG
>JAPMOQ010016722.1:1272812-1294105 GCA_026543055.1 Argiope trifasciata
GAGGGGCATTGTATTGGAGAGTGGGTAATGCATGAGGTGAGGGGCATTGTATTGTTGGAGAGTGGATAATGCATGAGACGAGAGGCGCTGCGTTGTTGGGGGATATGTAATGAGATGAGAGACGCTGCGTTGTTGGAGAGTGGGTAATGCATGAGGAGAGATATGTTGTATTGTTGGAGAGTGGGTAATGCATGAGGCGAGATATATTGTATTGTTGGAGCGGGTAATGCGTGAGGAGAGAGTAGCTGCATTATTAGAGTGGGTAATTGTATTGAGCAATGCAAGGAATGTGAAAATAGTGTATTGGTTGTGACAACTTGAAATGTGAGCCATGAGATGCAAATTGGTAATGTGAAAACTGTATTAACGTGGTGTGGAGCTGTGTAATGCATGGCATGCAGTGTGATTTGTGTGGAGTTGTGTAGTGTGCGTGGTGGACAATGTGTGAATTGTGCTTGGCGTGTAAAATGAGTGGTATAGTGTGTGTGGCGTGCAAAGTGTTGGTTGTGTGGAGTTGTATAGTGTGTGTGTGTGTGGTGTGTGCAAAGCCTGGATTGTGTGGAGTTGTAAAGTGTGAATCTTGGTTTGAGATTATGCAGCTTTTAAGTACTACTAATGAATACTAAAAGAGTGCTTCTGGATATGTGATTTGGGATACCTTGGTAAATGTGTAATGTATTGAATGTGAGAGGAATGTCTTGTAAATAATGGGTAATATATGGATTAAGTGATACTGATTAGAATGAGAATTACGCTTTCGATAAGAAATTTGTTGGCATACCACAAAAAGAATTTCAATTGTTTTCTATAATTTTATAGTTTTAAGAGAAATCATCTTTATTATATTTAATTATGAAAAATATTATCATTCCTTTGCCACGTATCAATTATTCTATTCTATTGTATTTCTCGAGTAACTTTCAGCTTAATTTTTGAAAGTGAAAATATTAACTTCCTAGGGCAATCGAGATGCACTAAAATGAGTGATTTTGGTGAATTTAAAATTATAATTCTAGGAAGAATTTTTGAAAGGAGAAGGATTGATAAAAAGGGTTTCCCTTTTTGAGTAAATCAGTTCATATCCAAATGGTAATGTTTTCAATAATTACGATTTCAGAATTACGTTGGAAGCCTAATATATCACTTTTAATTATTTGTTTTTAAATAATCTATTTCTATGAAAAGAATCTTTAGATTTAAGAAATTTAAGGATTTGAAAATCCTGATATAGTTTGTTATCCTAGATTTTTATTCTAC
Source organism: Argiope trifasciata (assembly GCA_026543055.1). Classification (NCBI taxonomy): domain Eukaryota; kingdom Metazoa; phylum Arthropoda; class Arachnida; order Araneae; family Araneidae; genus Argiope; species Argiope trifasciata. Next base: position 1,274,070 of record JAPMOQ010016722.1, read on the forward strand.
ATGAAACAGCATCCTTAATAATAAGCTCCATAAAATTCTCTAGAAGCTCATATTTTATGTTTTATTTTCTAAAATTTCGTTAGCGATTCTTAATCTCTTTAAAAATCGAAAATCAGGGGAATTAATTTTTTGCCAACTTTATTTTTAAAATACATAAAAATTTTTTATACTCGATTTTCGTATCTTTAATTAATCGAATCGTTTGATCAATTGGTGTAATGAATATTTTTCACAAAGGCATTTTCCAATTTTTTTAAGTAGTCAAAAATGCAGGCGTATACTAAATCGTTAGAGCAGAAGATTCTATCTGCCATTGATTTTGATCCTTTTATCCCCCAAGAATCATAAGAATTTCCTGATCACTGGGCAATTACGTATAAAACTGAAAGAAAAAAAAATTGAGAATTTCTGCTCTTTATATATTATGTATATTTTTCAGCTCATGACAATCTTTTCAGACATCTGACGCAAAAACTTGAGTCTTAGAAACTTGGAACAAATTCGATCAAGTAATACGTACCCAAAAAATAGTCTTGCACACTGTTGGTGAGATTGCGTAGATAACAAGACATCTACGTACAAAATTAACTTTTCACTCCAATATTTTGAGTAATGATAAATCTCTCTGGTAATATAAATTGGGGATGCATTAATAGTTTCAAAATTTCCTTTATCGATTTTCTATCATCACAGAAACCTCTGCCACTGAGAAGTTCAACAGTTATGAAGAATGAATCGTTGAATTCCGTATATAAGTATGGGGAAAAGGAATAACTAAATACTTAATGAATATTCATTATTAAATGAGATGACACTGAATTGGAATGCAGTGAAAAATAGACAAGGAGTGTAACCTTTTCATAATGTTGGATTTTCCGTGAAGTCGTGTAATCTCATCTTGAATTTTGAGCTGTTTTTCATTAATTTTGGCATTTAGTTTACCGAAAATAAATTTAAAGCAATAGTTTCCGAGACATTTTTGAAGGCAGAGCAAAAAGTTTTTTGAAGATCTGAAATATACGCAATTATGTTAAATATTAATCAAATGCAATATTTTATGAGCAATAAATTTTGCGGTTGATTTTGAGCCAGAAACAAAAAGAAATCAACTGAATATTTGATAATCTATGGGATATACAACAGATAATTCTTTATTCTTCTTGTGAAGTCGTTTCGGTGAATTGATAAATGCAAATAATTACGATGAACTAACTTTATTTTGTATGATAATTATAGTAAGCTCCAGATATCCTCTTAAATTTTCATTTTCGATATTTATTTAACGATATTCATTGACTTTTCAAAGAGATGCAAATTCAGATTTCTACTTAGCTTCTGTGATGCCTTTTGGTAGAATATAATTTTTCTAAAATTATTTAGATCTAAGTTGAATAACAATTATGAGCTTGATTAAATTTAAAATTTCACTTAGAGACAGCGGAAATTTTGTTTCTCCAAATTTTTAAGATTACTGTTTGGTAACCGAATAATTAATCTTTATTGAGGTTTAATTGGTAAGTTATTAATTATTTACAATTGTCTTTATTTTACTTTTATATTTTTGGAAGAGGTACAGACATTGTCATTATTAATTGAATTTTACATATTTAATTTTATTCATTTACATCTTAATTTCTTATTACTTCTAGTTTTGTTCATGTAATTTTTGGGTCAGTTTCCGAATAAAATCGCAATTATGATTTGAATCTTGTTGTTGGTCCAGTTTATCCTACAAGGGATGTTGCTCCAGTATGATAAATTTTAAGTTTCAAAAATATTTTGAAAGCGCAATATACTAGACACATTGAAATTTGAAAAGTTATCTTTGTACTAAAATTGTATATTGCTACAAAACCTTGGACAATCAGTTCTTTCTAACTTGGGGGTAAACACCAATTTGGTGAGCGAGCACCTAGATGCCCTTCATGTAATGTTAATTTTACTGTTGCACATTGACTGGTTGAGTGTCCAAACTTTAATTCTCATCGCATGACAGTTTTTAACTTCACTTGCGAGAATTAGGGGGAGAACCTCCCCATCAGTATATTTTTTACTTTTTAAAGGCTATTGGATTTTATCATTTTATATAGCTGTTCAACAATGGACTGGTTTTGCCTGACTGATCTCACATTTTGATTGCTGCTGTTTTACCATTTGCATTTTACCATTGCTGTCATTTTTTTTAATATACCTTAAATATTTTAACTTATTTATTGGTACCATTTCAAACCATATGATTGGCGCAGTATAGCCTACTTTTGGCTCTTGAGCCATTAAAATTAATTTAACCGACCTGCTTTCTAACTTGGGAAAGCTTGTCAGCAGACATAAAGTAATAGCCTTTATGTCCATATGAACAAGATACCAGAAGGACAAGCTGAATGAGGATTTGGTATACGGCCTTGTCACCAAAGTGCGATCTACGTTGAATACTAGGTTCAATTGGGAAACAGGAAGATATTCGAAAAACACCTTTTAAGTACACAACGAAACCAAAGAAAATTTTAGTATTGGGCATGTGTATGAAAAAGTCGTGGGGAATGGATTAAGTAATTTCACTAAATTTTTGGCCAAAACCTTCTTTTTGGAATGTTTAGAAGCATGTCAAACATATAACCAATCCCATTATTTCAAAGAATTGGTATTCTATGTCTTATTTCAAAATGTAGCAGCTTGTATAATGATTAGATATCGCTGTCAACTTTTCTTGGTAGAGGATAAACGTCCCAGTATCTGCTAGCAGAAATTAGTTTTTGGAACCTGGATTTTTGACTAATCTTCGTAATCTGAAGTTTAAATCCCAAAAGCCAGAGATAGAAGTATCAAACTTCAAGTTTGTATGAACCAAAATAAGACTTTGGCAAGATTAGAATAAGAATTAGGATTAAATTTCTTTAACTTCAAAATGCAGTAAATTGATCGTTTAAAAATTATAAAAGTCACGAAATTAAATTATGCTTTACTTGATTTGAGAAAATGCTTTTTGTATTTATTAAAAATATGAAATCAATTTGTTGCCGTTTATAGAAATTGTAGCATAAAGTTTGAATCCTGACATACACAGAACATTTATAAAATTAAATCGATCACACTGAAGAGTTTAACAGGATTAGAATCAGGATGAAACATCTAAAGATCCTACAAAATGTCATGAAATTGAGGTTTTATACAGGAATATCAATTTTAGAAAAATTAACTTTATTAGGAAAAATTCGGAAAAATGAGCAGGGAAATTAGATGAACTGTAAATGCAATGATCAAACCAATTAAGTTTCCTTTGGAGAAACTTCAATGAAATGTTAGGATTTAAACAGAAAAGTAACCTGAATTCTGTTTTAACAGTAATTTGCTTGTTTATTTTTCGTTAGTACTTCGGGAATTCCTTACTCTAATTTATTTCTATTGTTAGTATATTTTACATTTTAGCTTATAGTAAGATTTTAAAATGTTTGATGGCAGAAATTCGAATTGTGAGTGTTTATGTAATGTGACAGAAACGAGGACATGGTGCCCCCCAAAGTTGCCAATAAATAATGAAGAAATGAAACTAGGAAACAATCCCTCTCGAAATTATCTTCAATTCCACTTGATGATATGGAATCAGAATTTTGTAATACAATCGTAAATTTTCTCAATGATGTACTATAAGGAATTGGAAAATAAGAGGAAAAAATGGACAGCAGAATTCGAAGTTTCTCTTACACTTGTGAGCAATAAAGTGATTTATTTGAGATTAGATCCTAAAGATCTTAAGCGTTTGCGACGATTGCAGAAGTTTCTTACAGTTCCAACGTATCTAAAGGATTGATTTTTGAAATGAATGCTTAGAATGATCTTAACAGTTTTGATGAAATGAAATCAAATTAAAATTAAATGCGACATTGTGGAAGTAATAGTGTTAATAAGAAGTTATTTCTCAAACTTTGAATTTTCCCAAAATCGTGCATGTTAATGGAAGAATGAATTACGATGCCTTATCTTCGAACTCAATTTAAGATTGATAACTGTAAGAATTGAAATTGGAACAATTGAAGCAAGCATTTAGGAATTTATTTTTTCAAAACCGTTAAGTTCCCTCTGTATCCTTAGCTCATTTTGATAACTGGTAATGAATAAAGCTGGTAACATAATAAATCAAGCCATTTACAATTTCTCTGTCAGTAGGAAAACTTATTTGATTCACCTGGTTTTGAATTTCTCTACAGCCTACAAGGCTGTATTTTTTAATTCATCTCAGAACTTCAAATATTACTTTTATATATTATAGAAAAATTTAAAAATTACCAAAAGAAAGTCTGTAATTATTGTATATGAAGAGTTTTAAGAAGCAAGGATTGCACAATTTTTGCAGTTTTTCATTTGGTCAAATTCACTGCCAGTGAAATAATCTAACATGAAAGTTATTAAATAATAATTTATAAATTTTGCCGATAAGATCTGGATTCACAAATGAGTCGGATGTCTTCTTTAACATCATTATCTTGGTCAACAATGTTCTTACGCCATTTTCTACTATCTTCAGTCTCAGCCTTGTTCTCTTGGATGTTTAAGAAATATGTTGCAGAAGTGATATCGAAGTAACAATTGTTCAAAGATTTGGTAAGTTGTCCATTATTATTATAATAATTATGTAAAAAGTTCATGCTTGAAATGATATTGAATGTTTATTTAGTATTTAATTTCTATTTATTTTTATTTTGTGAAGAATCAAATAATTGCACACAGATGCATCAACAGTCGGAAGTTTACTAGAAATTTTAAAAACTGACGAATTTTATTTAAACCACTTTTAGATATTGATGAATAAAAGCTTTACCATTTTAAAGGCAAATTTTCACTGCATTCAATTCTATTAATGATGAAACTGTACGCATATATTGAAATTCAATCTCGGATAAATATTGGCTATATATATATATATATATATATATATATAATATTATTGTGGTATGTTCTTATCAGTATTGGATTCATATCTACTTTCAATAAATACAATTTTTTAAAAATATTTTAGATCACCCTAGATGTAGATACCTTGTTTGGAAAAAAAACGAAGACAAACAACCAAAGAAACTCGAGAAATACTAACCCATGTTCAACTAGTGTGCGAAAAGAAGTTCAATGAAGCCACCCACTAAATAATCTAAATAAAGAAAAGACAATTATCACGTATATCTAAGCACAAATCCTTTGTAAAGAATATCCAGAAACTGATTAACAGCTCTGCAAAGACTCGATTGCATGGGAAAAAAATGCAGACCACAAGGATCTGATGCGTCTTTCAAATGATTTTTGAAACAATGGAAGGCATATTTATCCGCTGATCGCTGTTTCACACGGAGATTAATATTAGGTAATGTACATAGAATGATTAATTAATTTTTAACTTGTTCATAACCACCTGTAAATTTCTGAATAGATTACGTGTGAAGTAAAAATCATTTAAAATATTTCGTCGGTAGACAGTTGAAGCCATATAATCAAGAAATTTGTCATGTATTTATTTCTTAAGGTAACATATCCTCAGTTAGAAAGGATTTTCTCTTTGGATGCATTTGACATCAAAATGTTCCGTATGAGTTTGATTTTTTTAGAATTCTAATTAGCTTATGTGAATGCAGCAGCATATATTCTGAATAAGATATAAATGTTTACGCAAAAGGTTCAGTCTTAATATATTCCAAAAAATTAAACGCGTTTCAAATGCATAAATCGTTTCGGATAAATATGTAATCAAAGGGTTAAAATATTTTCATTAATTATAATTACAAATCGGTTACAGTACTACCGTTTTATTTATATAATTTTTAAATACTGTGTAACATTTTTTATTGTCCCTTTGCTAATTATTTATTAATTTTAATAATTTGTATTCGGAAATTTTATTTTTAGGATATTTTTCCATTAATTTTAATCTTGCAAATATTTTCAAGTATAATTTTGAAACAATGCCTTTCTTTTTATATAGTCTCGGGAGTCGATATTGCCCCATTATATATATTTATTTTAATAGCTGTCTTGAGACTCTGCAGTAATAAATTAGAATTTTCAGTACAAAATTAACATTTTGACATATTACAAAATACTGGTTTTTAACAAAATCTTTTTAATGTTCACATTCTTTAAGTGGTATACTGACTTGAGATTGTGCTTTTCAGAGCTTTGTTATAATTATGCAGAATTTATGAGGTTGCAAGACTAGAAAGAAAATTATAACTGTATAGAAGAGGACAGCAGCTCCTTCAGTAATCTTTCAAGGTAATTTATTTTGAGTAATGAAATTTTAGGTGAAAAAATAAATCTCAGTCGATGGTTAAAGAAGTGCGTATATTACGACAAAGAAAAAAGGGCATTTAAAAGTAGAGAAATTAAGAATGTTTTTGAATTCTTCAGATTTTGCTTCTTATTCAACATAGCGCGGATCTAAATCTAAATTGGAAGTAATTTGTAGAAAAATTAAGGTCGGATCTTTTTAACTGTTGAAAATGTTTTTTCAAAAATGGCATTCCATGAATGTGGATCTGTCTTCAGAAACGTGGAATTAATAGATAAATCCGAAAATTTGGCATTATGAATGCGGCATTATCTAATATATAAAAATGAATTTGTTTGTACCCTATAATCGGCCGTACCGTTCGTTCAACTGATTGCGATGAAATTTTGCTAATGAGAAAAAATATTGCCTATCTTAAAGTACTTGAATTAATAAAGTTAAAAAATAGAATAAATATTATTTTTACTCCTTTATGTATAATTTAATTTCAAATGTATTAATTATCTATAAGAAATCAAATATTATTTTTTCTATCATTTGTAATTTAACGAGAACTGTTTTAACCCTTAACTAGGGAGGTGCGCTCACAAGACCGCGTTTTATTTACACTCATATTAAATATTATAATGAATGTGTTGGTATAAAAATCTGCAAATACTTTCTATAGATATTTTTCTTGATACATATATATATTTTATAATTTTTTCAAAATATATTATCATTGAAAAGAGTGAATGTGTTGGAACATAATTTTCTTCTCAAATTACATATTCTTGAAGAAAATTATTACCTATTTAATCATATTTGTTATACCAGCATATAAAGGCATATAGAAAACAATGTAATGTAAAATTCAATAATTATATGAAAAATAAAAATAAAATTGATAATGGATAAAATTGCCCCCCTTTTTTATCGTCTTGTGTGACATTCATAGCACAGTTTTCTAGGGCGTTTTAAACATACAGGTTTAGAAATAGCATAGAAATCAACCAATAAATTCTGTGTACATTTATCTTGATATATTAATATATATTTTAAAATCAAATTTTTCAAAATACGTTATCACTAGAAAAATTATTTTTAAACATGCATATCAAACAGTTGGATGCGAACTGTCATCGAAAAACTCTTCTGTACAGTTATCCTTATCACTAAAATCACTTTCTGCTTCATTTAAGTGTCTGGAGCACTACTTCATAATAGGATCAGGAAATTGGATGATATTACGTGGCCTAAGTTTTAATGCCATCTGCTAAGCCTTGTTTATCACGGGGTCACTAACAGGGAATGAGGTCATAAAACCAAGATAGAAGAAATAACTGAATTATTAAACAAATATTAGCTGAAACCTGTTGAAAAAGTGCGCGTGTATTGAAGGTCACAAAACAGGAAGCTACAGGGTCAACCCATTCAATTGAGTTTAAAATAGAATAGGGATGATCGAAAGTACATTACCGGTGATCTCATAGACCGCACGTCCCCAAGTAAGGGTTAAATTTCAAACGGTATTTCCAATATTATTTCTTCCGTGGCAGTAACGCACCGGATACGTACCAATATAATAGACAGTTAAAAGGGTATCGATTTAATTTTTCGTACACGAGATATACAATGTGTTGCAATCCTTAAAAGTCGACCCAAAGATTAATCAAAATTTCCACATTTCAGTCCTGTTCGGGTGCTAAAATATTTTTGAATTTTTCTGTGCAACCGACAACCCAAAATGGTTTGAGTGAAGAAACAAATGTTTGTTCTCGGTCTTTGGCAGAAATTTGCAATTTCAGTACAAATTTTCTGCAAAATTCATTTCTTAAATTTTTAATTTGTAAATTTATTAGTTCTTAAACGAGTGAACTATTATAAAATGAGTTAAAGGAATAAAATTGGCACCGACTCCGCACCTAAATTTATGTCAAATTTTAAATAAAATTTATGAATTGACTAATACTGATATACTATAATGGTTCATATGTATGAAAATACTGTGATTCAAAAACGAAATGATTTAGATAAATGAAACTTGGCACGCAATGTTTCAAAAATTGTAAGATTTCTTGATTACTTATTTGATTTTCTTCCACCTACTGAAAAATCTGAAAGTGCAAGGCCTCGAATCAAGTCCACAATTTTTATGCGATGGCCAAGGATGGAGGAGTGGTAACATCTTAATAAGTTAAATTCATTCATCCTCATGCATTTCAATGCATTAAACGCGTTAATCCAAATCATTTTGGCACGGTCAATGTATCATTATTTAAATAAAAAATTTTACTCGTTTTATTAGGTTTTTGTAAAATTTACGATTCAACCACTTGTATTGTATGATGTCATGTGCATGTTAACATGGAAAGGGGATGCAGTGGCTTTTGAGAGTAAAGACCTCTGAGCACCCTAAAGTAGAAGTCTGAATTCTAGCTCAAGTGACAATCTCTCTCCCCCCCTCTCTCTCTCTCTCTCACCCCTTTTTTACGGGGAGGGATAGCTCATTTACACCTCTCACAGATAGAACAGACGGGAAGAACAACCACGACCGAATCACGACGTCCAAATCACGGGTAAGCTACGCTACCCCTAAGTCTAGAGACTGGTATTTCTATTGCATTTGACGAGTATGTGTATCACTCTTGATTTTAAAAAGCAGAATTTGAGGGTTAAAAAATTCGCTGATAAGGTATTCGACTACGTTCAAAGGAATTTTTTTTTAAAATTTGATTTTTTTAAAACTATTTCAAATTATAGTTTTAAGAAGTGTTGCCAATTTTAATACAAATACTATAAATACAATCAAATGATTTGAAAATATATTTTGAAAAATAGGAAAATGTGTAGGAAATTTAACCAAAACGGTTAATACCGTACACCAAATTCTAATGCCGCAATTTTATTTTTCTTTGTACACAAGTTATAGAATATAATGATGAATGAAATGAACCAAAAGCTAAGGAACGTTTTGAGATGCAAATAAGTTATGGGAAAAAATTTACGTATACATGTACTTTTTCTATAAATTTACTTATTACTCATCGACTACGCTCACTTTCATGTATTTTTTCTTTTCAGAAATATTCTGAAAGCTTTGGACGTGCTTAACCGCATTTATTGAGTGATCTCATCAGATGTGCAATAGCATATATGGATCTTCCTAAATACGAAGAGATTTTCTATGAACTATCATCGAGCAATTCCACATCCAATCCTGAGCTAAAACATATGAGTCGGAAGAATTATAAAAATCAGCTTGACATCGACAATTGTGGAATCTTGCGACTTTATCAGCGTTGGAATTAAGTATACGCCCCTCAAACTATAGTTTTGGACTTTCATTTGCTTTGAGATTTTCAAGAGAATTTGCCGTTCGAAAGTACATGCTAAATGTACTGAATAGAAAGATTTAACAAAAGTTCCTTGTATACAATGGCTTAGCACCTCATCAAGCCTTCATTTGAAATTGGGTTGGTTGGTTTTGTTTGTTCGGTTTTTTGGCACAAGAGCCATATTCAGCCAAGCTGCGTCAAGCAGACGGTAACATTAGGGAGCAAACTATAAGAATATACATGTTAAAGTATAAAAGAAAAAATTATCGATATAAAAATGAAAAGAATGACAGCGCCAAAATGCATAATAAGAAATTTAAATAAAATAAAGATGTATAAAAATGTTATATGGAAACAATGTAAAGAGTCAAACATGAACAGAAATGTAAGCGTACTAAATGCAATTATAAAAGCCAATGATTTTTAAAAATTCAAGAATGTTTGAGTGGAATTTCTCTCCCATGTCTTCGAAATTTAAAGCGGATTAAAAAAAATTGTAAATGGAAGGAATTAGAAGACCTGCATTCAATTAAAATGTCATCTATACTTATAATAAAGCTCAATGTGTTAGTGTGTGTGTGTGTGTTGGCGCTCTATAGGCCAGACTGTTGAACGTACAGCTACCAAATTTGTTACATGTATACCTTGGAGGTCCGGAATGTGCACCTTGGAGCCCTTTTTTCGAATTTTTAATTAAATTTGAATTAATTAAAATTCAAGCGAAATTTGACGTTTTTCCGCTATAACTTCCGAAAATATGATCGCATAAACATGATTTTTACATCAATTTAAAGATTTAAAAATTAGCCTTCTAATGGTATTAGTGTTTTAATGTATAACTTAAGCTTCTATTTTTAACGAATTTTTAAAGAAATATTTTAACTATATTTTTAGCACGTGACTGGATAAAATAAAAGAATGCCGGAAGTTCAAATAAAAAAAACTATCATCGCAAAATAAATCTACAGAAATGCAACTTTCAGCACGTGACTGAATAAAATAAAAGAAATACAAAATGTGATATTTTCTTTAAAAAGTAAATGCAAAGCAAAGTTTTTTACAATCGTTTGCAATATCTTCATCATTAACTCAATAAATCTTCTTTATTTACGGTAAATCTGGTTGAATTTAGACAGGATATGCATTGAAATCCTGACTTAATGGCATATTTATGTAATCGTTTGCAATATCTGTATCATTAATTTAATACTTTTTTTTCCCTTTCTCGCTTTCTTTAAAAAAACATATTTAATATTTTGGCAACATCATCAAAAAAATTTTTTTTTAATATTTTGGAAGCATAACTGATGGTTAAAACTGACTGATTTATAAAATTAAAGAATATTATTAGGCAAAGGTGTACTTTTAGAACTTTCCGTCCATCATCTTAAAGAAAATATTAATTTCAGGTCAATCAGTGCCCGGAATTACTTCAAGGCTAATGAATATGTGATTTAAATGAACATTTTAGAACGCTTTACTCATAGCGAACCAGCTGGTCGCCAAAGGCGGCTAGTGTATAATAAAATCCACATGACATGCGAGGCAAATGAGATGTTTATGTGTATAGTGAGTATGACCTATATGGAGGCGTGCCAATTTAACGTCAACCTCTCACATAGTCAAGTCACAAATCAACTTGAAGTTGGGATTATACTATTTGTGAAATATATTGAAAAACAATAATATGATTAGTAAGGAGCATTTATTTTAATGGCACAAATGAGCATAAAGATTGTCCGAAATTGAGCTGTGATACATTTTCTTTGACATCAATCTTTTTATGGAAATTGCCAAGTAAATTTCTGAAATATTTGCTGACCACATTTAAAAGACCGCTCATGAAGAATGTTAAATCTTTTTGAGATTATTGCAAAATAATTTTAGAAAATTTTCTGTGCATTACGATAATTATTTGTTTGTTATAGAACATTTGTTTTTGAAGATAACATATTTTTGTACTTGAAAATGCAAAATGTGTATTCGGCAAATCAAGGAACAACTTATTTTGTAGAAACGTAGCTTATTAGAAATACGTAAAAGCTGACGAGAAGAATTTTTCTTTTGTGAAAACTGCATGATGTCAATTTTGATGCAGGTACATCCTGTTCAAAGTTTTTGTTGATTTAAAGCTTATCCAAGCCCTTTAATTTGCATTTTGATATCAATCTTAAAACTTTTAAATAAAATAACTAATTTTCTGCTAATAATATACAGCCCTCGTCTGGTCAACTAAATATCAAAAGAAGCAAACTGTTACTGTAACCACGAAAATAGTCTTTAAGAAAAATGTGTAAGCATTGTTTTCCTATTTCTTAAGCATATAGAAAATAGTTTCTACTAGGTCATTTAATCTCAGCGCAATTCAGTATAATAATGGCAATCTTTTCTGCGGAGATATTTGTGTATCAAAGATTTACGTTTCTGTTACAACAGCATGATTAAGCAAAACAAATGATCCAACGGATGTTTTGAAAATGCATTTTTCTGCTATGAAAATGATTCCATATCAAGATTTTGCAACCGTTATCTAGCATTATGTAATGTTTCTGCAAATTTTATTCAAAGCTTTAAAGTTTTGTATTGAAATATTTGCTTCCGTTATCAACTACATTTTTTTCATTTCGAAAATTTCTGAAAGGCTAATATTTAATGAAATGTAAATTTCTAGTTTCACCCATAATTCTTATAAGGGGTTTCATCTGTGTGCGTCTGTATTTTTTTTATATATAATAATAGTTTCATTTCCTTTCTATTTAAATATGAAATGTTTGTTTTTAAATATCTCACGCATGTGTGAATTGGATTGTTTGTTTCAATTAATTAGTAGGTTGTTTGATTTCTAAATTAGTCACATTAGTTTAGATTTTAGGATGTCGACTTTAAAACAAAAATGGCTTATATCTTATTTACTTTAATTAAGACTACTTATGATGACATCTTTGTTCACAATAAAAGTGAAACAAAACTTTATTGAAATAATAAATCTAATTGTTATTTTATTGAAATCATCTTGTTGTAAATAGTTTCATAATAATGTCTTAAATAAGAAAATATATACCCTGAAAAACATATAGCTCATATGAAATTAAATTGATTACTGAATATCTTAATGTTTATAAGTGGTTAAAATAATGAGTGTAATTATTTTTTTTCCTAAAATTACTAGTAAAATATTTTAGAATATTTTATTTTGTTAGGAGCTTAAAATTACTAATGATACTTTACAGCCATTAAGTTCAACTTCCACTTCAATATATATGTCTAAAGATATCTTTTTAATTCTAATTTTAAAATTTCTTAATCTATTTCATCTATTCAGGTAATTTAATACATATTGCCATTTTTTGCATTTGTTAACAAATACTTAATCGCATAATTTTATATTTTAAATTAATTTTAATGTTATAAATATTTAATGAAAAATAAACTGTATTTAATTTTTAAATTTAAAGTAAAATTAATTATATTAAAAAGGATTATTAAATAGCATTTGAAGTTTTCGCGCAGAAATATCTGATTGGCTTGGCCGGCCAGCCAATCAGATTTCCACTAAAATTAATAAAAAATATTGGTCATCATGCCTGATCAACATGATGAACAATATGCTTAAAGGAAGAAAAAGTGCGTGCAAATGTTTATATACCTTTTTTAAAAAAAATAAGGGAATTGCATTGATTGAAAAATTTTGAATGCAAAGAATGGTGATGATACTAACAAATATTCTTATTATTGCTATTTAATCTCTATAATCTTAATATACATATAAGACATGTGAAATTTACAAACTTTTTTCTATTAAAACTTTAAAATAAATTCTAAACATTTCATTCTAAATTTTTTTCTAAAATAAGTTTTATTTGGAGTACCATCTTAATGATTTATAGAAATACAATCGATTTCCTCATTAACGTTCATATATTTCATTTATAATTTGGAAACTTTTCAATGTTATTGCGTAAAGTAAATTTTTTTTTGACAATCTGAATATATGGCTATATTTTGTTCAGAAATACACGTTTAACTTGTTTTATGCTCTTGGAAATAAAATTCTGTAAGCGATTTATCTTTTCCAGATAACTTTAGAATATTGAAATTTTGTTCATTTGTGTTCTGGATTGCCATATAATATTTTAACTCTTTGTATTAAAACTGTGTCTCTCTAGGGTATCATTCAAAGTGCTCAACTTTTTTGAAATTTTATTTACTTTAAAATTTTGATTGCTAAAACTTGGTGATAAGGTGTAGTTTAATTTTTCTGTGAAATTCAAATTTAGACTTGTATATTTAAGTATGCAAAGGAATAATGCTGTCGTAATTATCAATTGATTTAGATTTTATTCTGTATTAGTACTGCTTTTTTGTATTTTTCATAAATACATATTCTAAAAATCTGTATAATGAATAAGATTAGCAGGTAAAAATGAAAGCGATGACACTTTTAGAGTACATTAACAACAGTGTATAAAATTACTTTATTGAAGTTAATTATTTAGACTTGTTTCATGTTCATAAAGGTAGTTGATTTTTCTACAACTAATTTTTTCATTCCTTATTTGATAAGATATTCAGATTAGAATTCTGAAATGTTTTATATTTTTAAACTATTGATGCCGATACCGTATTTTAATACTCAATAAATTTAAATTAATCGATTAATTTCGTTACAATTGCTATTGGCACTACTAAAAATTATATTTTAATATTGTTTTCAAAATTTTTAACAGATTAAATTCAGATTTAAAAATTGTACATTAATATGTATTTATAAAAGTTTATTTGTGTGGAATTACTTTATTTTGTATAGAATAATTCCAAATGTATTTTATAGGTAATTCTGTAATTTTGTAAAAAAATGTACCATCTTGTATCAAACTTGCAAATAAATTTTTCTTATTTCTATTTATCATTGTTTCTAATTTTTATCAAATTGTGACCTCCATAATTTATATAATCTTCTGCTATTCAGGCGGCATTGTTTGTGAAAATTTTAAAATGTCTGAAGATTTATACCACGAGTCTTCTTAAAATTCTATGAAATGATATTAAGAAATGCGAAAAATTTGATGGTTACTTCCTTTCAGATATTTAATGTTTAGCTTTCTTTTTCCCATTCCTATTGGTTCACACTCTTCCTATATTTATTTACATATCTTGCTCAAATTTCCAATCGTTAATAAAATACTTTGTATTTGTATTGGGTGAATAAAATTTTTATAGTAGTAGATAACAATTGATGTTAATGAATTTTTCAAAAATTAATTCCTTAATTAAATTTGATTAATTTTTAATACTTTAAATAGTTTTAGCAGTTTTTAATGGAAGTTGAGATCAAGAGGCAGTAGCTCAAACGGTCAGATGCATGGATTTCAGTATTTTACACTTGAAGGGGAAGAATGCGAGTTCAGTTCTTGCGAAAGCCAATTTTAGTTTAATATGGGAGAAAAAAATTCTCTTATTAGATATTTAGCTGGATATAAATTCAAGCATTAATACTGTTGGTGGTGATGTTTGTAGATCGCTGGAACAAAAAATTATTTAGCCACTTAATATTATGATTCTGTCATATGTATATACATATTTAAATTAATTGGAATTTAATAAAAAAAGTAACTAAAATAAATTTTTTTTGTTGACCTAAGTAGGAATTGCCCTTCACAATTTTATTTATAAATATTACTTGCTAGAGCTCTATTCCTCACTTAGATTGCATTATTTTCTCTATACAACTTAGATTTATTTGAAATATATAAATGACATATTAAATAGGTTTTGTTTTATATCTTGATTAAAAGCCAGGTTCCATCGTTTTTTTATTTGACTTTTCGAAAATTTGGAGGAAGAGAAGTGAGGTATGGTATATGGAGTTTCCCCGTCAAAGCTGAAATATTTCGTTCTAAATTATTTGAGGTGAAAGAGTTTGGTCAAGTTTTAAAGTTGCAAATTTTTTCCTGTATTTTAAAGACTCAAATTCAATGACTCAACTCAATTACAATGACTCAAAAGGGCCTTGCTTGGTATAGTTTCAATCTTGCTTTAACATTTTCTGTGTTACCAGATGTAAGGAGTCGACTCTTTTGCATGCATATTGAATTTAAATAATCCTAAATGGTATATAGTGCTGCCATCTAAGATAATAAAGATGAACAATTTTAATAAATCAAAAGGTTGGCATTATAATTATAAACATAAAAGGATTTGGATTTCCTTAGAAACTTATAATTAGGCTGATGGGGGAAAAAGAGCTGTTATGAATATAATTCAATATGCTTTTCAATTAAAATTTAACCAGCAAATGAATATTTTCTTGTATTTAATTCCCAAAAGAAAATTTGATTGTTTACCTTTCTTCCTAAAAAAATAACAATCAAATGGTGCTAACTATTTGAGGAATAATTTATCCATTATCTATTGATTTTTTTTAAAGAGTCTATTAATTTTTTTTAAAATTAATCTGTTTCCATATAATTCACCTTAAAATAAAAACAAAATTTTTTTTTCGGCGGATTAACTTTTACATTATATATTTGCTACACAAAATAAAAAATCAAGTTATTTCTGAAAGTATATATTAAAAACCATGGCATTTAAAGTGATAATTAATAGTAGCATGGGGTGCTAATTTTCTTTACTATAAATACAATTTTTGTTTTAATTATTAATGAAGGGCAAATTAATGATCCACAGCAGATTATCCCCAACATCCTTGATCCTTGATTCTGTACTTGATTGGAAAAAAAATGTTGAGAATGGATCAAATTTTTATGTATAAGTTAAAAAAACTAATAAAAAATATAACTGATATTAACATTGATTTAATTAGAAACAATTTCCCAGCTTTTGCATTTTGCAAGGCTATGCAAACAACTCGGAACTGTTGAAGGGTTCCTGTCACTTTGAGGACGCTGCAACTTCCGATATTTTTGTTTTTTTGAGGAAAATTTGATTTTGTGCTTCCATTTGAATCGTAAGGACTGCATGTTCGAATACATTTAAATTGACAGTGATCCTCTTTTAAATTTTTAATTCTCATTATTTTTTTCCATATTTTTTTTTTTACGTTGACCCACTTTTTCCCCCCCCCCCACTTTTTTGTAACTGCTTGATTTATATGTCAACGACTTTCAATAAATTTGTATGAAAGAATAAATTAGTGTCGAATAATTTTGACATTCTTTTGCTTTTATATTTTACTATCAAATTTAAATTGCAACTAATTATTTTATGTTCAAGTTAACAAAACCTACTCTTTTGAAACAGATCTTGATTTTATGCTTTTTTATTTCACTCGGTCATAATATTTGCTATTTAAAAACTCGTTATGAAGAGTTTAAATTCAATAAATTCGAATTTTAGAAAATGGAGTAGAATGACTGGAGACCAAAACTTGCACCTCTTAATTGCTCCCACATGACTACACAAAATATAATCTTTAAGGAATAATAGTTCCTACTTTCGATATTTAATTTATTGAATATTAATTTCAAAGACCCACCTAGAATCTAGGGAATATTATCCAAAGTAGCTCTTTTTGTTAATGCTTTAAAAATATTTCCTTCTAATATGTAATTTTTAAAACTTTGACATTTTATTCTATTCCTTTGATTTGCTAAAGTAGCAAATATTTATTAAGCTCTCTTAATAAAAAAATATTAATTACTGATTGTGTTTGAAAATCCATTTGTAAGTTAATGCAATTATTTAAAATTCAATTATTTATTTAAGTTTTAACTACGTGAAATTGTATCAAGTCTTTTAAATTTGTATTGATTATGAAGAAACGAATATAACTGTGAGAATTGATTACAATAAATGCAAAAATAAATAACAGACGGAGCCACAAAAAGAGATGGTTTCAAAAGCAGCCTTTCTGAGATATACATTGTTTTTTTATGGTCTATATCTCTGCTTCATAGTCACTTGTCATTTTTTTTTGGGATTTTTTTTTAACTTTTCAGTATGATAACAATTTAAACTAATTGTTAATCTTCATTTGTTGTTTTGAATCTGGTGTCAGTAAAAGAAATTTTATACATTAACTATCAAGGCAATTTTGTTTTCTACTGGTAACTGCTACATTTTTAATGGCGCAATATAGCCATATTTGGCTCTTGCGCCATTAAACCACAAAATTCAAATCCAATTCTTGCTATTCTTTTATTTGTAAGTTACATATATCATCCGAGTCCTCATTTTCAAAAAATAACCATAAAAATTAATGTGTTTATAGTTCTAAAAATATTGTATTAACTAACAGCAAATTTATCAAAACTGAATTTTTTTGACAATTAACAAATTCTTTAATAAGTCCTCTCTCACACACACACAAAAAAATAACATGAAATAGTTTCAAAGACGAAAACAAGAAGTAAAGCATTAAATATGAATATTTAATTATCATTGCAATTTATAACAAAGAAAAAATGGCCGTTAAAATTTCAAAATTCAACAATTCATGAAAAATCACCAATTTAACTATAGGTAAGAATTGAAAAATTTGCTTGGAATGATGTGGAGATTATTGAGACAAAAAGCGCAGAAAATTACCGATAGATGGCTCTTCATATGAAAATTACCATAACATATTTTTAGCAAAGACTACATATGTTCTAGATAACAAAGGCTTGACATGTACACAGTCACCCGCCAACAATATTTATACTCGAGGAAAACAATGTTGTGAGCTACTGCGTGAAACATTGTTTCTTGATGTGGTGAGAAATTTTTATCAGATGTTGATTTTTATCATCCTTTATAGCTTCTAACGAACAAGATAGACTTGCGAATTCATAGAGCCTCAAATCCGTTATTAAGCAATGAGTTTCCAAGAAATTTCTAGGATTTTTAGTGGTGAAAAATTCTGCAACAGTTGGAGTAGACAAGGCATAGGAGTATGCAATAATCTTTGTTAGTCCTCAAAGCGTCAAAAACACAATCGTCATATTTTTCCATATTTTGTATTCTTATTTTTCTTGCTAAAAACCTCGTAACCATTTTAAACGTGCTAGTCAACTTTTAAATTTCTAACTAAATTATTCCGTAAATTATCGAATTTTCAGATGTTCACAAACTTTTGTATCAATCAGTATGGAAGTATTAAAAAAAGCCAATATTGCAGATATAAATTTAAGTCAATGAGATAAACACGTAATGATTTACTGAGGAAGAGAAAAAAGTAGTATGGATGTAGGAAGCTTTTAATTCTAAAATGTACTAATGACACTAACAAATGACGAAGAAATTATATGAAAGAAAGATGATACAAGTGAAGGTAAAGTTGAAGTTTAAGAAAATTATTTGATAGGAAGTTTACGAAAAAATGAAACAATCTAAACCTATCTATAGAAAATAATATCAGTTTATGAAGTATAATAATACATCTAAACTAATGTGTATATAAAAATTCTTCTAAAGACAATTCAAAACTAGGAAAATACTTTCTTTTACGAAATGAAACAGAATACATGCAATGTTTTCAAAATTCCAACTCAAAAATACGATATTATACAGAAAATGGCGTGTGTCCCATAATATACTGAATTGCTTAAAGTGATAGTGTTAGGATAGACGAGAGGTCTGAGGCACTGCGTTCATGTCGCAGTCCACTCTGTGGGTGTACGCTTGACTCCCACTTCTGAAAAATATATCTGTAAAATTTAGGTATTCCATTTTGTAGAAATGTATCCTGTTGACCGTTTCTAAAGAGTGTAAATATTATCTTAAAAGAAACGGAATAAAAAACTGGTCTTGTGTCTAAAAATTATACTTTAAAATAACCTTTTATACTGAATGGCTTAAGAAGCGAGTGCAAGATATACAGAGAAGTCTAAGACAAAGCATTCAGGTAGCAGTCCGATCTGTGGGTGTGGGTTGTAATCGCAATTCTGACAAATATATCTGAAAGACTGGTGGTTTTATTTTTTTTTGAAATGCATTCTGTTGACTGTTTCTGATGTTTGTTAATTTTTTCTTTCAATAAATAGAACAAACAAATGGTGTTGGTCATCAAATTTATAACGGAAAAATAACACTGATTGAGGTATGATGATGGTCAGAATGGCCGAAAGTTCTAAGCCGGTGCTTTCAGGTCACCATCATCACTGTCGGCGTGGGTTCGAATCCCAATTCTGACAAAGTCATTTTGAAAAATAGCGAATTTCTTATTTGTTGAAATTCAAAAGTGGAGAAATTTTCTGTATCACGAATTGGAACTAACAACGAACATTGTTTTTCAAAATTTCAAATGAAGAATACCGTATTATACTGAATGGCGTAGCATTCCGGTGTCAGGATGGCCGAGCGGTCTGAGGCGCTGCGTTCAGGTCGCAGTCCACTCTGTGGGCGTGGTTCAAATCCCACTTCTGACAACGTTATTTTGAAAAATGGCGATTTGCTTATTTGATGAAATTCTAAAGTGTAGAAATAGTCTCTATCAGGAAATAAAA